>JARLTB010000110.1:8465000-8832500 GCA_030141615.1 Unio pictorum
GTTATGCCAAAATAAACATGATGTGGTCTTTGTGGTTGTCTTCAATTAATTCTCTATACAGTCATTGCTCTAACAATAGCCGACGTGTGTTTTTTCTTTAACTGCACACACAACCAAGCAACAGACAATACGGTGGTTGATAAAAGCTTCTCACAGTTTAATTAACATAAAAAAACAAAAGCTGCCAACATGTTTTCTGGGCTTGGTGGTGTTATTAGACACAATCAGTTGACCAGTAAATAATGTCTGCTTCACTAGCTGGAAATTGAGAGGGTATGAATAAAAAGTGACTTGTGACCATTGCATGCCAACAGCACTTAGTTCTCGGGTTTTACATGTGTATGGGGTTTGCTTATGAAATGGTTATTAATTTCCCCCTTCTTTTTTCTAATAAATATTTTACCTATTTTACCGTTACGGAAAAGAAAGTTCACAAACGGAAGTCGTTCAATGCACTTTGCGCAAAAATGTTTATTATGATTTTGGGGAAGAGATCGTGTATGAATTCTGATATAATACAATATATAATATATAGTATGATAAAGTATGAGAAATAGTGTAAAACGCGGCTTCTGAAATGTATTAATTTCACCAGGTCCTTGAATTTTTATGCCTAAATAAACATCGAAAATATAACTTATTATTAATCCAAGAGTAAAGGCACGTGTCCTTGAACTGCATAAACAACAAAGCAGCCGACAATGTGGTGGTTGATACAAGATTCTGACAATTTAATAAACATCAAAAAACGAAAGCCACCAATATGTTTTATGGACTTGGCAGTGTTATTAGAGGAAATCATTTGACTAGTAAACAGGGTCGGCTTTGTTAGATGGAAATTGTACATGCGTACAGCTGGAAAAAAAAAACTTTATATCAGTGGTGCATGACCATTACAGACTCGCTGTATGCTATGATTTAGTTCTCGGATTTTATGTGTATGGTGTTTGTTAATGAACGCAAAATTACTTTCCTATTTTTTTTTGTATATATAAAAAAAATATTTTACTGTTATGGAAAATCAAATTTACAATTTGCATAGAGACCGTTCATAGACCCTGGAACGTAATGAACATACACTTGCTTCGTCTTTCGTAACCTAATTTTCTGTTAATTTTTCTCAATGAATTCAGACAAAATGATTTGTGACAAAAATATTGAATAGTTTAAATACGTTTGCAATTTTTGCAATGGAATTAGGTAAAGGTATTATGGATTAGCTGCATGCCATGACGGTACCATATCAGACGGTAAGTAAACAGTGTTAATACTCTGTTAATGCTATATATTGGACATTAAATTCAGACACAACGATCTTGGACAAAATTATTGAATATTTTATATATGTGCAATCTTCCAATGGAATCGCATGAATTATGGATGAACTGTGTGCCACGATGGCATGATAGTAAACGATGTTACTACACCACCCCCCACCCACCCCCATTGATTATATAATGTCAGTTGGGGTGTTATCGATCAGCGAGTATTTTTGGGGGAAAAACAATTCAAATTAATAAAACTAACACAAAGTAATAACCTATAATATCCGTCCACTTTTTTGAATAAGTCTTAGTACTGCATTCCATTTAATATTCGTCTGATAATACTCCGATTTTTTTACATTAGACACGAGTACACATATATATGCCAATGCGGTGTTTGCTGAAAAAAATTAAAATACTCTAAAACACTGTGATAATGCGACCCTGCTTTTAACGTGATCCAATTTCTTGGACCACGATTATCGCGTTAAAGCGGGGTTACACTGTATCTTTCATAACCTTCAGTGCTTTTGCTAATTTGTAAGCATGGTTGATTTCATTAAGCATTGCTACCTCATTAATATTTAATCTTTCAGGTAAAGTGACACTGACTATTTATAGTAGCATAGATTTAGTCTGTGCTTTAGATTTTGTATATCATTATTTTTTCAGCACTTTTTTCCAGGAACAATGTCTAATAAGCAAGGTGTAGGTAAGTGTGGCCACAAGAAATCTCTTTTTGACACACACCTCCTCATTTGTATATCATGTACACACTGTAAGAAGACAGACAAACTGTCCATTTTGAAGCCTTTTGGTGTGATGAGATATGGGATCTAATGGACAGCTGATTAAACTACCAAACAAGGAAGAGTAGTGTAGGTTCAGCACTCTTTCAGTCCCAGGGACCTATTGTTGGGAATGAGATCTAGTCCTCAGAGAAAGGGAATGCTCAATTCTGCGATTCCTTTAAAGTCATCACCTGTTGATCAGTCAGCGGGTGGTAGTCAATGTCAATGTACTTATTTAACAGAATTTGATGAAATTTGATAGAAACTTTATGGCATAAAAGGATTTCAGATTTATAAGTCGTGTACCAATTATGATGATCCAGTTTAAAATAAATTTAAAGTTACTAAACTTAGAACAACTTTTTAAATTTATAGCAAAAAACCACTAAGCAGAATTTGATCAACTTTGACAGAAAGTATACTGGAATAAAGGCCACTTTATATTGGACAAATGATGCTTATGTGCTATCAACTATGGATGGAGACACAACATTTTAAGAAAACTTTCAACAATTGATTTCATAAAATGTAAAAGTCTTTAGTATTGGAACAAATTTCTTCAGAAAGCATGCTACTGACCTGTATTTCTGGACCAACTGATCCAGTTTGTAATTGGTTGCTGGCCAATGGTCAGCCAAATAAGTAATCTGGCTCACTTGGATCTCATAGGTCCAAATAATACTTTATGAGTCATCTCACAAAGCAAAACATATGTTGACATGACCAGTTGATTACATAATGGAGTGTTGACTTGTTTTGTAGAATGTTTTATAGAATAAATTGTATTTTTTCCCCTCAGAATGTAGTGAAATAGAAAACTTGACCATGTTGCCACCAGAGGCTGTCTGCCATGTTTCATCTGACTGCACAAGGCTGTCTTGCTGTGTGGAGTCGTATGCACTGAGAAGGACCCTGAATATGACACTAGAGATTGACACATGTAGCTACCTACTTAAGTTAAATCTGGAGAAACTTTCCCTACAAGAGTCACTCCTCAGCTATGAATGGGGTTGGTAATTTTGTTTGGATTGCTTCTTTATAGGATGTTACATGAGTTTTCATTGGCATAATGCAACCTGCCAAAAGCTGCTTGCATTTCAGTATGTAATAATTGATTTTGTACAAATACAGGTTTGAAGTTTTATTTGATACAGTTGAACTTAAACATTTTATGATAGGACTTTATGAGTCTAATGAATATTATTAATAATTTTTAATAACTGCTGGCCTTTGGAAAGTTTCCTACATCTAACTACCAGCTTTTAAGTGACCTTTTACAAAAGGATGAGATCTAATAGAGATTTGTATATTATTGTCAAATTTATTTACTTTGCACCTCATTTTTAATCAAGAATGTTCATATAGTTGATAGGTCAAATGAATTTAATATATGGGAATTTTCACTGAATACTCTGTAACAGTTTTTGTTTGCTGGGTAAAATGGAAAATTTATATTCAGGACAATTTATTGTATGTCAGCAATACCTATTATTCCAGTCTTTAAATCAATGATAATTTAGTTTGAAATTATTATTCAGTCTTTAAATCAATGATAATTTAGTTTAAAATTATTATTCAGTCTTTAAATCAGTGATAATTTAGTTTTAAATTATTCTTCAGTGTTTAAATCAATAATAATTTAGTTTTAAATTATTATTTAGTCTTTAAATCAATGATAATTTAGTTTTTAATTATTGTTCAGTCACAAATTATCCATATAATTATTTAAACCTGATATTTGAAAGTCATAAGTTTATGCATGAGGTAGTTTTCATGAATTATGCACAAGATATATAATTTGTAATTGACATTTTATTATTCAAGAACAAACTCTGTGTGCGTGTGCATGTGTATGTGTGTGTGTGTGTGTCAACAAGTGTTCTTGTTAATCACTTCCTCTTATAATCTGTATTTTCACATTAATACTAAGTAATTCATAAAACTTAAATTACAGATTGCTATTCCTTGGATAATTGAAATGCTTGCAACATAATTTTTCATAAACTTACCATAAATAATGAGCACTCAAAGTAACAAAAGGAAACAACACATTGTAATCTTTTTATTTGCAGAATAAAGGACAATTTAATGTGTTAATTGATATTTCCATCTGTAAAAATGACTTAAATGTAGATTTTTAACATTTATGTTGTAGGTAAAAGAGAGATTGTCACATTATATGGAATTTTCCAACTCGGGTAAGTCTAATTAGCTCACCTGGACATGAGGTCCAGTTAGTTATCTCTTGTACATCATCTGTTATCTAACCACATTTGCTACTAAATACTTTGCTCCTGTCATTGCCTTTTTTGTCTCCTAGCTGAGTCTATTGTAAAACATAATCTTTTGAATGAAACTTATATGTTTATTAATTTTTTTATCAATCTTGTCTCATGATTATGCAAAGATGAGCATATTGTGTTCTCAAGATTGTTAGCTCTTCTAGGGTTATCAATAAAAACCTTCTATGACTAATGTCCAAATAGAATGATTCTTATTACCATTACTCCTTCTCTGGTTATATCAATATGTGCTTGTTACAAGAAAATGTCTTATAATGTGTAAGTGGTTTTGAATTAAAATGGTGCCAGTCTGATAACCTTGTGTTCAACACACTTCATTAATGGATTAAGGTCATATCAACTTGGTATGTAGAAAAGACTTTATGTGATGTATAGTTGGTCTTCCAGGACAGTTAGCCAAATTTTTCCAGCATGACAAACCAATCCACACATTTTTGCTAGAACACCTCCCTCAACAGATTCACAGTGCCAGTAGTGGATCCGGGTAACCCTGGATTGGGTAGATCAGATCCTGGCTCTGCTAGAGATGCTGAGTTGAAACTTATCTGCTTGCCTCTATCTTTCCTGGACAGACTATTGAATGCTGCTGCTGATTTGGTTACCTTAGGACATCACCACATGCATCCTCTACAGTTCTTTCCTCATGCAAAGTGGAAATCTCACTGAGATTCTCTATCAACCCCATTCCCTATAGGGCCTAATTTTCACCACCATTTGCTTTGGTGGATAAATCAAAACCAATTGTTGATGGGGGTCTCCATGCATACATCCAACCCCCATTCCTGTCTGTTTACCAATGCAACAGATTTGGGATGGAGAGCTTATTTAGAGCTGAAGGGCATACTTCTCATTGGTTTCTGGACACAGGTTACATTGTCCCTCAACATCAACAACCTAGAAATGAAAGTAGTATTTCTAGTATTGCAAAGGTTTGTTGATATGATAAGGGGCTGATGTGTCATGGTCTCTGGCAGTGTACCTACAATGTTTTCCCTCTGAGGAAGACTTCTAATGGACCTGTTTGTGACCAAGCTCAACATCAAACTTCCCTTTTACATGTCTCCTGTCCTAGATCAGAAAGCATGGGCAGTCGAATGCAATCAGCTATTAGATGGATCACCTATTCGCATAAGTTTCCCACTTTTCCAACTGCTACTATAAGTTCTGCAAAGAGTCCAAACTTCCACTGCTCAGATCATTCTCATTGCACCATTGTGGCCCCAGTGATCATAGTATATTTTTTGGCACATCATTAAAATGAGTCCCACACCCTCAATTTTGACCTTAAACTTTCTATAAATGAATTTTTTTTAATGAATATTATTATTATTATTATTATTATTATTATTATTATTATTATTATTATTATATACAGCAGTTGTGTATCCTCAATATTTGTCTTCCTGACTATTGTTCCTGCAGTTTTACTTTATAAGGGCTTTACAGGCTTGGAACCAAAGTTTGCATTTGGCTTTATATTGATCAAACTTGAATAAGTTCAATCTCAAGCATTCCAAGACATTCCATGGAGTTAGGCCCCCTGATTGATCATTCTTCTGACTTTAGTTTTCATGTTTTAACTGTACCTATTCTTCTAGTATCCAGTAGCCCTTAATTAAATGCCAATTTGTGAAACATTATTTCCAACACAAGTTTCCTTATTTAAGGCCCAGCAGTTGCTATATTTGGTAATAGCTCTAATATGGTTTATGATCAATAACCATTTCATTTAACTAGTGTGATGAATTCTTAGATACTTCTTGGGATGTCAAGATGTCTTATGAAATTTGTATGATGAATAGTATTAACTATCTAAGGAACAAAGAAATGAGCTTTTAAAATGTGTGTAACCATTTATTTTCAAAATGTTTAAAATGTATTTATCAAGTAAGAATTTTATCAAAAGGAAAAGTATAAATGTTGTCAATACCACCATCATCTTTGTTATCATCATGATAAGTATTATCATTGTCATCATCATCACCATCACAGCCTCCACCAGCATTATCATCATCAGCTTAACAGAATATATTACAAAACTAAAATACTAGGTACTGAAAATATACCATTTAAATGGTCTTGAGAGATCACCCCTTCAGTCAACAAAAGTGGCATCTCAAAACAGGTGGTCTCTCAGCAGATGTCATAACATTATATGACAATTATGATGGTGTATTAAGAATCAGATCTCAAGTTACTGGTAGTTTTCCAAAACAGTGTCATTTTAACACAGGTTTTACTATATTTAGTACCTGACAAGCAGTTTATTTGTGCTTTTTCAGTTATACTCTGAACAACATAGTTTCGGTGCAGAAAATCAAAGCTGATGTTTCACTCAAAGTTTGCTTTGAAAGTAGTGGTCGGTGTGTTCTAGATCTGCTATTGTTTCAAGGTGTGGATCTTCCCTATAGTGCATGTGACAGGACAAGTGCAGATAATCCATTTCCAGGTAAAATTTAAAAATAAAATGTAGATGCAGTAATAAAAAAATTTAATGTTCAAATCAGATACCCATCATAATATAACTGTTTCAGAATATATATATATATATATATATATATATATATATATATATATATATATATAGAGAGAGAGAGAGAGAGAGAGAGAGAGAGAGAGAGAGAGAGAGAGAGAGAGAGAGAGATTTTACATATATGATGCATATCAAGACTTAGCAAGCATAAAGTTTCAACAAATTTATCAAGTAAACGATTTTTCTCAAACATTTCAACCATGCCTTAGTTTTGTTGTTGAATTGCTAGTATGATATATAAACACAGAGGGGTGTTTGTGAAGTTTTGTGACTGGAGTTAGATATTAGTTGCCATTGTTTCAGGTTAAAATGTGGATGTAGTACCAAAGATGGAACAGGTGGGTTTGTCAATGATGCATATAAGGAAATGATCTTAGTAATGTTTTTTTATGCTCCTTCCAGCAAAGATGAAAGCTGAAAGAGTATTTTTCCCATTCATTCATTCATTAAACATATTCTACCTCATTGCACCTGTACATGAAACTCTATATGTGGATACATATCATGAAGAGCAACTCTGTCAAAATGAGGTTACTGTGACCAAATGTTCATACCTGAGTCACTTTTGTATTTATATCAATTCATTAAGTACACCATTGGTGCCTCTGACCCATTTTCAGCTACACTCAAGAAAATAGGTATAAGGATGCAGCTCAGGTGGACATAAATCAGTCATACAAAAATAGTCCATTTCAATCTCATTTATATATTTGAGTGACTTTTGTATTTGCAGCCATTCATTAATTATACCCTCAGCAGCTTGGTCCCTTTTTCAAACCCATGCAGGCTCAATGTACATATCCTTAATGCAAGTTTTACAATGTGACCAATTGGAAGCAACATGTCAGCCATGGGTTCTATCCATTGTGATTGGTTGTCTCTCTGATGCAGCACATTATTTTAAACCACAGTTTCAAATAGATGGGGTGGGGTGGGGTGAAAAATGCATTGTCTGATCCATCACACTGGTTTTATCTTCATGTACTCAATATTTCAATTGTTTGCTTTCTGAAAGTGTAAATGCTTGTCACTAACAAAAGGTCACCCCTTACTGACCAATTTAACTTGTATCTTTATTCTGAACCCCGCCCCCCCACCCCCCACCCCAACACCAAACACTTTTGACATCTGCCTATGTTGACAATATTTCCTCAGTCCTGATGATGTCAACATAAATGGGTAGGACTGTACATATCATTATTTAGTATGAATAAACCACTATTGTGCTGTTGTGTCATAAAGCACTACTGCACATACACACATACACATATACACACATATACACACACACACACACACTGCTTTAGCTATACATAAAAACTGGTATGTGGATGTATCTCTACAAAAGTAATTTGAGCATAAAACTGTAATTGGAGACAACTTTCACACCTAAATGGAATTTTTTTTTCATTTTTTCATTATTTATACCCTGAGCATACTTATGTACTTTACAAACACTCATACAATTTAGTATAGTGATGCATTTCAACCTGACCTAATTGTATCCTTGTAGGACTTAAGCATTTTCAGCTATTGGTTCATTATACCCCTAATATTTTGGACTCTATTGCATCCACACTGATGAAAACTGGTATGCAATTTATATTAATTTATCTGCAGGTGTATCCTTTGACCTTTGGCAACTTAATCCATGTGACAAGAAGAATTATGTGCAAACATGTAAGTACATTGTTATTTTATTTTTCTGCTGATTGTGTGATTCTTATGTTTTATAATGAAAATGCTCTCAATAGTTTTCCAGCCTAGATTTTATCTTGAAGCTTTAACTTTTTATTTTATGAATAATGGAGATTGTCTTCATTATATCAGCATTATGATGATGTAATAAAGGACATCTATGCTTAACTGCATAGTAGTAATAACTTCAGTTTTCTTTTTGATGAGTTTGTAAGATTGATAACCGATCTCCTCCAAGCCATATAGTCACTCTATGGAGGAAGTTTCTGGATAGAACATAAGTTGTATTACTGAGTCTCATCCTCAAGGTCTGTTGTTTCTTCATGGTTCATATACCAACAATCCTTTAGCATTATTTTCCGTAAAGCCTGCAGCCTCACATGTATACACAAAACATGCTATTCTGTCATTGGTGAAAACAGGCACTCTTCAAAGAAAAGAAAACTATTTTGTCAGACATGTGATGTCACCCAAGGTAGCCTATATAAACGAGCCACCCGCACAAAATAATCATAGTTATTCTGGCGTTGTAGCAGAGTGGTAAGTACAAAATAGTAAGTAATAGGCGCGTGTTTAGGTTTGTTGTAGCCAGCTATAGGACATAGTCCAAGCTATATGTGCTCTGTTATAGTTTATTTTTATTTAGTTGTAATAGCTACTGAAGAGGATGAAGTCCTCTTAATTACTGACCTCAAAGCTGACTCAGAATTTTCAGGTTTTGGGCCTGAGGATATTGCATCCTTTTGTGAAGCTGAGGCAAGTTCCTCAAGAGGGAAAGGACTTATGAGGGCACTGATACAGAAAACTAGAGAAAAAAATTAAAGTCTATTGTGACTAGAGTTCAGAAAGTGACAAAATGCAAGCCTCTTATGGCGACAAAACAAGTAAAAAAATGTTGGACAGTCAAAGACGTCCAATGTCATAGATATAAATAACCTGTCGGAAATAGATATTGAGCTGGGTCTAAATGATATGCAGCCTGTTATGGCAGATGTCAATGAAATTGATGCCCTGTTTGGCAAACGGTTACCAGAGTTACATGTAGAAGTTGAAAATGAAGGGCCATATAGCGATGTTGATGTTACCCCAGCAGTGCGTGATGCAGGTAGACAACTCGAGCAAATTTCTTTGAGTGAAAAAATCAATGGGGCATTGTTTGATGCTTTGCTGCCTGATTACAACTGTCCTTCTACTAACAGTGCTAATATGTGGCAGTTACCCAAACTGAAAACTCCCCAGAAAGGAGATCCCATACCAAAATCCTTGGTATTGCTGATTAACACAGCATGCACTTCCTTATGTGCAACAGATGAAATTGTACAGAAGTACAAGATCTCAGAAAACTGTGATAGGTTAGGTCCACCACTTGTCAATCAAGAAATTTGGAATGACCTTAATAAATGAGTTCACTCTTATGACAAAGCCTTTAGGGGATATCCAAAACCTTGTTGCTGCAAGCATTATGCCAGTTGTCCTATTAGGAGAATTATTAAAGCCTCAGATTGCTGCTAATGAAAAGGCAAAGACCCTAAGTTCAGATGCTATTACCCTATGGGTCAAGGTCAGGTACAATATCACGTCTTCTTCAGAAGGAGGTTACTGATTCGACCACATTTGAAAAGAAAATATTCCAATCTTTGTAACATGCAAACCCCCATAATGTCCATGCTTTTGGGGATGATGTGGCCAAGGAGGTTAAAAGATGTGACACTGGGTTTGCACCTGCCAAAAAAAATTTGCCAAAATTCACAGAGATTTTACTAGAGGCCATGGTGTTAGAGGTGTTGGACGCATGCGAGGTTCAGAGTTCAATCAGAAGGCAAGATCATGATCTCAACCTTATATTGCTAAAAATTCATACAGGTATCAATACCAAAATTCCAATAGAGGAAGGAAGCCTGCCTATACTAGTTCCCCAAACAGGCTCATAAATTAAAATTGGTTGAGGTAAGTTCTGTTGGAAAATTGAAACAATGTTTTGCTGTATGGAGTGGTTTTACTCATGATCTGTGGATTTTGCAAACAGTTTCGGGTTACAAAATCGAATTTGATTCCATGCTTTTTCAGTCCTTTTTTCCTAAAGAAATTCCAGTTTTGACTGAGCAGAAAACAATTATATCCAATGAAATCACTAAACTTCTACACAAAGGAGCTATAGTTCCATCCCCTTGTCAGGAAAATCTATTTATTTCGAATATTTTTATTGTTCCCAAACCAAATGGAAACTTTCGGCCAGTTATTAACCTGAAACAGTTGAATAAATTTGTTCATTATGAACATTTTAAGCAAGAAACATTTCAAATTGTTTTACATCTCATCCAGAAAAATGATTTCTTTACTTGATCTAAAGGATGCTTATTTTAGTATTCCAATACATAGAGATTATCAGAAGTTTCTAAAGTTTATTTGTGATGGTCAGCTTTTTCAGTTTGTATGTTTACCTTTTGGACTTTCTTCTGCTCCAAGAGTCTTCACTAAGATCCTAAAACTCATTTATACATGGTTTAGGCAGCAGAGCATTAGGTGTTCATGTTATATGTATGACTCATTGAATTTGGATGGTGAGAGTCACATTTGCTTGCAAAATACTTTGACTATGATTGAGACATTGAAATCTCTTGGTTTCACAATCAGTCTTGAAAAATCTTGTGTTATTCCATCTCAACAAATTCTCTTCTTTGCTTTTGTGTTAGACTCTGTTCAGTTTAAAGATTTTCTTTCTGAGCAAACAGTGGATAAAATCCAGGTTTTTGCCAAGAAACTCTTTGATAAAAAGTATGTTAGAATACAAGAGTTGGCATCATTTATTGGTATGTTCATTAATGCCTTTTATGCAATCTTGGAAGCCCCAATGCACTACAGGTATTTGCAGTGTGATAAAATAAAAGGTCTGAGAGAAAATAAAACTTATGATAGTACAGTTCAGTTATCCTCTCAAAGTATACAGGAACTTAAATGGTGGTACCTAAATGTGGCTGCCAGGAATGGGAAATCTATTAGACAAGACAATGTTGCTTTTACTATTCAAACTGATGCATCACTCTCAGGTTGGGGAGCTTATGCACTGGATTCAAACAGATCAGTCTCTGGTAGATGGAACAAGAGTGAGAATATTTTTTCAATAAATAACCTAGAGTTTTTAGCAATTTCTTATGCATTACAAACTTTCCATTCAGATCACAAAAATGTACATATTGACATTCAGTCTAACAACATATGTGCAGTCTCTTATATTAATAAGATGGGTGGAATGGCATCAATTTGAATGGATCAGCTAGCTAAGCAGATTTGGGAATGGTGCTTGGAAAGGGAAATTTTCATATCTGTAGTCCATATTGTGAGCAAAGATAATATATAGGCAGATTATGTCAAGGAACTTTTCTGACTCCACTGAATGAATGCTAAAGAAAGAAATCTTTCAAAGAGTGTGTGCACAGACCTTTGTTCCAGACTTTACTTTATGTTTCCCAGAACCAGGTGCATTTAAAATTGATGCTTTTTCATTCTCCTGGCATGATTTAACCCCTTACATTTTCCCCCTTTTAATCTTGTTGGGAAAATATTGAATAAAACTATTGCCGGTAAGGTTAGTAAAGCACTCTTAATTGTTCCACATTGGACTTCACAATCCTGGTTTCCTTTGCTCTTGTCATGTTTAATATCTCTTCCAATTAGACTTCCAAGACACAAAAATATACTGACTCTTCCACACAATGGTCAAACTCATCCTTTAGGTAAGACCCTATCTTTAACCATGGTGACTATATCAGGAGATTGCTACAAAACCAAGGACTTCCAAGAACAGCTGTGGACATCATTATTAATTCATGAAGATCAGGGACAACTAAACAATATAACTTGGCTTGGAAAAAATTGTATTTTTGGTGTAAAATCAGGAAAATTAATCCCTTTTGTGTCTTTGAGGTAATGGTTTTTTTTTTTACTTAGATTCTTTGGTAAGTCATATAGTGTTGTCAATACTCACAAGACAATGTTAGTTACTACTTTGAGAATGTTTCATAATGCATGGTGTTTCAATCCATTGTTGATTAATAGATACTTGAAGGGACTGTTTAACAAAAGTCAGCCAAAACCAAGATATGTAGACACTTGGGATGTAACATAGCCTTAAAATACCTGTGTACCCTATTTCCTTTGGAAACTATATATTTAAGGTTATTAACAATGAAGCTTATTGCTCTTATTGTATTATCTACAGCTCCAAGAGGTCAAACTCCAAACGTTTTGAATTTACATAACATGACTTGTATGACAGATAAAATAGTATTCAATTTTTTGGATCTGTTGAAAACTTCAAGGCAAGGTAATAAATTCCAGTTGGAACTACTACATTATGAGGATGAATAGCTTTGTGCTATTCATACCTTGCTGCATTATCTTGACAGAACTAAAAATCTTTGGAAATCTACTCAAGTTCTGGTATCTTATTGTTCCTATAGACATCTAGTACTATTGCAAGATGGTTAAAAATGGTTTTAGAACAATCAGGAATTGATACTTCTAAATTTAAAGTGCATTCTTACAGAACTGCTGCAGCATCAGCTGCTTTCAGACAAGGCTGTTCCTTGCACACTATTAAAAACAGCAGACTGGGCATCAGTACAGACTTTTCACAAATTTTATCTAAGGGAGATTCAGACTAATAGTATGGGTTTTGCTGAAGCAGTTATTAATAGCAAATAATTTCAGTTTATGATTTACAACTTAACAGAAATAGGCTTACTTTTACTATTGATGTTTAAGCAGATGTTTTGTTGTCAATTGTTAAAAATGCTGTGTATACATGTGAGGCTGCAGGCTTTATGAAAAATAATATTGGACCCCTCATCCATGCATTTGTGAAGGATGAGGGGCATTTTTGGAGTAAAGCCAGAGGCTGAGTATGTATACACCCACCCATTTTGTTGTACGTTGAGATTTCATCACAGTGATGTTTTTCCCTCACTGTAGTCTTATTTAGACAACAAAACACTTCTCTTTAAACAATTATATCTCATGCGGGTGGCTCGTTTATATAGGCTACCTTGGGTGACATCACATGTCTGACACAAAAGTGTTCTTAATTTGAAGAGCGCCTGTTTCTGCCAATGACAGAGTAACATGCTGTGTATACATGCTCAGCCTCCAGCTTTACTCCAATAATGCACCTCATCCTTCACAAATGCTTGTATGAGGGGTCCATTTTTCACTAATTCAAATATTTTTTTTATTGGCATAGATTTGAAAATAAAAATGAAATAATTCATGATGTATTTATGCTTTTATGAATAAGTTATCCAAACTTTAAAATTAATTATCTTGCAAAATATTGTGAACTGATATATTTTATTAGGGACTTGAACTTAATTTATGTGCATGAAAACTTAAAATGGTCGATAAAATATAAAAGATGCATAACTTTGAAAAACACTGCATACTCAGAAACCTTGCTACTCACCTGCATATGCTAATAAACTCTGATATCCAACCATTGCTGGACTTGTAATGTTTCTTAGCATTGGGAGGAAGCAAATGTTTTGCAATTTTCTATGAATTGAACAAAATATGTGTGAACTGTCCTTAAATTTTCCTCTTAAAACATTTTGAACAATACAGTGACAATTAAACATGACAAACCAAAATCAAAATACTTTTGTTGTCTGCAAAAATAATTGTTATGGTTGGTCTCTCCATTTTATTTTCTCCTCTATCAAAGGGTACACCAGTTTTCATCAAAAGCTCAGAAGATAGCAAGATCAACTTTTATTCCTTTATTACTTACAACAAATCCAAATCATGCCCAATTTAGCTTTTAAAGAAAACAAATTTCAGCAATATTGTAATGAATTAACATATTGTTGTGTACATATGTCAGCTGTTCTTAAACATTTCTAATCCTCTTGCTCTACTATGCATCATTGCACTGGTCATTGTACTGGTCTTTGTACTGGTGGAACATGATAACCAGTTGACTGATTCTGGTGAGTTTTTCTAATGTATAGATAGAAAACATATTAAAATACTGTGTTGCTAAACTTCATCTACATAGTTTCAATCATATTATGTTATACATTTGAAAGATCAAACTATATGAGTAACATTAAAATGATAATGTGCTATCAGTGTTTGATTAATATACTAGTCATTTTTAAAACATCATGGCATAGTCATGAAATTTATAGTGATTGTAAATGATTAATAATCTTTGTCACATGGAAAAGTTAATTGAATAATTAACATCTAGTTTCAGTTTAGTCCATCTTCCTGATGTTATGGTTTATCATTTATCCTTTGTCATTCACAATTTATCATTTATGTTTCAGCATTTGTTGCTTATGTAATGCAGGTTTTAGCAGACACTGCTATTGTCCAGTTTGTTCATATGTTTTTCTTCTGAATTTGCTTATTGTTCATGTTATATTCATTTTCCATTCATTTACTATTTGTTGATCATTATATTGATATTTCAATTAGGCACTTGTTAAGTATTTCGGGCCCTGCACATACACATTTGCACTTGAAATTATGTTGTCTCTCTTGAAAGTTTGTTTCCTGAAACATTATGTGAAATTTAATATAAAGATCAAGATGAAATGTACAAGTTGTCACAACAAGGAAAACATCAATATTCGTAATTTTTGGATGTACTGAAAAATGTGTAATTTTTTGTTCTGCATATGAAGCTGCCCTAGTGTTAATATTATTCTTTGATGTTTAATTGGTTTAAATATTTCAATCTGAAAATGAGTTTCAATTTCCAAACACTTTACTGTAGAACATGACAATATTTTTTTAAGTCAACTCTACTATGCTTGAAAATTCATGTATAACTGTAAACATGCAGACTGCTACATCATAAATTCATAACACCTAAATGATGTGCATTTAAGGTATAGTTAGTTGGTTAAGTTTTATTTGATCAGGTTCCCAAATAACTCTTTTAAAGTATGATAATAAAATTTAGTTGTTTTTGATAGCATTTCTTTATCTTATTTTAGAACAAGGTTTAGTGAAATACAGTTTTTGTTTGATTGAGTTGCAAAGAGACAATCTGAAAACCAGACCTACCTGCTAAAGTTTTCTTTGTCAAAGTGCTTAATTTGCAGTTTAATGGATGAACCAGTTAAGACAGTTTGAATGATATTTGTAATATCCTATGACTGATATCTGATTGGTCAGTGTATATGCTGGTTAAAACATTTGAGCTGCCAGATATATCTGGCAAATAGTGATATTAGGATCTCTGATACATATATACCCCAGCTTTAATTTAATATGACAGAATTAGTTTAAAGTATGTTTTTTTTCAGAAAATGTATGATATTATTACTGTCCGTAAAGGGAATTAACCCAATATGAATTGTACAGTATTTATTGGCCATTATTTAGGTCTACAAGAGTATTTGGAGCAGACTGCACATAATAATATGGCTCAAACTGTTATTTGTAGTCTTTGATGAAATTTGTGATGACAGAAGTTGATTTTGGTTGTTTTTTATTTTTAAAATAAATGTATTGCAAACATGTTTGAGTAGACAGATTTGAAAAATATGATTTTATTATCCAAGTACTACAACTATGTTCCACTCATGTATATTGTATTCTGAATGCTGATTTCTCTTCTTTTTGTACATAACGTTTACTTTTAAAAGAAGTTATAAACGCCTTGGAAATTTATAATATTGTTCAGAAATATCATGCAGGATACTTTCTACAATTTAAAAGATAAAGATAGTAATACCTGAAGAGTGTTACTGTACAATCTTAAGTTGTAATCTATTTTGTATTTGTATCTCATGAGTACCTTTAATTAGTATTGTACCTGTTAGTACTAATTGTTCAAATAAAATATATACATAAACATAAGTCTCTCTTTCTTTGTACAGCTTGTAAAGCAAACTTAACAGCAACAGGTGGTATCTGTGCTATGCAGCCAGGATGTAAAGAAGCCACTTGCTGCATTCGAAATAATTTTATTCATGGAGACAGAAATGTGTCTCTCCATTTTAGAATTGACAACTGCTCTAAGGAAATCATCTACAGTTTGGAACGAAAGGAGTGGAACAAAACAACTGCAGGGTTTTCATTTGGTAAGCTGTATGTCATTTGTTAGAGTGATGGTGCTGGTTTACACTGAAATCAAAAGGCAGTTTTGGAAAGTCAAAGTAGAAAGAAAAATACATGTAGCATGGTATGTAATTGCTCATGTAAATTTACACTCACCTCTCCTGGATCCCACCCCTAACAAACCTTATGGGGATGGAGATAAGCTATACTACAAGGAATTGTATAATATATTATTAAAATTTCTTCTTTTGTTGACCATAATCCATTGAAAGCTGCAAAAATATTTGTTTGCACAAAAGTCAGTGTTAATTGCAAGTGGATGTTAGTAAAGAAAAAGACGATAACTATTACAGAAAATGCATGAGCACAAAGATTTGTTGATATGTTTATCTTGGATAATGACCATAGGAAAGTACCAAGTTTGTCATTAGTACCGTATTTACCATATATATTGGGACAAAATGAATAATTAGATTTTTTTCAACAGAATAGCAGAGTGATTTGATATTATACACACAATCATTTGAAGACCTTAGCATTTATCAAGTGTCATTGCAATCCATTCAATCAAAAGTTACCATTTTTCAATATTTAATTTGTAGATTGGGGAAGAGGTCCTAGTGCTTCCAGAGAAGGATCATAACTCATTGGTTCTTTACATTTTTTATTTGTAACACACACAAAATCTATGAAAAGTAATATCCTACATAGTCATAATTTCACAGTATCAACATTTATAATAACAATACATGGTAGTTGGCAGAGCAGAGGATAGTCAAAGAGAAACATAATACATAATACAGAGTATATTAGATATGTCTATACAGTATTTGCTGGACTTTCGATACTTTTGACAAGAAAATATTGGCTGTCTTGTTCTCCTTATAGACTTGTATATGGATTATGTCATTCAAATTGCTTTATCATATGTCATTTAATGTTTTGTATCTAAACAAATATCTCCAAATGTATATATAACAATAAATATTATTTGGTGAAGATTATATTTGTGAAAAAATATAGGACCCTTCATTGAGAAGGATTTAAATATTACAGTCATCAGTATTAAATTCACTTACATCACATGTAATTATACTAGAGCAGAATGTACTAGTAACAGAGTTTTTTAAAATTTGATTACATATGTATATTATAATAGACAAGTTAGAAAAAGAATCGTCATGACAAAGACAGATATTCCATCATAGTTTTCATTTTGAGACAAGTGATCAAAGAAAATAATTCAAAATTTGTCTCATATACTCCAGATTGACTTGTACTAGGCCAGCAATTCCAGTAAAATTTCTATCTAGGAAACATGTTTATAATTTGCTCATCTGGAGCTGTTTCTGTTGGAATTTTGAGAATATTTCTTAATTCTTGTATAAACCTGTATTTATTAATTAAAGATTTGCAATGTTAATTGTGTTCCTCGTATGCTGACATGAAAACTGTTTGTTCCTGAATTATTTGCAGATGTGGAGCAAACAGAAAAAATAGGGGATATATTTGAAGTCAATTTTACAGTGAAAGAAACAGCCACATCATACATTTTGAATCTAACTGTAGAAATATGTGGCTTAAAATCAGGTGTTAATGGATGTGATACTCTTCCACTCTTCCGAAATCTTGAATTAGATCAATATACTTGTACTGGAAGACGGCGGAAACGATTTGTGAATGGGTAGGTTCTTTGCCTCTTTCGCAGATTTTAATTTACTTCATTTCCTTATCTAATGTAATACTGTAATGATTTTGTTCACTTTATTGTGATCGATAAGTCTTATATCTTGAATCTAACATTAAAACTTAGATGAATCCTAATTTTTGTAAATATTATGAGCTTACAAGCTGGTGAGCTTAATAGGACCTAACCGAGTAGATAATTTTTGCAGAGTACTGAATCCAAGTATTTGGATGTACTATTTGCCAGAGCCGGGCATGAACCAAGTAGTAGGTGTGACTTTGGAGAGTACCGTTTGTTTCATTATCGTATGTGAAGCTTAAACTTTTCGTGTTCCATATACCATATATATCACCTATAAGATGAAATTTTTTTTATTAACTAAATTATTATGTATTAAAAAAACTTTTTTTTAAAAGTTTGATATTTATTTAATTATTTTACTTGTAACCATTTGTGCGCATATTATTTGCCGAGCTGAATACTTTTGAATATAGTACCGAAAAACCGGATATTCGGCTGAAGCGAATGTCCGAGGCGATTTTCGGTTATGCCCTAAAGCTTAAGGTGTGTTCCTTTATCTGTATTGCATTGTCCATCATGTATCATACACCAGCATTTGCTGTTATCAGCTTCTTCAAATTGTAAGTCACTTTGCACAAAATTTTGGTCAGGTTTAATCCTGAAATTTTCTTGATAAATTGTTTTCACAATGTATTTTGCTGCCATTTCACCCAAGTTCATGTTTTTTAAGCTTTTAATCCAGGCTAATTGTTTGCTGTTGTATATTTGATTAGTAGGGTAAGATGGTGTCTAAATTGAATGAGGAATTACCATGAAACTCTATTCACACATTAATCCCAAGGTTTAGTTGGTCCAACATGAAAATGGTGCTGTTTAGACCTTTAACATGGCTGCCACAGTAACCATCTTGAAACTTGTTTTTATAGCTACTTGTCTTGGATGAATGGTCATTTCAACATGGGAATACTAATATACATGTTTTGATGCCTTCATGGTTGATATGACATCTAATATGGCTACCACAACAGTTATCTTAAAATTCTTGTTATCACTATCCCCACTGGATGAATTGTGATATTGAAATAAGGTTTCCACCATAAAACCTTTATATCTAACTGATCCTAAAATGGTCATCTATACAGTATTGTAAACACTATGCCCATCTAAACATTGTATCACTACTCATCCTGATTAGATGGTCTTATTCACATAGGGATTTCCCCCATAAACATTTTATCATTACTCATCCTGATTAGATGGTCTTATCCACACAGTGGTTTGCTACATAAACATTTTATCACTACTCATCCTGATTAGATGGTCTTATCCACACAGGGATTTGCTACATAAACATTTTATCACTACTCATCCTGATTAGATGGTCTTATTCACATAGGGATTTCCCCCATAAACATTTTATCACTACTCATCCTGATTAGATGGTCTTATCCACACAGGGATTTCCCCCATAAACATTTTATCATTACTCATCCTGATTAGATGGTCTTATCCACACAGGGGTTTTCCCCATAAACATTTTATCATTACTCATCCTGATTAGATGGTCTTATCCACACAGTGGTTTGCTACATAAACATTTTATCACTACTCATCCTGATTAGATGGTCTTATCCACACAGGGGTTTTCCCCATACACATTTTATCACTACTCATCCTGATTAAATTTTCTTATCCACATGGGGTTTCCCCCATACACATTTTATGATTTATGGTTTGTCTTAAATTAAAAAATGGTGCTGATCATACAGCCAACAGCAGCCATCCTTAACATCTTTTTATTGCTCAAAAATATCAGAAATGGTTTTTATATTCTTCATTTAGAAAGAACTGATTTTATTTTAGATTGCAGGGAATTCTGTTTGGTCAGTAGAGTAAATATTCTTTTCATGGTGCTCAGTTTTCTCTGATTTCTTACAGTCTTTTGAGCACTGGAATATATGTTTAAAAGACATGTATAGCTTTTTCTTTTTACACTGTCATCCAAGCAGGGACTATTTACTGATGACAATTCTATCAATATTACATTATCTTTGTATTAATAATACCAAACAAGTATCATGTAAAAAAAATGACTTTTTTAGAATTGAAACATGGCAGGCTTTTGTTTGTTTGTGTCAACATATTGTATTCTTGTATTGTTTTTAGGTTGGATTCCTTCAAGAGCAGGCTGCAACAACTTGTAACTGGAGGCGCAAAAAATAAAGATATTCAAGAATTTTTGGAGTCATATAATCTTGATGAGGTAGACAATACATTTTTACATTAAATACCTTCTTTTATTAGACAAAAGTGAAGTCTGAGTATGGTACATGTATTGTCTTGTGTCTAACATGCATCAGTCCTTCATCGACCATAGTACATGTACATTACTCTTTTCAGGCTCATGTAAAATTCCTTTTCAATAATTTTAAAAGACCATTTTAATATGAAATCATTTAAAGTTTGCACAAATCATGCTATTAAGCCATTTAGCTACAAAAGTTGAGTGTTATTATAGATACTGAGACTGCTGAGGCTGACTGCTAGGCTGAATAAAGAAACTGACATTTAAAACATTAAATTAATTTTTCTAATGACAAAGTTTAGAGTGGTACTTCTAATAAGAGTTATCATCCAGATATAAATGCACATTGCAGTGTTTTTATCCAGTGAAAATTTAAATTTGCCTCCCTTCCATTATACACATATTGCATCTACCACATTTCAAGAAGCATGATGACCAGCGACTTAGACCCTTGGTGCTAGTATTACACATGCACAGTGTTTCCTTTTCTAGTGTCTAGAACACAAGTAACCATCTTTTCTGTAAAGTTCATCATAAATTCAAACTGTTTGCTACTTTTCTTTTCCATACTTTGTTTTCATCTGATGGTGTGCATATATGGTGACTCATTCATACATATTGTGGCTCAGAAACCCAACAAAGTTTTTCTATGATTTCTTTGTTTTACTGCAAGAACTGAATTTCATTTGGTTTGTGTCTGCAGTATCCACCTCTAGCAACACCCACCCACCCACCAACTTTGTATTTAGAATGATCATCTACCTTTGGACATATTGCTTTTTTATATCATCATTTTTTTCTTACCAAGTTATGCTGGATAGCTATGTGGGAGTCATCTTGTTAAATAAAACATGGACAATTTTCGTGGTTTTCCAGGTATAACAGACTAGTTTCTGCTTTTGCATAATTTTCATGTCTGCATGGCTGCTCGAACCTCTGAATATTTTTAAAATGTTCTGGTGTTTCTTTATCTATTTTCTTGAATCATACCACAACATTATAGATTCTACCTTGGAGCAAATAAATTTTCAAACAATTGGGAATCTGTAAAGAACCGGCCTGTCTTACTCTCTCTCTCTCTCTCTCTCTCTCTCTCTCTCTCTCTCTCTCTATATATATATATATATATATATATATATAATAGCCAGTTTGGTGATTGGCATTTAGCCAGATTTTTAAGCCTAATTTTGTAGCTTTTGCTAGAAGGTATTGTTTAAATGAAAGTCTATGCCTTGATCAGCTGACTGATGTTTTGGAGGGTCATAAATTCCCAGGCATTTCTCCAAGGCTGGGTCATAGAAAGGACTTATGTGGCAAATCTTGTTATGTCTGGACCTTTTCAGTGGCCTAATCATTAAAGCATCTGCCTTGGGTACAGGAGATTGCTGGTTTCAACATTGTTCAAGTCATACCAAAGACTTATAAAAATGGTACTGACAGCTGTTTTGCTAGGCACTCAGCTTTAAGTGCCCAAATAGACCAATATGACCAAGTAGACAGTCAAGTATTATTGATAATATATATAAGCAGTAGTGGGGTTAAGTTATGTACAGGCGAAATGTAGGTTCAACAAGTCAGCTTTTGGGTTAATTATAGCCACCCATAATAAAAGCAGCGAAACTATTAAACAACATCTCAACAACAAGAACTGCTGAACACTATTTTTTAATATAGAAAATCCACAATATTGCATCTAAGTACAGTGGGACCCCGCTATAACACGGTAGTTGGGAGCCATAGAATCCGACTGTGTTATGAACCGAACCGTGTTATAAGTAACCATGTACAATACCAACACATTTTTGGATTTAATTGGGGGGGGGTACATAAAGACGGGTGCGAAAATGCATGGCACAATTACCATTTTTGCTCAATATATATTAAATGATAAAAACATTTGATGTGGTAACAGAAATTGCAGATATAATATATTACTTTATTCAGAGAACCATGCATTGGTACATACACGTGTCTAATTTATATATACATCTATAATCTATTGCATGAAAAGAGTATCAACACTGTGTACTCACCAGCGAATCTTGTAACATACATTGAATCCATAATACAAATATTTCCATTGAAAATATCCACACACGGATGTAAAATATTCAATAATTTTGTCACAGATCATTATGTGACTGAATTCAACAAAGCAGAAAATAACAAAAATTACGTAATGGGTGTACGTAATGAATGATGAAATAGTATATGTCCGTAGATTAAATAATGGAAGCAAAAGTGTATTCTTATAATAACTACATGTACATCTCAGGATCTTTCTCTCTCTGAATTCAGTCATTGTAAATTTCAGCACATTTTCCCACCCAAGCTGCTAGTCAAAGTCCTTTGAACTTGCTGCCCAGCTATTGCGTCATGCTCTTTTGATGTACTTCTAATAAATACATCAGGCAGAACTGGCTGTATTTTAACCACTGCATTATGTCACTGTAAATATCAGCACAGCTATAATGATAAAGTAATGAACACTAACTATGTCTCCCAGCTATTTGCATGCATACGGAGATCTCCTTCATGGAGTGATTTATGTGTCCCAGATCAAATATTTGCATTCAAATACGCATAATTAAGCATTTCCAAGACCTCTGTGTCATATACATTTTATACTATTACATTTCTCATCTGTCAATAGTTATTATTTTTTTTGAAAAACTCTGATTTTTAGCTGCTTTCTGCTAATGTCACGTTTGCTCTTGGCAAAGTCAATTATAGTTCTCAGTTGCACAATTCGAATTTACTAGTCAACAGATTGCATAAAACAACACCGCCAAGTCATGTACATGTGTTGGCGGCTTTTGTTTCTTTGATCGTTTCCCAGCCACCCCTTCCTGATTTGAACAAGTTTAGCTCGGCAGTTCACTTTGATGATAAACAATGTACTTAAATTAATTGATTTATATATTCTGGTGAGAATCTTTTATCAACCGCCACATTGGCTGTTGCTTAGTTGTGTATGAAATTAAGAGAACATATATCGGAGATTATTAGAGCAATGATTGTATTTGGAATGCATTCAAGACAAACACAAAGTAGACATGATGGCTTCATTACTCAGGAATCAGTAATTATAATATTGACACTTATGAGCTGTAATTTTTCAACAATAAACAAAGATCAAAGTTCTCAGTAGGCCAATCAATTGGTTCGTATTTCCAACGTTTATTTTAGCACAAAACTAGAAGAAATTTGATAATACATTTTCTACACATTCTTTTTTGCACTGTTTAGACGAATATGAGAATGATAATTAAACTCTTGACGTTTTTATTTTTCATACTTAAATTTTTTTTTTTTTTGGGTCTTTGAGAAAAATACCTGTAATAAATTACCCGAAATTTCGGGAGCCATGCCATGACCGGGTTATATCCGAATTTGTGTTATAACGGGGCGGGTTATAGCGGGGTCCCACTGTACAGATACCTTTCAGGTTTATACGAATAATGCAGATCTGGAACATGGCTACCAGAAATTGTATAATAGAGTTTGACCAAATTTAGCAGACATCATCCTCACATTGTGGTTTTATCAATTTGTATAAATGATGCCAATCCTTTAGATGCTAACCAATTTAGGTGGGATCTTTTGCATTTTGATCTTCAGTTTGCACCATTTCTGATCAGTTCTGTCAGATTCTAAATTTCCATGCAACTAAAAAGAAAAAGATCTTTAAAATGCTGTATCTAAATACATGAAGCATGAAAACATTGAATATTGACTTAAATATTGGCAGCTGTGTGCTCTGATTCACTTCAGAAAGTCATTGTTCAGTTTCCACAAACCATGTGACCTGTATAGATGCAGCTGTATAGCTCTTTATGACTATGACCTTTTAAAAGTACTAAAGGCATTTGTATAGATACCCAGTGCTTAAAGAAAAATATTTTTAGACACAGTCCCAGGGCTGTGACTCAAATAAACTCACAAGCCCTGATTGAAATTCCAGAAACCTGGACTCCATTTTTCACATGCTTAGAATTTTCTTTTTTTAATATTGGCACACATTACATTATAATAGCCACAGTTTGAAAATAAATTCAACAGAGTTCAAAGGGGTTTGAAGGTAATGCAGGTGTCTTAAAGTGTTCAACACTACACTCACTAGGTACTGGATGGTCCTGGTATCAGTAGTTGTCATGGCACCTGTTGCTATAGTGGCATATGGTTATTGTCGCCATCATTTTGAGCCTGTCTGTTACTGTTTTCCTGCCCTTTGTTAACACATTAACCCCAGGAGGTTTTTGCTGTTTTCGCATGAAATGCGAGTAGGAAATACATTTTGGGGACTATTTCGGAATACATCATAAAACATCGATTTCCAATCAATAATCCGTTAGACAAATGGTTGCTAATGATACAGGAAATGTTTTTCATTGGTTAGTTTGCTGGTGCATGAGCAGAAGGGCAAAAATCGGACTCCTTTTTTTTTGCTTAACGGACCCATAATTTTTGTATGTAGAAGACTCTTTATTCAAAATGTCCACCTTATCCTACTTTTTGCACAGGTTCACCTGTCTGTGTGCATCTCAGACTGGTCTTCTGTAGATATGAGGTCATAAAGTCTAAAATCTGGACACAAATTCGGTATCCGACCATGGGCGATTTTTGGATGAAAAAAAAAACGGGTCCAAAAACTTCAGTTTTTCCCTCTGTATTTTGTAATGCAATTAAAATGTACAGATTACTTGCTATCATTGTAAAGCTACATCTATCTACTTTTCAATGATACCATCCACTTTAGTGTATCATGTATGACCTTGACGCTACAGACCATGGCAGTAGGCTACTACCTCATACCCCGTAAAGTCGTCGCTAGGGGTTAATGTGTTAATTCCAGTCAGTTCTTTGAAGAGTAGCAACTGTTTAGCAAGAGCATTGATTTGAGATTTTAATCTCTCCTCTGTTTGTTGGATCCTTGAGTTGAAATCTCTCTCCACCTTGCATCTCTCATGGCTGCTGTATGTAAGAAAGCTTGCCAGTAGCTTCTTGTGAGTCAGAGGTTCTCTCCCGGGGTTTTCCCCAGGTTTTTCTTCCACCATTAATACTGGCCACCATGTACAGCCTATTGTGTACTGAAAAATGGCATTAAACCCTACAACAACATTCTACCATGAGTTTTGGTCTGTGCAATGTTTATGCTACTTTTTAGCATCTTATGGAGAAATGCATGTGAGAAATGCACCTAAAAGAGTGCCTCATCTTCATTTTCTCCAGGATGTTCAGTGATCACATGGAATGTCTAGAGGCATCACTTGCATGCTTACATCAGCATGGTCTTAAGCTGAAACCCTCTTAATATGAGTTGTTCATGTCCTGCATCATTTATTAAGGTCATGTTATTTTCGAGGAAGGTATAGAGACCAACCCAGAGAAAACCTCTGTGATTAGGACTTTGCAGAAACCTACAAATATTACAGAGTTATGTCAGCTTTTAGGGTTTGCAGGGTATTATTGCTGCTTTGTCAAGAGATTCTCAATAATAGCACAACCATGAAATGCTGTATTAGAGGGCCATGGCATGACCAAAACTCCTGCAGTTTGCCTCATAAAAGCCAAGTAGACCCACCGAGAAGGCTGTACATTGCTTGTGTTCTTTTTCCATCTCAACTTGCCAACAGCCTGACTTTAGTTCCAGCTTGGAGAAGAAAATGGCCCCTTGCAAGACATCAACATTATCGTCTAACCATGGAAGCATGTAAGCATCCTCCTGGGTCTTTGCATTAAGGATCCTGTAGTCTATATAGAAACATAGGCTGTTATTACATTTCTGGACTAACATAACATTAGAGGAGTAAGGACTTTAAAGATTCCCTGATTGTACCAGCATCTAACATTTCCCTAATATGCTGACATTCCACCTCATACATGCCCAGGTGTATTTTCCTGTATGGCTGCTTAAATGGCTTATTGTCCTCAAGCACTATCTTATGCTTGATGAGATCAGTTTTTCTCGAGTCTGTGGGCCTCTTTGAAAATAAGCAATCACGCTTGCCCAATTCTTGCTCAAGTCTATCCAGTTCTCTGGGGTCCGATTTTCAATAGAAATCTTAACCTTCAAATCTTCATGAGGAGAATGTCCATGGTCTTTGGACATGCCAGGGGTAAAATCAGAAGCTAAGTTGTCAATAACTTTGACTTCACTTATTAGATATATATTCGATTTGGGTCTAGTTGTTGCACCTTTCGTGGTCTAATAGCAAAGTCTAACCTGAACCTTGGAATACAACTACTTATGATCAGCCGTGATCACCCATGGAGAGACCATAACCTGTTTAGAGTTTCCCAAGTTCTCTGTGACCACTTCTGCTATATTAGCATCAACATTATGGGCAATTCCATTGATAGTAATGGTTTCATATGGCATAATGTTGATGGCATGCATATTGGTGGATCTTACTGTAAATGACATACACTCAATGTTGTCAATAGCAATTTTCCATTTATCTGGATTTCAATCTTTATCAGGATTACCAATCATGTAATCCCTACACAGATGAATGACATTTGTTCCAATAATGACAGGACATGTATGGATGGATAAAACAGCATTAAAATGAGATACAGCATTTTCAAATCCTTGAATCCTTCCTATTGAAACTATAACACAAATTTAACAAGTAACATATAATGACAGGACAGGTATGGTTGGACTCGTTACCTGGTACAACTAAAATGAGGACACTGAGTTCAAAATCAGATAAAAACAGCATTAAAATTGGATCCTAAGTGTATCCCAGATAACTCAGAAAGGAGCCATCTGCAATAGTCACATTGGGACCCAGCAATTCAAGTGAGTGAAGCACTGGTTTATCACCAAGCGACAAATAAAAACTATTTGACATGGTAGTCACAATAGACCCACTATCAATAATGACAGTAATTGGAACATTGTTTAGATAAACAATGCTTGTGTTGAAAGAACCAACCAAGCACTGAAATAGAGTATTTCTGCCCCAATCCAAAGATGCAGTTACTCCTTTGAAATAATGCTTTCCTCTACCATAGCCACTTCCTTGATAGTTGTGGCTCTTGTTGCTATAGTGACATCGGTTGTTGTTGCCATTGTTTTGGGTCTGTCTGTAACTGTTATCCTGGCCTTTGTTAATTCCTACTCTATTTCTTGAGATGGACAACACCTAGATCAGTACGAGCTGTGCAGATGAATGAGCACATGTCTTTCACACAAGATAAAGACCAGGGATTGAATATAATTTGGAAAAATGATGCCCTTCAAGTTTGTTTTATTTCATTCCATTTCATCTTTTAATAAAATATCCCACAGTCAACAAGCAAGTGTTATCATTTTAACCCTAAATGAGAGAGTTCACATCATGAATCCTTTTGAAACTATAACACTAAATTAACAAATAACATAGAACATGCCTATCTCCTGGTCTCTTATATATACACAGGTAAATGTCAATCAGCTTTGAAGACAATTGTCTTAACTTTCCATGACATCATCTTACCAATGTACTTCTCTGCTGTATTCTCTGAGTGAATGTGTGGGTGGGGTGGGGGTGGGGGCTTAGCATGCTTCACAAAGTTAAACTCCATCAACCAATAGTTACAAAATGTATTCTTTTGGGCTTCCATGAATTGTTAATTGCTTCCTATATCAGCTTCAAAAATGAATTACACTTGAACACTATTCAGACAATTGAAATGATCATGCTTTTCATTTTAGATATGCAATACAATCCAACTTCAAAGAAACAAACCAAAATATAATACATATGGCTTAAGTATTCTCATTCAAGGCAATGATGCAATAAATTTTGTTCTTGTACATATCATCACTTTGATTTACCAATGGGTTTCATTTCTTGATCCTACCTAGTATGCAAATTAGCACAATGAGTTCACCCACTGTAGCCTTCAAATACATCTCACTAGTTACTGTCAGCCAATTAGGTAATATGTGAAATGGTGGCTTTTACCTGAGCTCCTTTCCTTTAATTGCATCTATTTAAACTGTACATCAGCTCCATTCATGATTCTTTACCATATATACATGCTACATGAAAAGAGCATATGCTGAAAGTGACATTTTGTGTCTTTTCTGTTTTCCTTTTTGTTTTTTACCCCCTATTTTTGAAGATTACTACAAATTGTGTTTTCTCGAAACAGGACAGTGTTACAGGGTTTAAGAATACAGTTGCATCATATTTTTAGCATGACACACCATCCTTCAGTTTGACTAAAATCAGATGTCGATTTCACATAGGATACTGGTGATCTGATTTAGACTGCGCAGTGTTATGGCAGATATATCAACATCTTGAAATACATTTATAAATTTCATCACCATGATCATAGTTTCCTTAGGCAAATTAGAATATTTTTTTTAATAAGCCTGATGGACTCCTCACTTAGAAGACAGGTTTGGTCCAATCCAAAATAAGATGGGCATGAGGCATTCA
Organism: Unio pictorum; assembly: GCA_030141615.1. NCBI lineage: Eukaryota > Metazoa > Mollusca > Bivalvia > Unionida > Unionidae > Unio > Unio pictorum. Next base: position 8,494,112 of record JARLTB010000110.1, read on the forward strand.
GATTGTTTGATCACTGATACCTATCTCATTCTTGGTGCCATGTGATTAAGGGATTTAAATATCTGTAGTGAGAATGAAATGCTTGAAATTTTCAGAACTTAGAATATATTTCCAGTGAAACAAATCGACTTTGACCATAAAGGCATGTTGATTCCTACCAAAACTTTGACATTCAACTGTGCCACCTTTCCTGCATTGATTTTGGCTAGAGTCCTGTATATACAATAAATCCCTTCTGCTATGGTATAGTAAAACTGCTGTGGTGTGGTTACCAACATTGTGACTGCAAACGAAAACCAGTCTGCACCAGGTGTGGCAATTCCATGTGTTCCACATCTTTATTTAAAGGGGTTGTGGGCCTTGAATGCCCATATTCTATTTTTTGTTTGGCTTCCCAACACAAGTTCCATAACGTTAAGGCCCTACAGAGAAAATTGCAGTATGTAGACTTTTTTGCAATATTTCAGAGTGTTATGGTGCAGACTGTAATTCATGCAAAATATAAATACAGTACAATGTAAGTCAACGTATGGAAGACTTCAAGTCTAATTCAAATTATCGCAATTGCTGACTTACTTTGTGATCACTATATTAAATGTGTTCTCTTCAAAAATATTACAGATAACCAAGAAAGCAAAGAACTTGATAAACATTCCAATTGATCCAAGTGACACTGGAACAGGTTATCACAGCATCCTGAAATCTCTTGGTTCACACAACCCAACTACTTTGCCTTTTACGCAGGGTTTATCTCTCAGCCAGGGCAGTTCTCAAGGAGGTAATCACTCCCATGAAAATTAATAATCACTAATCTATAATCATTAATCTTATTGGAAGATTTGTTTTGTTTTTAGGGTTTAACGCCATTTTTTCAGCAAGCGATAGGCTATACATGGAGGCCAGTATTAATGGTGGAGGAAGAAACTGGAAAAACCCCTGAAAGAACCACTGACCCATGAGAAGATACTGGCAAGCTTTCTCACATAACTACATTAGCCGAATCTTAGACTCGAACCCACGCAGAGAGAGGTGAGATGGCAGTGGTCTGTAACGGAGAGCGCTTTAGACCACTCGGGGCCCCTAGAAGTCCAATAGAACTGGTTGAACTGTACTTGCTTTAAACAAAATTGCCATCTGTATTTTGAGGTTTATCTCTATCAACAAATACTCAGTTTTTCATAAAATAATATGGTACATCATTATGCAGTAAGTTTTAATTTCATAGCTAAGAAATGTAATGAACAAGTTCCACTCAAGCAAAGATAAAATTGAAATAAGGATTTTTTTTTAAATTAAGCCTCTAAGAAGCTACTTCTTCCATTGATCACTTGAGATACATTTAGTTCATACTATTGTATGCTTATGTCCAATGATGTATTAGAAACCTTTGAATTGAAAGAAAAACTTTCAAATTTAATCCAGTATTTATTCATTGTCATTTTAATATATTTCTAAGCATTCCTTTACATTTGTTTCAGTTTTAATTCTCTGCAACCAAAGATACAGGCAGATCATGTGATATTGTGTATGTCACCTACCTTACTCTGTGACAAATTGTGTAAAAAGTTATATACAGACCATAAAATAATGCCTCATTATTCTGTTATGATACCAGACTATTTAATTTTATGTGCCAGAATAAAAAGAAGGGAAAAGTATGGAAGCAAGTGCTGCATTGTTCTACCGGGCAATGTGTATGTGTGACTGCTTTTGTAAAAAGGCAATATTAATTGATAGCATACGCTGTTTAAAAAGCAATCACACTAGTCAAACAAGTCAATGCTCATTTTACCCAATAATCACAATAATAGGCTCTAAAGAGAACCCAGGTACGGCACTAAAATTGCTATTTCCCACCTTTTGGGGCAAACCATTCCAATTAAATTGTTGTCTTTTTGACAGATTTAATACTTTTTGTATACATGCTTAATATCACTAAATTTCCAAGGTGACTTGACATTTGCAGATAAGAACACCAACAAAGAAGTCTATGATTTTTCATTTTGATTATGTCACTAGTTCAGTTGTTGCTAATCAAGATGAACATGTCAATGAATACAATGTGAACCACCCTCTACATTTCTCATTTCTCCAGATGTCTTCTTTCAGTCTGATTTTTTGTTTGGGGATGATGACAGTCTTTTTTATAAAAGGTTTGTAAAACAGGATACCCTCTGTTTCTCTTTTACATAAAGGTTTGCCAATTTTGCATTGGATCTTTTGACAGAGATCAAGTATTCTGTTCTGTACAACAGATGATAGATAAATGAGTTATCAGCAGTCAGTTATTGTTATGTAAAGAGGGATGCATGGTGTCATTATTTTCATCTGTCCATTTCCACGTTTAGAATTTAAAGCCATTTGAGATCAAGGGATAAAAGTTGGTATATTTGTACATTGTTATTAGAAGGTTTCACTGACCTCAATCTCCAAGGTCAATTAGGCAAATATATTGTTTTCTTCAAACTTTCATTTATATTCATTAACTGTAAACATTTTGAGATTAAGGAATGAAACTTGGTATACATATATCTTATAGCAACTTGTCATGTACCACCAAATAGGTCCTCTCTTTGAGGTCAAGGTTATAGATTATTGGTTTGATTCCCACATATAGAGCTAGGTGGCATCCATATTATCCCTATTATTATATATGCTTTCTGCACTACCAGCATTATTACATTTTATTTTTCACTCTGTGAAATATGGCACAAGTAACTAATTCAATTTCCACAGACTGTAATGTTTTATGTTATTTGAATGTATTTGAAGTAATTCAGATTTCAAGGCACTATAAAATTGGAATTTTGAACAAAAAGCAAAATTTTTATTTGGATTGTAAGAGATGAAATAAAGTTCCCAGTGTTTGGAAGTTTTAACACACAAGATTGAATATCATGCAGTAGATAATGTCTGAGGAATCGACCTCTTGTGAAAACTGATGAACATAACTTAAGGATTCACATGCTGTATCAACAAATCACTATGCTGCTTTGATTTTTCTTAGTTTTACATCTGGCCTGACATGGTGAATGGCAGTGTTTTATGATCACAACTAGTCCAACAGTTTTCCTAGATTGATGTGAAACCTTATGCATATTATGTTTTATCATCTGAAAATGTGCATATTTATAAATCACTTTGCTCTTGCAAGTTTTGTTACAATTATTGATCTTTTTGTTTGGAATGCAGAATGTAATGTACCGTATTTTCCGGGGTATAAGTCGCTACTTTTTTTTGTTTTTTTTCTTTCAAATGATGTGTGCGACTTATACGCAGGAGCGACTTATACGATAAATAATTTTTTTTAACGACTGATATGACTGATGCGCAGTGATGCTGTGTTATAGCGAAATGCATATACGGTATACCGACAAGCCAATTGCTCGAAACTTACATACACGTAAGTATTAGACTACAAGAATATCAAATTAAATAATCAAATAATATTTAGTTATAATATATATGTGTTAAAATTTTTTGTTATTAATAAAAAAGAATATTGAAATTACGATTGCCATTGTTTTTCTTTTATTATTCACCACGTGCTTCAAGCAAAGTGTTGGTCAGATGTTGCTACAATATATGTATTTAAATGTACCGGTAACGCTTCATAATTTACTTCAATAGTTTATAAAAACTCTGGATTAACCCGAGACTGGCTTCATTGAGAGAACTTCAAAGTAATTAATAAAAAAAAACTGGAAGGCTGGCGAACAACTTCAATTGTTTTATAAAATGCCTTTGAAGTTCGCTCGGGTTGTGGAAATTGACCGGAATACCGAGACTGGCTTCATTGAGAGAACTTCAAAGTAATTAATAAAAAAAACTGGAAGGCTGGCGAACAACTTCAATTGTTTTATAAAGTGCCTTTGAAGTTCGCTCGGGTTGTGGAAATTGACCGGAATACCGAGACTGGCTTCATTGAGAGAACTTCAAAGTAATTAATAAAAAAAACTGGAAGGCTGGCGAACAACTTCAATTGTTTTATGAAGTGCCTTTGAAGTTCGCTCAGGTTGTGGAATTGACCAGTATATAAATACGGACCGTTCATACCATGGAGCATTAAAAAAGATAGTTTCACAATAATGTTGTATGATTTAAAATTGTTATATTAGCGTAAGTCAATACAGTTTAATCATGGCACCAATAACTACCACGCGAAAAAGTTATGATGCAGAATTTAAGTTAAACGTCGTAGCATTTGTGAAAGAAAACGGAAATCGTGCAGTGGTGCTATTATTTACTTAATAAACATTATTTATAAATCTTATTTGCTTATATTTCTATTTTTAAAATTTCAAACAAGAATATACTTACACGTTGTTGGAATTACCAAGTCGTATGCAATGGCCGGCGGTATCAAAAACGTGATTACGGTAAGTGCGCAGGAGCAACTTATACGCAGGAGCAACTTATTTGTTGAATTTTCCAAAATTATCTGGATTTCCCCCTCCCGCGACTTATACCCAGGAGCGACTTATAGGGCGGAAAATACGGTAATGACTAAATGTAAAGGACTGATTCCCAACCAGTGCTAGGCTGATCCCAGCATTACAGTGTGTTCTGGGTTGATCCAGGCTAAAGTAGAATTGGTGCTAGGCTGATTCCAGCTCAATGTAAAAGACTGATTCCCAGTTGGTGCCTAAGGCTGATTGCAGCACTACAGTGTATTCTGGGCTGATCCCAGCTCAAGTTGAATTGGTGATAGTCTGATCCCAGCTCAAGGAAAATCTGCTAGGCTGATCCCAACATTACATTGCTTTCTGGTCTGATCCCAGCTCCATGTAAAAGACTGATTCCCAATCAGTGATTGGCTGATTCCAACATTACAGTGTATTCTGGGCTGATCCCAGCTCAAGTAGAATTTGTGCTAAGCTAATCCCACCTCAAGTACAATTTGTGCTTGACTGATCCCAGTATTCAAGTATATTCTGGGCTGATCCCATCTTCAAGTAAATCTGTGCCAGGCTGATCCCAGCATTATTGTATATTCTTGGCTGATCCCAGTTCAAGAATAATTGGTGCTAGGCTGATCCCAGCATTAAAGTGTAAACTGGGCTGATCCCAGATTCCATAGACTGTGCTAGTCTGATCCCAGCTCAAGTAATATCTGTGCTAGGCTGACCTTTGATTTCAAGTGTATTCTGGGCTGATCCCAGCTTAAGTAGACTATATACTAGGCTGATCCTAGCATGCTAATGTATTCTGGGCTGATCCCATCTTAACTAAATCTTTGTGAGGCTGATCCTGCATAAGAGTATATTCTGGGTTGATAATTGGTGCTAGACTGATCTCAGCATGAATAAAATACTTGTAGATGTTTCCTATTTAAAACTGTTAAATAAATGTTTTTAACTGGCTTGACCTTTATGTTATTAGTATAACTTATGCATATCTGATTGGGGAAAAATATCCTATTCCATGGTAGCCCCATGCACATGAATGATATAAGGGCACAACCCATGATGTATTCATTAATGGCTGTGACAGGGGTGGGAGGTAAGGGAGGCAGGCCAACACAAATGCGTAAGAAAGGTTTGATGCAGAGACTCTAAATCTATTGTCTCTACCAGAGAAGTGAAACGCTACATTCATTGTCGGTACCTTTGAAAAGCCATAGAAGTGATATTCTACATTCATTGTCTGTACCTTTGTAAAACCAGAGAATTGACTGATCACGTTAGTCTATATGATCATGCAATATTACACACAATTATCTAATTTGATTGGCTCTTTAAAATTCCACTGCCAATGAAAACCAATAGGAATAGCCACTGACTAAGCCTTGTAATTTGACATTACATCATCTTACCACACACCAATTTTTCCCTTAATGGTCATTATCAGACAATCCCTATTGCAACACTAGCAGTGTGTACCTCCAAAGATCATCAAGTTGTGCATAAAATAAAATTTAATAAATTATCATTTTGAATTAAGTTGATCTTTTGCAATTTTGTTGCTTGGAGGGACATAAAATGATTTTGTAGTTCAGAATGGTTACTAATAATTGTTTTATATTATTATAATATATTCAGCTGACCTAATAAAAAAAATGCTGGGCTCTGTGGCTGATCTTGCTGGAAGGACAGGTCAGAAGTTTGTTGTAGGAAAGGGATTGTCCAATGCAGGTATCCAACTTCTGGGAGAACAGCTGGCAAATATGACCATTGGAGACTTGGAGGCCATGTTGACAAGCAATAAAATTGATCCCTTCCATGTCTTCAAACTGACCCAAGATTTGATTGACCTCATGAGAGCACTGGTTAGTAATTAGACAATGACATTTCTTTTACATGATACATATGTTAATGCACACTTTGTTTCAGTTTGTAGTGAAATCATAATTACTTTTTATGTGCCCATCATATCTATAAACTTACGGTTGCAAATAATGTTGTCTTTTTCTGCCTGTCATATACTATCAGGTTCTGTCATTTAGATGTCATTACCACTCAATGTCTATTAAGGATTTAATGGATCGTAATCAATTTTGATATGAGGCTTTACTTTCAAAAGACCAAATTCAGGTTAAATTTTCACCATTTACTGGGAAACATTTTGGAGTTATGACCCCTTGTTTGACTTGGAACTTTGCCATATAATGTCTTACTGCTCAGAAATTTGTAAACGCCTTCATGGATTACAATCCACATTGGTATGAGGAGTTTTATTAATGATACTTTGGTCTGTTTCCAACAAATGTTTTTTTGGAGTTCATGGATTGAAATCAAATGACATGAGGTGCTTGATACTCAGAAGATCATTCTCAGGTTTGATTCTTGAACTTTTCAGAGCTATATTGTATTTGTTTGACGTGAATAACATATGATAGAGTTATTGATTGAAATTAAATCTGGAATTAGGTTTTATGAAAAAATACTCGAGGTTGATTTTTATCACATTTACATGAACTTTTAGTTTGTATGGCCCTTGTTTGACTTGAATCTTTACCTTTTAATTGTATCATGTTGGCAGGGGTATCTGTGTCCATGGACACAGTTTTGATTATAAATTAATAAGGCATTTTCAAAGTTAACATCTTCATTCTTTTTATTTTGTTTCATTGAAAGAGTAATTTCATTCAAAGAGAGTAACATACATTTACAAAATGTGGCTTGTTTAAGATAGGCATTTAATGACATAATCAGCTAAACATCATCATTAATTATACATCACAGAAGTGTTTTTGATTGTTTAATATACTCTCTATTATTGCAGATTTCTGAACTGATCAGCAAAGTAATCTCCGGACAGTTTGGCAATGCTTTCTCATCTTTTGACCTAGTTTTGAAGGGTGACTTTGGTTTTCCCAAAGTTAGTACCAACCTATTTTATTTCTACCATCGGATACCTATTGCTGGAATCATTGCTGTCACATTTGGTAAGAATTTGTATGGCCCCAACTAGAGCTGAAACTAATATCAAAGTTTACTTAATCAATGTTTATTGAATGATATGATTTAGGTAGTCATTGATGTTATTAAGGTTATCAAATATTTGTTTACTTTGCTATTTGTTACCCCACCTTCCCTTAAAAATGTACTATGAACTCAGCCATCTTAAACTAATACTCCTCAAAAAGAAGTTACCCCCAAGGAAAATGTTGCTAAGTTGGACTTGAATGTGTCTCATATTTTTCTTTTGCCAGTGTTTTTTAGCATTGGAGAAAGCACATGTTTAGGCATTTTGACATGAATGGAACAAAAACAGATGAGTTCCTCTGAAACATCTTGCACAATGCATAACAATTAAACAATACAAAAAACTCAGCAGAAATCATTTGTTGGTAAGTCTCTCCATTTTATCTCACTTCTGCCATAGGTCAGACAATTGATTTTGAGAGATTCAAAAGCCTTCATGGACTATCTTGGATCCATATAGTACTTATTAACTCTGCAGTATCAAATCAACTGGGTCACTGTGACCTTATTTTCATGCTTCAGTGACTTTACATTTTTCAGCTCTTAGGTCATTATACCTTCAATATAATTTCATTTACATATGACATTCAATTAGTATCTGCTTACATCTTAACATGAGTCAGATACCTGTACTGAAACTAGGACACAATGACCTGATTTTATGATTGAATGACCTGTAATTTCAGGTATTCATTTGTTACCATATATTACATACACTTCTGAACTGGATGTAGAAAATTTGCCCATAGCAAAATAGTAAGTCACTATGACCAATTGTCCATTTTGAACCAACTTTTATATTTTCGGCAATTTCTGTGACATGCTTTTAATATTGGAATCATATAAATGTGGATAGATCTTGACAATAATAACTCAATCATGTCAAAACTACCACGGTGTGACCTAATTGTATTCTTTATTGATTTTGCCCAATTTGTTTTCTTACATACAATTTAGAAAGTTTGGGATCATGTACCTTGCATTTTTGTTTTCTTAACACATTAACCCCTGGAGGTTTTTGCTGTTTTCACATGAAATATGAGTAGGAAACACATTTTGGGGACTATTTCTGAATACATCCTAATACATTGACTTCCAAGCAATATTACATTAGACCATTGGTTAGTTCTGCTATTAAAAAAGTTTTTCATTGGTGAGTTTGCTGGTGCATGAGCAGTTGGAGTTCTTTTTTTTTTTTTGCTCAACTGACCTATTATTTTCGTATCAATAAGACTCTTTATTCAAAATGTCCATCGTATCCAACTTTTATTTCACCTGTCTTCAGATCAGTCTGCCATAAATCTGAGGCCATAAAGTCTAAAATCTTGACACAAAATCGGATTCCAGACATGGGTAAAGTTTGGGTGAAAAAAAATTAGGTTTTTCTCATTGTATTTTGTAGTGCAACTGAAATGTCTAGATTATTTGGTATCATTGTAGAGCTAAATCTGTCTACCTTTCTATAATACCACCCACTTTAGTGTATCATGCATGACCTTGATGCTACAGACCTTGTAAGCAGGCTACTACCTCATACCCCATAAACTTGGTGCTAGAGGTTAATGTGTTAAAGCAGAAGTTTCCCTTCATTTGGAAATATTGAGCAATTTTCAACCTTTATATTATTTAACTTAACAAAAGCATTGCTTTTAATCTTTAATTTGTACATATTTATAATTTATTTGGTAGATTTTATTTTGCTGAAAATTTTCCAGAATTTTCTTTTATAATTTTAAACCACACTTTAAAATGACATTATTTTGTCTGGATATATATTTTGTGTCATTAAACCCTATAATTCAATGAGTAGCTTCTGTATTTTCATGTTTGTTCATTACACCCTTAATGTCTTGGACTTTATTTCACCTATACTCAGAACAATGTGTATGTTAATACATCTCAACAAGAGATACTCAGCAAACTGAAAATAGGTCACTATGACCTAAGTTTTACACTGGACCAACTAAGATTGATGTTTTCAGTCATTTGTTTGCTACTTCCTTGATATGTTGGACTTGTTTTTTTTATAAACACATAAAAACTAAAATATAGATGGATCTGAAGATAAATGATCACCAATCCATGTCAAAGTCTGGTCACTGTGATGTACTTAAGCTTCTTGGTGACATATATACCAAACTCAGATCAGTGATCAAACTTGATGTGATGACATTCTATTTTTAGCCATTGTTTTTTTCATGCTTTCAATGTCATTAAAACCTTGTTTAGGCATTGTAATAGGCAAAATATTGCAGTAATATTTCCTTTCTCCAATGGTGGTTAGTTGTTACCTTAGGCTGGCATCTATTGAGTAATGGGCTTGAATCCTGGCTAGACGACCTTGAATCAGCTGTCACATCATCTCTCTTTGCAAGTATTTGAAGTCTAGCTGCCTCAGTTTCACTCTCAGTGTCAATCTGTATATAGTTGACCACTCCATATGTTCTGCCAGCAAAGAAGACGTGTGAACAGTGTTATGCCTTGTTATTTTGTAACAGATGAATATAAAATTATGCAATCTTAATTTCTTCATTTGGAAGAGAAATATGATTGAACTGAAATGCCTTCTGAACACATTCATTGTTGTGATTAACTCAGATAGTCTTTGAACATCATGTCATTTTAAGACTGTTTTTGAACAGTTATCCAGTGATCAAGAAAATGCATTTTGGTTTGACTATAAAGTAGCCTGTACCATAACACTAAGGAAAATACTATCATTTTAACCTGCTAATATGAAATTATTTTTAATTATAACCATACTCTTTATCTTAGAATAGTACAAGATGTATGTATATAAATTATTTTTTTAATGTTGTTTTACCTTTCTGATCATTTTGTCAATGTATCAGAGCATGGCACAAAGAATTTTTATTCACAACAGAGTTTGGTGCTGGATGTTACTATGGCATGGATGTAACTCTTTCCCTCAAGCTATTGAGCATGAAAGCACAAACAGTGTTGACTCCCTATGGTGGTGCTATGGCATATGGAGAAGTAGGCATTGGATTTATCTTGTATGCTAAACTTCAGTTGGTTGGGTACATCATGGATCTACGATTCCCAAGTACTGCTGAAATTGGATTCTCCAAGTTTCCACTAGATGTGGGGTAAGTTTGAAAAGGAAAGTGTTTGAAAAGACAATAAACTTACTTGTTAATCTTAAGTAGATAGAAAAGTTTTAGGAAAGACAAAAATAATTTCACAAATGTTTAATAGCCTGACAGCTTACATTAAAATGAACTACAAAATTATAACAATTTATGCCAGTTTTTGTGCACACTTAGACATTATGAAAATATATGTGAACATTGCCAATATTTGTAAATTTTCATATTAGGTACTTGTAACAGTTTTCATTAATGTGTGAAATACGTCTATCAGAGAATATATGGCATTAATATACAGAGGTATTGTAGCACTAATTATAATACATTTTTTCACTCTTGCATCCACAGCAAGCTTGTCTGTCTGGCCAACCAACTCATTATATATATATATATATATATATATATATATATATATATATATATATATATATATATATATATATATATCCTAATTTTGCTTGCATATTCTGAAATCTGACAGCCTATTCATATTCCCAGATGATGCACATGTATAATATCTGGGAAAGTATTCTTTATTGTTAGTTCAGAGAGAGATAAATAGATGAAGAACAGGATTTATGTCAGTGCTACATGAGGACAAGCATGTGTATGGAGTCAGATTTATGGTTACCAAGGACATTGTGAGTGCAGTTCTGGGTTGTCAGCCAGTGTATAACAGATTGATTACTGTCCAATTGAGGGCATCTAACATCAATATCATCATCATAGAGGTTAATTATGCCCCAGCATCTAAACATAAGGACAGACCAGCTTCAAACTTAAATATCCATACATGGCACAATCATTTGAAGTATCAATACGTGGCAAGTTTGCACATCTCAATGTTCAGAATGCACAAGAAATTTACCTAGACTTGTTGATGACAAGCTTCAATATGACAGTAGTATTCTCAGCCAGCAAGATTCTTGGGAAGAATATTATAATAAAGAAGCCCTGGGTCACAGCAGATATCCTTGACATTTGTAATGTGAGGAGAAAACTGAGGAGGAAGCAAAAATATCAAGTAGAAGCAGAAAAATACAGGGAGATTAACAAAAGGATTAGGAAGAGCTGAAAGAAAGTATCTTTGAGATAGAGCCATGAAACTTAACTGATTTCCATGTCTCCACAATAATATTACACTGACTTAAAGATCACAGTACAATTTTATTATTGTGAAATTTGTGTCCTCATTACAATCGGTGAGGGACAAACATTTACTGAATTTGCTTATTTTACTGTCAATGAAGGCATGAAGCAAACCTTCACAGATCAGAATTTCTAATTTTACCATATATCTTTCCCATGTCAATACAGCATCTTGGTTTAAAAAAAACTTATCAATGTCACTGACACTTCAGGTTTTATACTTTCAGTTTGAAAATGGACTTAGTCCTTGTTCCTTTGAAATTGGAGTTGAATGCACTAGTCACATTGGAAGTTAAGCTACTTTTTGTCAAATTCAAAAAGGTACTTTTCAAGGGCCAGATCTGGAGTTACACCACACCTCAAATCAAAAAGAACATCATCAATAACATCAAGGAGGAGCAAGATAGCTCACCACCTGAAATGACCAGTGCAGTCAAGTCTGTAAGTACCAGATTTAACAGGTGAGGAATAAGTTTTGACAACTGCCCTACAACTTATGAAAATATTGCACAGAACTTTTATAACCTTGAAATTCTCATTTTATGTTAAAAGTAATTTTGATTCAAAGAATATCCAGAACCTTTCTGCTGCAGAAAACAATGATGAATAAAAAACATCTTAGCAGTGTGCCATATCTAAGATATCTAAGAAAAATACTTGTGAATAATTTGTAGTTAAAAGAAAAATATTTACAATAATTCTTTCTTGTACACACTGGAACACTCATAATGTAATTTAAGGTCCCAATGATATTTATTTGATAAAATTAAAATATTTAAAGGCTCAAGATATGTTGTAATTGCTTATGTTTCCATACACCATTACACCATATTTCTTTCATTTAACACTATTTTCATTAGCATTGTTTATATATTAAATTTTAATAGGGACCTATATTGTTACATTCTAAAGTGTTAAATGTTGCTTAATAAACTAGAATCCTATCTCTATCTCTCAACCCCCACAACAAATGCACACAGACATTGTATTTCATCCAAATTAGAGACATTTTATCTTTAATCTTTTATCTTGTTGTACTTTTTATAGCCATCATGGTATTGAGCTGTAATTAGATGTTTATATATATATATATATATATATATATATATATATATATATATATATAATGCATACCAGAGCTTCTAAAGCACCAGTATTTCTGAGACATGTACAGTAAAAAGTTGAAATAAGAAGTTAATATGAAATGTCAAAAATATTGATATATTTGAAAGGTGCCCAAAATACTTGCATACAATTGTTCAATTTTTTTAATTATTGAAACACCATACAGTCTAAATGTTGTAAGCACTCTTCATTTGAAAGACCATCTTCAAATATAGTGACTTTTTTAATCTTACAATTTTTAATTTCCCCAGTCTGTTTACTTTGCCAACATTAGACCTACATCATGATTCAGTGATTTATGTTTGGTTCTCAATCTACAAGACCTAAGAATAACATATACATATAGCATAGGTCTTAAATTGGAAATTAAATGAGATCAAGCTGAAAGGTCAAGTTTGAAAGTACTTCCATCACAATTTTGGTACAATATGGATTAAATAAATTTATGTGTCATTCAGTTACTTTGTACATTTCTAGAATTAAAGAGCTTATGGATTATGCCTTCAGAGTTCCACTGTCTTATGTTTCTTTTAATTCTAGATTTTGTTCAAAATCATTGAATATTAAAAGAAAATATGACCAAGATATTGCATGGGATAAGTATGGATGGTGTTTTTTGTAAAATACTGAGTGTTTCACATGAACAATTCAGATTAGATGCAGATATAATTGCCAAAAAAGATGTATACTTGTCATTTTTTTGCAATAAATCAGAAGGTGTAGATATTGAAGATCAACAAAACAAGGAAACAGCAATTTGGTTCATATTTTCTGTTTGTGTTATATGACATTCTGAAACATTGGCAAACATTGCTTAATCATATGTCTCTTCTTGTTTGATTTGGGGCCCAAGTTGGCAGACTGGTGTAAGGCACTTACCTTTATTGATCACTCACACATATCATCTCTGTTTCAGAGAGTCCAAGTCTCAGTCAGTCAACATTGGTATGTGAGAAAGATTGCCCGTAGCTTTCCACAAGCAAAAGTTCAAATAAGAATTCATGTCCTGAAAAATGGCATTAAACCCAACAAAATCAGACTAAAACCATTATGGTGTTCAGGACATCAACATAGTGTTGTTATTTCATATGGCTTTATACTGCAATCATACTTCAATACATCTTGGACAGAATCTTTTTCATTTTCTCTTGGTAGGTTTACCTCACTTATCATAGGTTTTTCTGTTCCTTTTCATCCACCACTCCACATACATCCCTCTATGGAATAAATGTTCTCAAATTATCTGTTACAAATCTGTTGATTCTTTAACTCTCCAGATATCTCAGTGGAAACAATGGGCATGAACACATTTGTAAATAAATGAAAATGGTGTATAGAAACATAAATAATGGCAATCATACCTTTTATCTGTTGTATGTGTATTAGTGTTTATCAAGGCTACATAGGCAGTTAGGAAGACAGCAGTTACTTTTCCATTGCTTGGTGACAGTATTAGCAGCTAAGGTTTTAGTAAATGATTTTCTGCAGTTCTTTGATAATGGGGTTTATCTGCAGGCCCTGGCCTTGCCAATAATTGTTGATGCCTATCATCAGTATATAATAAAAACCATCTTGAATGCTTTGTACACCATTCATCTTACCAACCTGATGATGATACTTGCTTGCAAATGTGTGCTTATTATGGAAGTCTTGTTGCCCCAGGATGGACGTGATAAAAGATCAAGTCCTGGAAGACCACAATGTGATGTCCAGCAGCTGCCTAACAAGGATTACACCAACCCAACCTTTCAGATCTCTGTAGCTGCAGCTGATGACAAAAGCAGTGTTAAGCTCTTCCTTGATGTGGGTACTGTTCCTGGAGGACATGATTCTTTCCATGATTTTGAGCTAGGGGGACAGTCCACAGTTTTAGAAATGGTAATAATTTTCCTCATGCTCAATTTGATATATGGTATAAATGAAATCAAATTAAACATACATGGTTTCCTTATTATTTAACTTAACACAATTTGTAACATATTTGCAATTGCTGGATCATGATCTATATGTAAACATCCCATATTGTTGTAACTGATAAAAAGATTAATTTTATTTATATCATTTTAAAGACATGGAAATTTCAACCCTGTACAAATTTGAAATAGTTAAAGCCTCTGTCTTGGCTCACCCTTTTCAATGAAATGCAGTTCTTTATAATTATAACATAACATAAATATTTATGTTAAGGTTGAGGGAGTATAGTGTAATAGGCTTTAATTGCTCTGAGCAGCAAAAATTAGGGCATTTGGAATCTAAATGTTATTCCTTTTAAAGAATCTAAAATACTGGTAATTTTTTTTATTGGGGAAGTTTGTGAAAGATACAAAGTCATTTAGATTTTCTTCATGAGCTGAAGTAGTAGTACAAAAGCTGCTGACATTTTCAAGCTTGAGAGTCATACCCACTCAAAACAATTGCAAGTATAAGTTTTTATAATTGAAACCACCCAAAATTAAATTTAAATTTGCTTTGCAGATGCTGCACCCAACAGGTGTTCCATTATACTTCACTGTCTATGCTGAAAACAGCCAGGGTGTGAGATCCAGTGTTTCTTGCAGTGTCTCAACATATGATGTCACCCTCCCAGATGGTCGGTTCACTGCAGAATTTACCACCACCAGCAACCCTTCAACTCTCAAGTCCTCTGTTGTGGTTTATGAAGATTCCCCCTTAGACTATATACATGTAGGAGTTGGTTACGGCAAAAATATCTTTGGCACTCAACTGAAAGAATGGACAAAGGTTGACTTGAAGGAAAAGATTTCTGATATAAACACGGGTAATAAAAGTAATATAATCCATTGTATGCACTGGTGTGATATAGTTACCTCCCTCTACAGATTCAGTAGTTTGGGTTACAAATGAGGCTGTATGAAGTTAAAAATTCCTGCCCAAAAGATTCGGACCTGAAAAAGTAATTTTAATAATAATTCCACACTAGTGCATATGACTGATTGTTCTTAATACTTTGTATTATAAAATGTTTAAGTTTTCAGTGTTGGATAGCCTGTTGTATGTTGCAAATGACTGGATATCTTGTTATTTTAAGAAATATGACAATTTAAGACCACCGTACCACTCTTTTGCCCTTAAATTAAATATACAATATAATGTAAATTATTGATAATCAATATCAAGCTTTTGTGTCAGTTTCTTTTATAAAGTACTGAATAGGTCACATTACATGAAGGCTGTTTTATCATACTTTGTATGTAACATAGTGTTCAGTGAAAACCAGATTTTTTAAAAATTATTCATTAAATATTTTTCCTGTATTTAGGTGATGATCCCCTGAACCTGCGGACTCTGGAACATTTTACTGGAATAAAGAAAGGGAAACTGGTTGGTCCCATATACAATACTCTATTGAAGATCCCTACATCTGCAGACTGTGCCAAAAAGTGCCTGGATCTCTCTGAATTGCTGTGTCTCAGTTTCAACTTTGACTATGGTACCACTGGACAGTGTGAGCTAATGCAAGCCATAGAGGGACATAACCATAAGCTGGCAGAAGTAAATTTTAACTTTTGTTAGCTGTCTTTCTTCTAGGTGCAGTTATTTATCTCAGTTGATCAAAGTCACACTTTTCCCTTTGTTATATGTAAATATATGATACTGTGGAAAACTTACAAATTTAACTGTATGTCTTTTTATTTCTGTTTCTTTTTAGTTCTATAAGGGAGCTACTTAAAATGATCAGTTCAGGCAAATTAAACAGCACAAGTAAATTTGACATGGAATAATCTTTAACTTTATGTTTAGCTCACATGGTCATTTCCGGTATCATGCCCAGTTTCATCATCAAGGTCAAGAATGTTTATTTTTTTTAAAAATGCCTTCCATTTACACAGTCTAATGCCCGCTGTGGTAGAATTATCAAATTGTTGGTTACTATTACTTTCCATATCTGCCCAGTAGCAGTACAGACTTGTAACAGAGGTCACATGCAGATTTAATCATGATCTTCCTTTGATGACTTCACTACAGCAGGGGAGGACACAAATGCATTGAATTTGCTTGTGTTATCAGTAGTTTTCAAAGGAAGGGTTGTGTTCAGAGGGAAACACTGCAGACTGTATGTTTGGTTTTGTAATTTCACAACATTGATATGTGGGACATTTACTTCTTTTTTTCTTTTTACCAACATTTGATTTAAACATTGTCAAATTTTTCTCATTTATTTAGTATGGACTGTTTTACCACTTTGAGAGACTGGGTATTGGCCATGTCGTGGAGTTTAGATATGAGCTAAACTTGGAGCACAACACACTATATTTCTTCAACCTGGACATGAAGAACACACTAGGGTACAGACACATCATTTCAACACAGGGGATACTGGTTGATTTAACACCTCCAGAACCAGGTAATTGTGCTCAGTTTACTTTTAAGGCAATTTCAGAGCTCTGCTGACAGGACATGGATGTGCACAAATCTCACATTTTTAAAATGAACTTACACATTGCCATGGCAGTGTTATTCAGAAATCTTGCCAGAAAGTTCTGATTCACACAAATGTCCACTGCATATAATCTGGTTTTGATGTTACACTAAAAGTGGGATAAGTAATTAGAAAAAAAAACAAATAAATAATAGGAGCAACAAATCATTATTTGAATAACAGTCATAGCTTATAAATCAATGAACTAACAATAATACCAGTACCTGTCATAGAGGGAATATTTAATTGCTTCCATTCTCTTGAACATGTACATGTGTGGCAGTTAAGTCTGTTTTCATCCTACTGTCTTGGAAGAAGATATTTAGCTTTGATAATTGCCAGGTATATCATTACCAATTTCTTCAGAATATTCTGCCACATTTCCCCCAACAACCACTTCTTTCAGTGGATTGGGTAAAGTTTCCACTTTAAGCAAATTCCAACTACATCTGTTTCCTTTAAAACTGCAGTCACATTTGACAGCTGTGTTTCATTGTCACAGCTTTGGTGGAGAAAACATAAACAAGAACAGTAACATAGAAATAAAAATGAGAGAAAATATACAAGACAAATGAAGTTTATTTTACATTTATTTATCAGTTAATAAGTTTAGTCAATCTATCCACTTAGGCATCCCCTGAGTTTCAGTCCATCAATCTCTTGACTTTATTCATAGTTGTTCTCAAATCTTCAGAGCGGAGATCTCATTCATGAAAGGTGTCAGGTTGTGTCACCCTCAACTACTACAGCTGGTAAAGAATTACAGAGAGGAGTTTGTCTTGGAAACAATCTGTGTTGAAAGACGTTAATTATAAAGGATGTATGTTAAATAAATGTTAGAGAATGGATTGATCTTATCCTGTAATATGCATGCATAAGGAATGCTGGGATATTTTTTCTTAACTCATTGTCTGCTGGAGATTCTTTCTTTTCACCTGTAATGATGGAATTGAACACTTTTTTGTGGGTTTCTTCTGAATGCATCCAAAGTCCGAGAGATTTTCATTTAGCTGGATTCTTGGGTGTATGAAAGATATCTGTTTTAACCGTTTCCTCTTTCCTGATGAACTAACTGAAATCTATCACTGGCTGGCACATGGCAATTTAAAAAGCCTGGAGTAATATCCTGGAGAACACTCCACCACCTACTAATGAAGAAATAAATAGATCTCTTTCTGAAACATTTGTAACTTCTTCAGATTGGATGACATCTTTCCAGTCTGAGTTCTTGGAGTGATCAAGAGAGGTCTAGTTAGGACTTTATAGTTTTATTTGTAAAATGATTCCTTTGATATTTTGGTAACCACTATTTTCAGATTGATTGTCAAGAAAGAATATCAGTCCTCTCTTTCATGAAAATTAAAACCCATCAAGTTAGGGCTTTTGTTACATTTTAAACTACTTAACTGAATCATTTGGCTTTGAATGATGTTATGAGAGCCACCTTTGATGGTCTCACAAGTACACTACATTCTCTTTCTTTTGCTTTGCCTCTTTGCACAGCAAGGCAAAGGAATGTTTTTCTTTGGGTCTTATAGTTCTAACACAGCCTGTGGCCAAACCTCCTTCAGTCTTCAACTACTGTAGTGAAATATCCTGCCACAAGCGTAAGTGCAATTGTAGTGAAAAATCCTGCCATAAGGTTAAGTGCAATTGTAGTGAAAAATCCTGCCATATTGTTAAGTGCAGTTGTAGTGAAAAATCCTACCTTAAGGGTAAGTGCAATTGTTTACTATCATAGTAGTGTTGTGGCTATCAGCATCCCTAATAACTGTTAAATTATGCAACACAATAGTAGCAGGTAATGTATTACTGCTTTTAAAATGTTGTTTTGGAGTTAAATTTAATTTTAATTATGTGCAGCATACCTGTTCCCACCTCACTCTGATGTACTTTAGTCTCACTCCATGTCAAAATAGGAAAATATTATATATAATGGCTGTGACTAAAATTTGAAATCAATGTTGTTGTTTTTTTAAAATTCTATCTTGATAAACAATTAGAAGAGTTAATAATTAGCAGGAACTGGGGACTAGGAGTCTCAGAAAAGGAAAGCACTGGAAAGGTATGAGCTAGCTATTACATAATTAAAGTTATTCTTATTCCCACAAAGTACCATTGCTACATTTTTAAATGTTTACTTTTATTTTGTTTCATATAGCCATTCTTGTATGATAGTGCCTTTAAAGTCTAATACATACCTACATATCAAAATAAGTAACATATGGCAACAAATCTACAGACAATCAAACACAGAATTTATCATTTTAAATTGATAGTTAAGAATGTCAACATCAGTTTCAGATGATAAATAAGTAATGAATTGTTTATCAGTTGCTTCTGCTTGTGTGTCAATATCTTGAGGATTCTATTTGTTCATAATGATGACTCCTGTAAAATCAAAATAATTTAAAAGCGAATCTTTAGAATATTTTAACACATTAACCCCTGCTGGCTTGATAACTCATCATACTTTACCTCCCTCATCTCCCGAGTGCCTTGATAACATGGCGGAGTTTACCTACCTTGTATACTAGGCGCTGAGTTTGAGTGGCAGTATTTGTCTACGCCTGTATCCCAGATGACAAGTTTAATTGGCGCAATCCATTAGTTGATTTGAAGCCATTTCTTAATTATGCAGGCAGTTTAACCAATAAAATGTTAGCTTATATAAAGTGAACATTGCTGAAGAAAGGGGAAAAAAATATATCTGACTTATTAGCTGCAAAAATAGTGGAAATATTTAGATTAGAAAATGAAGAAGATTATGAGAATCAACCGCTGGAAGTAGACTTTTACTTAACAGACTGAAGAAGTATTCACACAAGGTTAAGTTTAAAAGAGAGATTACTAGTGGAATTTCTGTGTACATAAAATGGAGTAAATTTCATGTGTTGACTGTGTTAATTATTCAGTTTGAATTCATCATGGATTTTTATGGATTATTCATGGCAAGAGAAACAAATTGGTAAGAAAATCATGTTATCTTTATGCGTCAGTTTTATTTCTGTATGTAGCAAAAACATTTTCATACCATTTTTGTACATAATTTTATAGAGAACTGTTGTGCCAAATTTTAGCTTAATTTAAGGTACATAAATAAGAAAATAACATTTATTACTCATAGCTCTCTCTGAAAAAATCTGCAAGCCATGTATTCTATGTAAGTCTCAGGGATACAGGCACTGTTGAGGCTAACACTACTCTAGGCAATCTCTGCAAATATGTTGTAGGGGACTGCCTAGATGTTTGGCTCAGGGGTTAATGTATTATTAACAATACTTTCAGAAGAATTAAAATTGTTTTTGAGTCTGTGAATTGGCATAAAATCCAGTGAAAATATGGATTTGCACAATTTAGGCTGTATATATCTGAATGAATACACTTTGGATTAGTTAAGTTATATTTAATATTTCAGGAGAAGGTTTGATTGTGAATTCTGCTGAAGACAGGTTGGAGACTATTTCCTGTTTAGATGGCATTCCAAATGACCGCAGAGACTGGGAAATACGTTGTGTTGGGGTGCACAGCTCAGTTCTTAATCATAGGTATTTGTCTTTAATTTGTTCACTCATTAGCATATTAAAATGTTTTAAAATGAAAAATGTTATTATGAAAATCTGAAAATACCTAAGCTCCTTTGTTGAGTATCTGCAGAAGATTTCCCTGTAATTTGGCAATAATTCAGTAAGAGTATTTGTTTATTCAATAAGCTATCAAATAGACACTATAATAAACTTAAATTCAAATGTCTCTACATTTGGCTTGCACATCGAATCTTGTGCGACTGACTAAGCTTAAACCAATGGTGACTAGGTCTAGTTTGCACCTTTTTTCTTTGTTAGACAATTAACAGCAGTGTCACAGACTAATCTTGTTTAGTCATTATGTTGTCCCAGTTGTTCAATTACTCTGTATCCACAAATCATAGGTCAGAAGAGGTGTGAAAGCCAATCTCCTGGACTTGCCAAATATAGGTTCCGATGAAAATTTTGCAAATCCATGAATTCAACAAATCCAGAAAAGTTAATGTTTGAGGTATTACTGTAATCCTCCAAAATATTATCTGTTATGGTGTTGTTAGTTGGTAAATGTGATTGTTGTCAATTAATAATTACGCTTTTGAAATCATTGAGTGTTGTAAAATAATGTTGTTGGGTAAATTGGTGATGAACATTTTATTGTAAGAAAAGATTTTAAGCAAATAATTAATTAAGACAAACCAGTTATTAATGGAAGGATCATACTAAAGTAGGAGCCAATCAAAAAAATTCAAAATTGCTTTTTTTCCAGTACATCAATTACTTAGATATATATATCTATTATATTCTTTTGCAACATACTTTATTTTTTTCAGTGTATTTATATTAAATTTCACAAATATATTACCACCATATTAATTTATACCAACAGTTGTACATGCTTAAGACTCTAGAACTCCTCCAGTACTGTTAAATCTTTAAAAATGAAACTTAGTTGAGTTATAATTCTCTTTGTGTAGATTATGTAAACATATTTGATATTTGATTTTATCCCAAAGAGTGGGGTTGGAGGGAATTTGTATTTTAATCAAACTGCACTTACTATGTACTATGCTTGTAATAATTATGGACTAATAGAAAAAAGATTCATTATTTTTAGCATTTTATTTATTTTTTACTGCATTATGTTAAGTAAAGGAACATGTACGCTATAGATAACAGCTTTTTGGACTTTATGGCATCTGCTTCTCACCATGTCATTTTATAAAAGACATCCTGTATCTCCAAAAAAATGCATCAGAATGCAAAACAAATGAATTGCTGCATACCTATCAATCAAAAATGCATCAGAATGCAAAATGAATAAATTATGCATAGCTATCAATAATAAAAACAATGCATCAGAATGCAAAAATGATGGAATTCTGCATAACTATCAATCACAAATGCATCAGAATGCAAAAATTAATTAATTGCTGCATAACTATCAATAAAAAATGCACCAGAATGTAAAATGAATGAATTCTGCATAACTATCAATCACAAATGCATCAGAATGCAAAATTAATGAATTCTGCATAACTATCAATCACAAATGCATCATAATGCAAAAAATGAATGAATTCTGCATAACTATCAATAAACAAAATGCATCAGAATTAAAAATGAATGAATTGCTGCATAACTGTCAATCACAAATGCATCAGAATGCAAAATGAATGAATTCTGCATAACTATCAATCACAAATGAATCAGAATGCAAAACGAATGAATTGCTGCCTAACTGTCAATCATAAATGCATCAGAATGTAAAATGAATGAATTCTGCATAACTATCAATCACAAATGCATCAGAATGCAAAAATTAATTAATTGCATAACTATCAATCACAAATGCATCAGAATGCAAAAATTAATTAATTGCATAACTAGCAATAAAAAATGCATCAGAATGTAAAATAAATGAATTCTGCATAACTATCAATCACAAATGCATCAGAATGCAAAACAGAAGAATTCTGCATAACTATCAATCAAACGTATTCACTATATGGTCCACTGACACAGACACCAGTAAATACAACATAAACATAGACATGAGAATCTTGGACATCAGTATTGTGTACACAGAAATAGGACCATGACATTATATCTGTGCTCATTACCCATCATTGGTCTTTTTTGCCCAAAAAATACTAGTTGCAGTGTTTATATAAATTATGTTTCATAAAATGTATATAATAAAAGTATAATACTTTCATACTTATATAAAATGCCTACATGAGATGAGATCTTGTTCTGCCATTGACACAAATGTTGAAGGAGTTTATAATGTTACCAATATTGAATTCTTGCTACATTTTTAAATCAGTATGGAACATGTATAGACAGTCAATAGCAAATAAACAAATTTATCAGATATCTAAGAAAATTTAATAGATTGTTTACTGTACTATCAGCAGTACATGGGATCAAACATTTCCAAACAGAAAGATGCCTGCTATGTAAAATACCTAAAATAACAGGCTCTTTTAATTTAATTTTTAGCAGAGACTGAAGAATAAAGCTAAGACTCACAATAAGTATGTGACTATTCATTGAGCCTATGACATTCAGCATGACCAAATGAACATCAACATTGCATATACTTACCTGAAACAGCTGTCAATACACAATTAAATATTTTTAATACAATCATGGATACTGGCCACTGTCTGCCATCAAGGGGAGAAGCAATGACACCTAAACCTGGAAATTACTGTAAACATTTCTAGCTATTGTCTTATAGTACTTTATCTATACAGTTAGTGACTTTCAGTGTGGATTCAGATGCTGGAAAAGAAGAAGAGTTCATCTAGTTGGACTTGGAACTATGTCAGAGAAACATTCATAAAGAAAATATGGTTGTCATATTTTTAGTTCACTTATATGAAATATTGGTTTTCACACAGATAATTGCATATACTTATGTACATTCTCTCCAAATGACAACATTTCTTTCTTTATAGATCCTAAGCAACTTTTTAGAATGTATTGCATAACAACTTTACACAGCTGAGGATTCTAACTTTGTACATATATGCACACAAGTTGTACCTTCTTGGTTAAGTTGTTGCATTTAGCTCAGGTTTTTGCATACATATTGTCTAAAGATGATAATATTCCTGGGATCATTAAATTTGGTGATGGGATGCATTGTGATGAGTGCTACATCCTCATCACAAATGTAGGTTAATGTGATTTATATTTCACACTTCAATAACTTTGATTATACTTTGTGGTTTATGTTTATATCTCAGGCTCATGCTGCATAATACAAATCCATATTAATGAACTTTTGATTTATATGTAGTTCATTCACTCATACACATCATGCTACAATAAAAGGGAGAAAATAGTGCATTAATATCCTTTGAATACATTTCTAGTTGAAGAATAAACAATACTAATAATGTGTTTTACATTAGGAAATAAAAATTGGTCTAGACCAAAGTGTCCTTAATGTAAATCTACAAGTAAAAACATATTTCTCAAATGATGGATTTTATAATCATTGCTGCAGTGGTTGAAAATCATATTTTCATGACTTTCTGTCCATGTTTAGCTGACCTGGCCCCAGTTTTAATAAACTTTTCAAAATGTCTTCCTTGAGATTTTTAATATCATTTTGCTTGGCTGATAATAGTGATTTTTCATAACACATTCAGAATGCATCAGTAACTGAAATACAATAATAGTCTGTTCATATCTTGTAATTAAGTTTGAAGATTTCATCAAATTTGAATTTCAGAATCCTTTTTCCAAGATTAAGACGGTGTCACTCTGTTAGATTTGTATACTAAAAGTGGTATTTACATAGTTTTTTTCATATTTGAAGCAAATATTGCTGTTGTCCAAAGAATCAGAAGTTTGTTTATGTAAAATCTCAATTTCAGGAAAATTTTGAGATTTGTATTAAAGTGGGACAGAACTATAATGTATTAGGAAAAATGTGAATATACCATTATCTATTTACATTTTAGAATAATATTATTTGTCTAACTTACTTTATCCATATTTAATCAAGAAGACTATTCATTGAGTGTAAAACCATTTCAGAATTGTTATTGATGGACCTGGGTCTAGAACTGTTTTTAATGGAGATGTAATGCTTACAGACCTACACTACACTAGAAGCAACAACTTTATATCAGGTACAGTTCATTGTTTATGATTGCATGTTATCAACATTGTTATCATCTCAACCATGTGCTTTCAGACACAAAATAAATGTCTAAAATCATTTGAATAAAAGAAAATAATTCCCCAACACCACCAACAAAATAACTGTTCCAAAAATTTTGGTAGTGGTGGTTGGGCAAGATCAGCCATTATTTTGGTTTCTGAAGTTGGTCAATTAGCAATTGTGATTGCAGTGTACCAATAGATATGATGAGATCAAAATCTGTGTAATCTATATCTTAATTGCTGTTGGCATTTAGTTTTTACCTATATCAAAATGACAGTTTTTCAGTCATCAGTGTGAGAGAAGTATGTATTCAGTTGTCAGACTATTGATGCTTTCCTGCAAAATAATTCTGCACAAGGTCAGAGTTTGGCTCACTGATGAATGCTACCATTTTCACAAGGACTGTTTGAATGATTGGTTATCTTTGTTTGTTAAATGGCATTTTGATTGCATTATTGTTTATTTCATGCCAAGGAAATGGGAAGTCAAGTGGAAGCTGAATGCTTTTCCCATGGACACCACAAAGGTGCTGACCCATGCTTGCCTTGCCACTTACAGAACCAGCAATACTCAGATTACAAGTCTGTAGCTCTTATAACCGAGCTACCATATCTCCATTGCAACTTACAATGGGTCATCCATCTTAAAGATTCATGGCATGTCTGGAATTGGGCTGATTGAAATGATTTTAAATATTTAATTAAATAAAATATCAATTTAAGTTTATATGCATAACCTTTTTATCAGTTTATCTTTTTAGTGTTTATTATACATTTTCTCTAAAAGGATATTAATTTCAATGTGGAATTTCTTACTTCAGCAAAAATGCATGTCTCTTTTATCATACCTGTCAGTCAGTGTTTTAACTATAAATGTTTTATACATGTAGTACACAGCTGAACTATTTGCCTCATAGTGCATGCCATTGAACTAAAACTTAGTAAACATGTCTCTTGCTATTTTGTACAGTTTGCCATCAGTAGATTAGGATGCTTTCACAATATCTAAATACACCTGGCTGGTGTAAACTGCACAATAATATGTATGTTGAAAGTTTTCAGATTGAGTTTTTAGTGCTTTGTGTTTCTTTCTATAGTAAAGCAAACATTCTAGCTTACATGTATATCAAGCAGCGAGACAGAGACTAGTAATTATAGATTTCACTCTTGGTTTTGTTGGCTTTAAAACGTTGATTGCTCATTTGTCACTATCATTCCTGTGTAAACTATTTAGGCTTGCCATGTTCTTCTTTATTAAACAGTTTTTATAAATACTGAAAAGGTTTTGAAATAAGTTATAATCCTCACAAATCAGTCAGTAATTAGTATGGACTTTGTGCTTCTTACGTGCAATGATAGCATAAACCATTTTGGGGAATTTAATAAGAACTTCATGTATCTCTGATTGACTATCTAGAACTTATCTAATAACTAGTACATTCTGTAATATCATAGAAATAACCAAAAGGCCTTTTCTAATAGGCGAAAAAGTGGGTATATTCCCAAATGATGGTGATAATGAAACTGATCATGCACATGACAGTTATTTACAGTGGGCATCGGGAAGTGCTTGTATGGAGAATGGCAAGTACATGCAGATTCATTGAAATTTAGTAGAATTATTAAAAGGTTCTTGGACTGAAATGCAGTATGGGCAAATTGATGCACTGCTTTGTGAAAAGAGTTAAGAAATCATATTTTTTCAAACATTATTCAAAATGATAAACATGTAAATCTATGGTTGATTATCTTAAATGGTAACTTATCTTGAAGCAGCAGCTATATATAGACAGTCTTTAATAGGCAGAGCAAATTTTCATTATTACAGGTTTAATATTGTCCTTTAAAAGAATGCAAGATTAATTTTTTTAAAACCTTTTTTCCAACAAAGCTAACTGGGATGGTATTCATGACAAGGAGACTGGTCTTCTGGGTTACTCTTGGGCTGTTGGAAGTCGGTTGTGTGAAGAGTTAATACACTACCATCATGATCCTCACAAGCACCTGCTTTCTCAGTCTCAGTGGACAAATATGGGACTCATCTATCCCATCCCAGCTCCTTACACAGTTCTAGCAGGTAAAATAAGTTTTGATGAAACATTTGCTTTTTATATCTAATAATTTGACATATTTTTTTTGTTGTTTTTGTTGTAAAGGATAATTGTTTATTATATTATCCTATTATGTAATGTCTCCTATGGATAACAGTGATTAATGAAAGTGTCTTTTCATGAGATTTAAATAATCTCAGCCTGTTCTGACAATCTAGCCTACAATACTAATAATACAATATTTCTACAACTTCGGATATGTGAAGATGGGGCTTGGTTCATGGTGGAATGAATTAAGTTAGCTAATTAAAGAAAACTGTGAGCTACCTAACATTGAATGCTGTATTGATTAAATCTGCTAATATGATGACAAAAAAGAAGAAAATTGGAATTATAAGTAATAAATGACCATGTATTTATGGAAATATAATTGATAATCTAATCACTCACAAAGTGAACAGAAAATTGTTTGGATTTTTTACTATACGAGTTTTTAGGTAAAATGGACACTGATAAATATCCAACCATAATGACTGAATCCTATTAAGTATCAGGGCAATGCTACAAGTGACATTCTATCTAAAGATATAAAGTTAATTTTCAAGAGCATAACTATCAAAAATGGAACAGATTGAAGAGAATATATAAAAGGCATGTATAGGCCTGTACGACAATCTACCAACTAAATCATGTCTGATTCAAAATCATGTCTGACTAAATCATGTCTGATTCAAGATCATGTCTGACTTAATCATGTCACAAGGATCTGCTGTGTGATGGAGATACAGTGCTGATGGAAAAAGAGCAATAACTTCACCAAAATGGGACCTGCCAACAAAATTGCTTGCAGAGACACATCTGCAACAAAATAGACAATTTGTGTATCAAATAGCATAACGTTACTTATATTGGCTGCTATGCTATGCAGGTTACAAAGAGTGTGAAATGTAGAAACAGATGGACAGATGAATGGACAGAAAATGTGAGTACCATATAGCTCCCACATCTTGATATTGGGCACATCCTAATTTAATTTTTAAAAATATTTTAATCTTAGCATAAGAACATGTTTTGAAGGTGAAATATAGCCCAAATTACTTGTTTCATAAGTGATATAGTTTTTAATCATTCTGTTGTGTGGATTTTTATGTAAACACTAAATAGAAAAATAATATTTTCAGATGGGAAGTATTATGTCACACTCAGAGCTCTGAATAATGTACAGTATGGTGGTCCTCTGTCACTCACAGTCTGCCACACAACACCTTATGTTGTTGACACATCACCACCACTATTTCATGAAATATTCAATATGAAGTATAATGAAGACACCTTTGAGATATTTGCTCAATACAATGTCAGGTAAGATAATATACAATAAAATGCAATTACTGTGTTTTCAGTTTATTCTTGGATGACAATTATTCTTCTCTCTGCAAACATAAATAAAGATTTGATTCATTGTCTATCCATCCCTAAAGAGATTCATAACTGAAGCAACATTACAAGCCTTATCATCATAGATAATGCAAGATTAATATGTATACAATGGTGAATTAAAATGGACATTACTGGCTTGATTTGGATTTTATATTTCAGTCCATTAGACAATGTAAGAATATAACAAAACTCTTGCCATCATCATGTGTTCACAAACATTTCTACAAATACTAAGTTATTATTCTAGAAGTTGGTCATTTAATATTTACAAAAATGAAAAAATGAAAAAAACAGGTAAAATGATTTTTTTTATATAGTTATGGCAATACTAATTACAGTATATTGTAGTTAGGAGAAATATCACTCCCAGTCTAACTGTTACTAACAGAACAAACTACCTAGTAAGTTAAGTTTATGAGACCTGGTACTGAAGCTTATGCAAAACAAACCATATAGAAGTTTTACAATCCAGCTAACATTAGAACCTAACATTTAATTTACAGATTAGGCACTGAATCAGCTCAAGACAATGCAATTACATTAAATTCTCTGCTAAAATGATGATGAAAAAGAACCAGAATATTCAGTGTTCAAATTCATAGGTTAAGTTTTAATCTTGTGATATTGACATCATAAGACATAACTCAGTTTGTGATAAATATTTGCCTTGCTCACTTTAAAAAAATATAGCCATTTAACATATTTTATATTTCTTTAGTGACCCTCACTCTAATGTGAGTGAAATAGAATTGTGTATGGGAATAAGCACACGAGACTGTGCCTTGATGGATTGGTTCAGGTATCCATATGGTCAAAATATCAGTCACATATATCAGATTCCTGACGGAGTACCAGCCTGGATCAAGTTGAGAGCTATCAACAATGGTAATTATGTACAGGAACACATACCTAGCTCATAAATACTTTATTATCGACATCTTTACCTGTATGAAAATATGTAACTTTTAAAAAACATATTTTAAAATAGAAAACAGAACATGACAACATGACAAGTACTTCAACAAGCAATCTTCAACATTGAAAGAAACCTCACATAGGGTTTTTAGATTTCTTACAATGCTTAGTTGGTTCTAAATAAAAATGATGCCAATCATACATCCATCATGGTTGTTATGGCTGTCTTAATCCCACTGCATGGACATTCATTCTGAAATGGTGATTTTACAAAAAAAACTGTGTACCACATATTGAAAATAATGCTATCACTGAAGAATATCAGAGATAATTTCAACACTTGACAGTTTAAAGGAAAAAATGGTCTTATCTTGAATTCTTGTGAGTTGTTTGTACATAGTAAAGAATCAGTCCCATTGAGGGGTTCTTAATTAGAAAAGCTTGGGAACAATTAATAATCTACATAACAGTTTCTTTACCTATAGAAATTCATTTATAAAAATGTTAAATTGGGTTCAACTTTTTAATGCAATTTTTTTTATGCAGGCATCAGGGGAAAAACAAGTGAAATATTGATTTGGGGATATTTTTCTTGGGTCATGATTCTAGGTTTGTTGCTGTCTATTTGTCAAGTGTGTGTCACAATTTATAATAATCTTATCTCTTTTTCAGTGGAACTGCGCACAATTGGGCATGCAAACCAAGCTATCATTGTGGACAGGACACCCCCAGTCCCTGGAGTGGTCTTTGATGGACCAATTTTCAGGACAGATCTCATGTTTACCATGAATATTGAATCTGTAAGTTTAGCTAGCTTTCTTTATCCAGGTTTAGATATTTATTAGGAATATGACTGTTATGTAAAACTTTTAAACCATAGAAACACTGTGCTGATTTTTCTTTTAAGACCATGCTACGATGGGTGAGATGAAAGGTTCATAACCTAAAAATGTAAGAAATAGTTGAAAAATAGCATGGCAAACGTCCAAAGCATTAATACAGGAAGAGTTATTTATGCACATTTTTGTGGTCTCAGCATGGAGAGGGGGGCATATAACATTAAGCTTGTCTTTGCGTGCCATACACTCTCTTGGTATATAACTTAATGTTCATATATCCCATGGCTCTTTTGTGTACAACTACTTTCCCAATTATTCACAAACTGTATTGAAACTTGGTTCATATTAAAATTTAATCAACTTGCTCACATCATGGTGTCAGGGCCCTGAGTGGCCAAGTGGTCTAAAGCGCATTCCGTTACGGATCACTGCCTTCTCACCTCTGTCTGCGTGGGTTCGAGACTAAGATTTGGCTAATGTAGTTATGTGAGAAAGCTTGCCAGTAGCTTCTCATGGGTTGGTGGTCCTTTCAGGGGGTTTTCCTTGGGTTCTTCCTCTACCAATGATACTGGCTGCCATGTATAGACTATCGTGTGCTGTAAAATGGCATTAAACCCTAAAATAACAATAATGCATCATGGCGTCCAGAGTTGTGTTTCTTTTGGTGTTAAATATGTCTGCCATATATAATGATTCTTGTGTGTGCAACTAGTTCTAGCTTTTAACAAATTGCCCTAAAATCTGGAAGACATATTTAAGAAAGGTATATCATTCAGTCATCATGCTTTGAAGCAATAATACTGAATTGTGCCCCTTTTTAGTGTTAAACAATAGCTACTGTATATATAAAGTTTGTGTCCCAGTCTCACAGTATTTTATAAACGTCACTGAAACTAGTCAGATATTATTGACATGAGGTAAATGTTATACATGTGGATCTGTCATCATATTTTTATTATTTTTTTATAGTTATGCCCTTTTTGTATTAAATTTATACACTACCACTAGTTATGAAATTTCTTTTGTGTTTGCATTCATTCTTCTGTCTAATCATGTCTGAGTTGGCCTACCTTGGTGTTATTCAGCAAGTGTCTATTCTCTACCTAAATTGTATAATATCCATACTTTAATTTATGGAGTGTAACTTTTAAACCATTCAAAGTATCTCTTTGAAAGTATTACCATATTAAACTAGTAGTGGTTAGGATGTGCATTTGCTAGTCACAAATTCATTATTTTTGGTACACTTTTCTGTCTATCTATCTATCCATTATCCAAACTTTCACCTATGTAGTATATCTCTCAGATCATTAAAGATATCACAATTAAACTTGGTAGACATATTGCACCAGTGGTCCAGACATGCCATTCACTATTTCATATTATTGATCTTAATTATCTTTAGTTGTTTTCTTCTTTGCAAATGCAGCTGATGCATCTCAGTTCAAGATGAGCAGCCTTGCCTATGTTCATGACACGTTGGTGCAATGTGAGAGTAATGTCAGTCCAGAGTAACAACTAGGTTTTGTACTGACTGTGTGAATTTAATGTTTGTGTTGCTGATATTTATTGGTTGATGTAAAGGATGTGAATGAGAAAGTCTGTGTGTTGTGATCAGAATGACCTTTGTTTTATCATTATTCATCTGCTGCTTGTTACATGTCATCCATGATTTCACATCAGAAATGCACCTCTCTACTCCTTGGATGGTAGCATCAACTTCAGTTGGGTGGCTAGATTTGTATATTTGGGGATCATCAGCGTACAATTGGTGAGATACTGGATGATGATCTATGACACTTGAGTGTGGCTGAGTGTATAGAATGAAGAGAACAGGTCAAAGAACAGACCCCTGTGAAACACCACAACATAGATCAACTGGGCTGGAGTGTATTTGCAGATACAATTTGTGTCCTGTTCACTAAGTAGGACTTGAACCACAGTAAGGCTGTATTGTGAGTGCCAAATACATACTGGAGACGGCGAAGTAATATATCATGATTTATTGTGTCAAATGATGCAGAAAAATCAAGAAGGGTGAGGAATGGAATCTTATGTGATATGATCGAGTATATTGTGGTATCATGTTGTCCATCTGTCTATAACCAAATTCCTTTCTGCACAGAAAACTTGAGTTGTCCACTATATACAGTTATCAATCTATGTAGTTTGGCTTGCACTTTGATGAACAAAGAACCCTATAAATTTCAGGCTTTTAATGATCTTTAATAATTTTCTTTGGTCAAACGGGCCATAAGTCACTTCTAATATTCATCCGTTATAGGTTTATGCTAGCTGGTTTAACTTCTATGACCCAGAGTCAGGAATTGGGAAGTATGAAGCTGGTGTTGGAACTGAACCAGGACTTACCAATATTGTAACTCTAACAGCATTTGATAGCCATGTGCATGAGTCTTGTTTGAAGCTGGAGGATGGGCACCAGTTGGAGCATAACAAAACATACTATACCGTGATATGGGCCAGCAACCAGGGCATTCAGCAGAGAAATACCTCAGCTGTGTCTGATGGAGGTAATTGAAAATGTCCTGCTCATTATATCTGTCAAATAGGCAATACTGATTTTTCTCCTTCTCTTTTTATCTTTAGTAAGATCATAATTGCTTATCACAGAAAGTCAATATATTTTAAGCATTTTGATGTCGCAAAAGTAAAGGCCTTAACAGTGTTCATGAGAAATAAAAAGTCACTTATATCCACATACTGTATTTTGCTTATAAAATTGACAAGAAAAGTCAAGATTGTATTAAATATAAAAACTGTTTATGTTAGAACATAGAGGGGGAAAAGAAAATACAAATAAATTTAAAATAACATAATTCATCATAGAATTAATGGAGGTTACATTTTGATTATTTTGTGAGGGCATGCTTTTATTTGACTGGGATGGATCATGCAGCCAAAACAATGATCAGATTATTGTGTAATGGCTCTCTGTAATTTTGAATCTCTGCATCATTATATAGAAAACCTGTTATCATGATTACATGCAAAGACACACAGAATCATATATTATCAAGAAATAAAATGATGTAAATTTATTAATAATTACATTTTGTTGACTTTGATATTAAATTCTTTAGGAAAATTGTGGAAAAACTGTTTTTGTTTTTTTTTTGTTAATATTCTTTACTACAATGGTGTCCCTCTTACACATACACCCGTTCTGCACCAGCAAAGTGGCCTTATAAAAAGGGTGGCCTTTCCAGAAGAGGACTAAATTGTTTTTGAAAAGTATAGTTATGTAATGTATGTAGTATGAAAGCTACATACTTCAAAGCATTTAATATCTTCATTTAAAAGTAAAATTAATTATTAAAAGGTTCTCCTTGTTATAATAATAGACTTATTTAACTTGAATATACATTAATAGTTCCTATTCTTGGCATAAGCAGTATATGTGAATGGGTATTGTTGTTATGCATATTGGAAAACCATTCAAAAACATTTAAATCTTGGTACATACATAATTTTCTTTTGATTTGCTCTCCACTGCTGTTAAATAATCTCCTTATCGGTTATGACATTGTTTATTCAAGTCTTATCAACATAACTTCAACTTTCTTGTAAAATAATACACATCTTCATTTATATGATGACATGTTGATGTTTGGTAAAGATTTATTTGGATGTTGTTAGCTGTATGCAAATTAATTATGCAGACAAAACTTTCGTACAGTAGACAAAATGCTTTCTTCATGAAGGAGGCAATAACTGTATTGTCATGTGATTTTTCGATCTTTGTCTGGTATTTTGTTTTGTTCAAGATTAATTTATCCCAGTGTGTTAATTTACAAAATCTATTTTTAGCTTAATTATGATGACCATGTTATGATCTTGACAGTTACATCTGGTTATAATCATAGAACTTGATAGATATGTTAAGTCCAAAATTGTATCATAACAATGTTGAGCCCATTTCTTATAAAGATCAGCTTTTATAGATAATGATATAATATTAATATTAGTGTTACATCTACTTTATGCAACACTTCTTTCAGTAACAGAAACTTGACTTTGGGAGACATTTATTGACATAATAGATAATATGATTACCTACCTTATGTCATGATACCACTTGTGATTGGGAGCATTTTACATTTTGTATACTAATATGCTGACTGCTAGTCATGTTAGAGGGATGGCCATTCTTTGGAGGTGCTATTGAACACAAGCATGTCAGTGCCAAGGGATTCTGGTAAACAAAATGCATGGCTTCTCATCAAGAGGGGTGGGTCATTCAAGACGGAGACTACTGTACATTCTACTCAAGCTGGCATTTAGATTTTCTGCCTTCATTGTAATAGCAGAACATAGCATATGGTTTTACTGCAGCTTCATCTCTATATATCTGTCCAGTCACTTCAAATACATTTGAGAGGTACACACTCAAACTGATAAACTTTGATCAATAATTTGTCATAATTTATCCTGTTTATAAGTAGATAACCTGAGCATTGCAGCCCTTTTTAAATACTGATAGTCATTCTACTTTTTTTTACATTCAAGTAACTGTGGATCTGACTCCACCAGTAGAGGGACAAGTGGTAGATGGGAACATAAGCAATTTCCAGGACCTTGAGTTCAGTGCATCAAGGTCAACTGTTAAACTGCAGTGGAGGAACTATTATGATCCAGAGTCAGACATCAAACATTATGAGGTCCAGGTGCTCAGATCAAGGTTTGTCATTAATTTTCCAAGATTATACTGATTTACCCTGGATTGTGTTCACTGTGATATTTTTGCTGAGAAACCAGTGTTAGATTCAGACATCAGACCTTTTGAGGTCCAGGTGTTCAGAACAAGCATTAAAGTAGCTTTTCAGAGATTATTATAGCTATATATTGGGCTTAAATCCACTATAAAGATATTTGTAGAGAAATTGTAATCCAGAGCTCTTCCTATATATTTAGTGGAGTCACATTGGTAGAAGTGAGACATAGTCACTTTAGAGTCAGTTCATTAAGGTTTTGGTTTTTGATTTGTATATTTTACCAAATCCACTTGTCAGGTTCTCATCATACTTTGCATAAACCTTAAGACAATTCTACTATATTGGTTTTTTTGGCCAGATAATATGGAGTTAAGGCCACTTAAGAAAACAATGGGTTCAGGTTTGTTACTTTTCTTATATTTTCTCAATCCATTGTTGGATTTTCATTATACTTTTGATGAATTGTTTCAGAGGCCATTCATTCTGCCAGTGGAATATGGTTACTCAAGGCATGTGGTAAAACACCATATATTTTGTTCTTTCTTTACAGTTAAAATATTTCATATTCATGTATATGGTACTAAAAATACATGAATCGTAGTATAATTTGTATTTATACATGTAATCTATTGAAATTGTGGCATAGGAATTGGAACATTAACTTCAATATAATACATATTATCTTGTCTGTAAACTGCTCTGGCTTGATCTGCATCCAATTCATACCAAAGACTAATAAAAATGTTTGCCTGGTGCTTAACATTAAAATTTTAATATTAAGACTGGTTGGCCTGATGTCAGGATAATGTGTCTAGGTGGCACATCATGCTACAAGTCATAACCATTCATGTAATGCTTGAAGAACATAAATGTTATTAAAAAACTTTTTTTAGATTATGAACCATGTCATCGAGTTACTTGCAGACGGCGAGATGATAGTCTCAAAATAGTTTTTTTCGTCTTTACTAAACATGAGTGCCTCTGACTGCAAACTTTGATGTTTCAGATGGATTATAATTTTATAAAATAACAAGATAAGTAATAACATTTATTCATGGCTGCTGAAGATTAAACTAATATTCATGTGGTAAGTATCATTTTGTATCAATTCTTCATCTCTTGTATCAATATGTGTATCATTTCAGCAGAAGTATTGAGTACTGATTCATTGATATATTGATGAATTGTTTCACCCCTTGTAATCAGACTTTTTCCCTCAGTTTGTTTTGGGGTTATATATTAGAAGTCTATTATGGTTACTATGGGCTAAATAAAGGTCTGTAGTGTTTATATCTGGTTTTACAATACAGTTGTCCATGGTTACAGTAAGCTAAATAAAGGTATGTAGTGTTTATATCTGGTTTTACAATACAGTTGTTCATGGTCTGTGTTGAAACATGTATTATTCCAAAAAATAATGCTAACTGGTCATGTGTAGTAGGTGGTCACTTGTACCATTGTATTTATATAATAAAATCAATCTATGCTCAGTGGCTTTGGTCACAAATATCAGGTGGCAACACAATAGCACAGGCTGCTCAAATCAGGTATTTCTGTATTGCTAAGACAAAATATGACATTCTTTGGTTTGATTAATCAATTTTCATTGGCTTATATTTCTTTAACCCCTTTAACGGATTTAATTTTCAGTGTGGTTTTAATCATTATGATGTAAAGACAACTCATTCTGTGACATGCTCTGACATTGGGGTCAAAGTCATAGAAAAATTACATTAATGTTTTGATTGTATTTTATCATTTGCTAATAGTTCATAAACCCCATGATGGATTTTCTTCATACTCAGCATGATTCATTTTGAAAGCTAAGACAATTCCTGTTGCATACTGTTTCAAACTGTTGACCTTGGGTCACACATTTTACAGCAGTTCTATAATTGCTTGCTCTACATGTAGACATGGATTTCTCAAGGTGTGGATAGGTTATTGTATTTTGAACTGAGTCATCTATCCAGCGTAACTGTATGGTTTAGGAATGAAGTTCACTGTTTCAAACTGTTGACCTTGGGTCACACATTTTACAGCAGTTCTATAATTGCTTGCTCTACATGTAGACATGGATTTCTCAGGGTGTGGATAGATTATTGTATTTTGAACTGAGTCATCTATCCAGCGTAACTGCATGGTTTAGGAATGAAATTCACTAGTGGTGATTTTAGGCATACACAAAAGTCAGCTGTTATGACACATATGGGAAAACTTCACAAATTTGTTAACTCATTCAGAAATACATGACAGTCGGCAATAAGTCAAACAGCAGTGGGACCGAATGTACTAGCATCGTCGGTGTCGTTAATGGTAGGGCCAGACGTGGGCTGGCCAGATCTTCATCCAGCGAAAACCCACAATAGAGGATTAGATTTGCCACTCTCAATGTTGGTACCATGAGAGGAATGGCAGAAGAAGTAGTTGAGACAATGTCTCACAGGAATATTGACCTGTGTTGCCTACAAGAGACAAAGTGGAGAGGAAGTTCAGCTCGCATGATCCAAGGTAAAGACTCTCAATACAAGTTTTTATGGTCTGGTAATAAGCAAGGCACAGCAGGTGTTAGAATTCTTCTAGCAGAGAAATGGATTGACAAAGTCTTTGAAGTTCAATGCATATCAGACAGAATCATCCTAGTCAAACTGATAGCAGGTAGCTCTGTCCTCACAGTCCTATCTATCTATGCTCCACAAGTCGGCCTCAGTGATGCAGAAAAGGACACCTTCTATGAACAACTGAGGGAGGTGGTCTCCAAAGTGCCAGGAAAAGAATTCCTCATTCCCTGTGGTGACTGGAATGGACATATAGGCAAGGCTGCTGCTGGCTATGAAGAGGTACATGGTGGATATGGTTTTGGAGCCCGAAATACAGAAGGTGAGAGGATCCTGGAGTTTGCGATGGCCAACAGCTTAGTGGTCGGCAACTCCTGGTTCCTGAAGAAAGACAACCACTTAATCACATATGATTCCGGAGGGGCTAAAACACAAGTGGACTACATCCTACTGAAAAGGAGGGATCTTAAACGAGTAAAGAATATCAGGGTCATCCCAGGAGAGGAATGTGCAACACAGCACAGGCTTCTAGTATGTGATTTCCTGGTAATGATATGCCCTGAAGCATGCCATAAGTTTCAACCCAAAGTCAGAACCTGGAAGCTGAAGGACCAGGAAGTGCAGAAGAAATTTCAAGAGGCCTTTGTTGAAACCATAAGGGACTATCAGGCACCTGGTGTAGAGGAATACTGGCGTCAGTTCAAAGAGGGTCTGCTGAGTAGTGCTAACAGTGTTTGTGGCCATACAAAGAAGCGTATATGGAGGAAAGAGACTTGGTGGTGTGATGAAGAAGTCAGCATCGCAATACAGAGAAAGAGGAGTTGCTACAAGACCTGGAAGAAGGGTGGCAGCAGAGAGGAGTACACACAGGCGAAAAGTGCTGCTAAAAAAGTTGTTTTCTTAGCCAAGCAAGCTGCCGCTACAGCCAAGTTCAGCCACATTGACCCTAAAGATAGTGATATATTCAAGGTTGCAAAGCAGATGAGGAGGGAAAATCAGGATGTTCTAGGTGAAAAATGCATAATAGATGATGAGGGACAGCTTTCTTTAGACGATAAAGCCAAACAGAGGGCCTGGCCACAACACTACGAATCATTGCTCAATATTGAATTTTCTTGGAACCCTGACCACCTAACAAAAGAACAAAAGAACAACTGGTGCAAGGCCCAGACATGATAGAAAAGGCGTTAAAGAAAATGAAAAATGGTAAGGCAGCAGGACCTTCTGGTATTGTGGCAGAAATTATGAAAGCAGCGGGAAATGAAGGCAGTCAGATCATGTCAGACCTAGCAAATGCCATCATAAGAGAAGAGCGTGTGCCAGAGAGCTGGGGAGAGAGCTATATCATCAACTGCTATAAGGGCAAAGGTGATGCCCGGCTTAGAGGCAACTACAGAGGCCTGAACCTTTGGAGCAAGCACTGAAGGTTATTGAGCAAGTGGCAGACAGTATCATCAGACAGCAAGTTGACATCAATGAAATGCAATTTGGATTCATACCTGGAAGGGGCACAACTGATGCGATATTCATCTTGCATCAGATGCAGGAGAAGTATGTTGGTGCAGACAGAAGACTCTACATGGCATTTGTGGACTTGGAGAAAGCTTTCGACAGGGTTCCCAGGGATGTGCTATGGTGGGCAATGCAGAAACTTTGATTAGAGGAATGGCTCATCCGACTGATAAAATGCATGTATACTAATGCCAGGATGAATTCAGTGTAAAAGTCGGAGTCCATCAGGGATTGGTCCTCAGGCCCCTGCTATTCATTATTGTCCTTGAAGCCCTCTCCAGAGAGTTCCGGACAGGATGCCCATGGGAGTTATTGTATGCAGATGATCTGACCATCAGAGCAGAGACTATGGAACTATTACTGGAAAAGCTGAAAATGTGGAAAAGTGGTATGGAAGCCAAAGGATTGAGAGTGAATCTGTCAAAGACCAGACCAGACCCAGCATATCAGGTCAGATACCCTACTGGAAAAGCTGCACCTACCAAAGATTGAGGAATTCCTAAGGGCCAACCAGTTATGCTGGTTCGGCCATGTAGAGAGAAGCAATGCTTGGATTAACAGGTGTAGAAATGTGGAGGTGGAAAGCCGAAGGAAAGCCGGCCGACCCAAGAAAACTTGGAAGCAAACAATCAATCATGACCGCAAGACATGGAAGATGACCAAAATCGATCCTCAAAACCGTGATGCCTGGAGACTGGGCTTGCTGACTGCCAGAAAACAGACCCCTGACCAAGGGAACTAAGATGATAAAATTGGATAGGGAGAGATTCAGAAATTTCCTTAAATGATTTTGGCTTCATAGCCAGACAGTGGAAAAGGTGGTATCTTCTAGAATCAAATATCAAAACATGCTTGGTCCAAATGATGAAATTATAATACATAGCTTGTACATATACACACTACAATAACAAAACAGCACCATTTTTTCCAGGTTGGTAATTTGTTTTCATCAGAAGCTTTTGTTATATCCATCGGTACTTCATATTACATGTATTAATAATATTTCTATTTGTGGGAGGTTCCATGATGGATGTCACATCATTGTCTCTTGCCTTTATGCTTATACAAGTGGACAATGGATGCATCCTTCTATTTCTGGGGTATAGTTCCCTGAATAAAGATTGAGTGGAAGAGTTCAGTCAGATTCTGTAATATGTGTGAACCTCCATCCTTGTAGACTTTAGTTGTATTGCATGCACACCAGGTGTTTTGATATTTGACAGCAGGCCAGTTGTTTTCTTAGTTTCACAGTCTTGAAGGATTAGCAAATAATCATATGGAGCAGTCAATCATATGCCTACTCATCAATAGATGATTGTAGATTTAGGATACTATTGAAGTTGCCTCAACGACCACACTAGGTCAAGAGACTGATGATGATGATGATAATGATAATGAAGTTTTCTACTGATCTCTTCAGTCAGTGAGCAGTGTGGCTTTCTCATCACTTAGTGTTGGGGATCTTCCTGATGACTGTGCCCGAAAGATCTTTTTCAGAGTATCATTCAAGCTCTTCATGCCATTCCTGCAGGCCAGGCTGAATCTCAACTGCTTTATTGTTCAGCCTTGAGTCTTGAAACACTTTACTTTTGTATTCGACAGTCTTTACTGTCAATAGAGAGCAAAGTCCTTGCCAGAATTGCCTTGCACATTACATTGATCAAATTGTTTTTCATCAGAAGCTTTTGTTATATCTATGAGTACTCCATATTACATGTATTAATAATACTTCTAATTTTGTGGGAGATACCATGATGGTTGTCACATCATTTTTGCCTTTATGCTTATACAAGTAGACAATGGATGCAATGTTACTGACTGTCCCTGTGTCTGTTCATTATTCATTTGGCTATCCCCAATATCATGCTACTGTCAAAAATGAAAATTCTTTGGCCTTTGAAAGTATGTTATGGCATATAAACATTTCATTATTTCATATTTTAGTGAGGAGATATTGTGATATCTTCCATATACCTTTCCATAACCACATTTTCTCTTAAGTTGAAAATCACCTAACATAGTACACAAGTTGCCGATATAATGATCATTTGTAAGAGGATTATGATTTTTAGACCTCTGGATTCTCTTTGATGGTATTGATGGTCAGTTGTAATGTTATTTTGTAATAATATTTACTAAATGTTTTAATTGCATTCCATGTAGGAAAACACATATGTGTAATGTATTTTGGAACAGGACTCCTGAGATGCAGGGAGATATGTAATAAAAAGCATAGAGGATTTACCATGGCAAGTCATAGAAGTAAGTTTACTATTTTAATATTTCAAAATAATATAAAAGTATTTTTTAAAGTCAAATTTAACATTGTATATTTTTTGTTTGTTGTAGCAATGACAGTGGACAGTTTGAGGTGATTACAGATTTCACGACCTTCTCAAAGGACACCAGCAGTGCATCTTGGCAGAATTTTCACCTTTTTCATAGAGATAGAGTCAAGTTACAACTTAGAGCAGTAAACAGAGCCCTAAACACTAAAGAAACGGAGACAAACAGCTTTATTGTTGACCTTACTCCACCTGTTCTGGTAGACCTTGGGGATGGAACTATTGCCATGGAAGATAAAGAGTTCCAGGTGAGTAACATGTTTAGCAAGGACAGTCAGTTTTCATACCACCTTACAGATATAAGCTTTTGTCTTGTTCATAACTATGAACAGGAATTATATCCAGTAAGTTATCAGAGTGATAAAACCTAGCAATTAAAGAACACATGGCAGTAAGGATAATGAAATTAATAGTTTAATTATTTGTATGGATTAAAGTTATGTATTATATTAGTATGCTTGAACAGATATCATTATTTTTCAATTTAGAAATAGAAGAACAACATTGATATGTTGGTCAGTAGGTTTTTAATCTTTTTAGACTTGTAAGTTTTAAATTTATTCATTTTTGCTTTACTATACTAGCTGATGGATGGGTTAAAGATGAGGCCAGCCATGATGGGCAATTTTAAATGTTGTATCACTGATCCAAAGATGTCCTAACAGCAAATAATAAATGGCCACTCATCAGGATAGTTATTCCATAGGGACAGTACTGTTGTGATCAGCCTAGCATAGATTTAGTTAAGATGGGATCAGCTCAAATAACACTATTATGGTGGATTCAGCCTAGCACATATTCCTTTTAAGCTTTGATCAGCCCAGAATACACACATATGCTGGGATCAGTCTAGCACAGCCTAGCTTATATTCACGTGAAGATAGGATCAGCCCACCATAATACATAATTATGCTGATATCAGCTTAGAACATGGTGTATCTTAAGCTGGGATCAGCCCAGAATTCACTTGAATGCTTGGATCAGCCTAGCACAGTTTTTTACTTGAGCTGATCTG
Organism: Unio pictorum; assembly: GCA_030141615.1. Classification (NCBI taxonomy): domain Eukaryota; kingdom Metazoa; phylum Mollusca; class Bivalvia; order Unionida; family Unionidae; genus Unio; species Unio pictorum. The sequence goes on from JARLTB010000110.1 coordinate 8,536,481, forward strand.
AGTCCAGCACCAATTCTACTTGAGCTGGGATCAGCCCAGAACATACTGTAATGCTGGGATCAGCCTAGCACCAATTGGGATCATAGTCTTGTATATTTAGATTCTAGCCAATGAGTAGCCACCAAAGAGAGAGACAAATATTTTAAATATTTTAATAAAGTATTGATGTTATTTTAGTTACGAGTTTGATTTTTTTAGAATATTGGTATATATATGCTTGTGTATCCCATAATTTCTTACAATGCATGTATTACATCTTTCCTCATACAATTCACTATTTTAATTGTGCATAAATAGTGCAGTGTTTAATTATTTCTTACAAGCTTATCTTAGTTTTGATGTTATTTAGATGTAATGGTTCTGCAATATTGATATAGTCATTTAGCTTTAAATGACAGTATTAAGATTATTTCAAAATTTCAGAGTGATTCAAATCAGCTATCCTCCAGTTTTGAATTCTATGATGCTGAATCTGGGATTGATCACTTCAGAATTCAAGTGTATCAGTTTTCTGATGGTTCAAAGAATCAGATTTACCCAAGTATGTAAAATTCAATAGATTTTTGTTGTTAATTTTCATTTATACCCTTAGCTGTGCAGATATAAAATAATTAGCATGTTCATGATCTTTCTGTCCATCTTTCTGGCACTCTTTAATGCAGCAAGTCAAATGGTATTTATGGACTTCCATTACCTTAGCAAATGTTATGGTCATTAACTGATTCACAGAAGATGTTAATATTAAGAAATCATTTTTCTTCTGTAGATCCTTTTTGTAGTCATTAGTAATTTTGTCTTGTAGCAGTGAATGGTGCAATCATATTGGTGCACCTAGTACTGCAAGTTTTGATAGTTTGTCAGAGGAATTGCCAATTATTATAGTCATCACCTGAAAATGTGTGTGAAACTCCCACTTGGAGGACTTTTCTCCAGTTTAGGGGTGTCTCCACCAGTCCCCCCTGTCACTTACTGAAATCTCCTGCTTATGCAGAATTACTAGTGTTTTTCCATATTTTCATATTCTGATTCTAATGTATATTTATGCTAATACTGACTGTGATTAGCTGACTAAACTTGCTTAAGCAGAGCAAGACCATATACATATATTTTGGCCTTTAAGTTGATAAGTTGTAAATTTTCCATCCTTCATCCATATATAATAAACAGTCCATGCTTGTTTTAATTATGAAATCCATTGCAACAAGAGCCACATAGTTATGCATGCTATGTACATGTTTATTAAAAGTCTATTACACTTTAACCTAATTATTCCAGTTAAATCCAGTCATGAGTACAAAACTCAACAGATGAGATAAACTAATTGAGGCTAATACATGTAATAGGAAAATGAGGCTATCCATAGGGAACTCAGAAATGTGAAAAATATTAAGAGACGGAAAACAGTAAAGTTATAAAGAAATTTTTTTTTTTAAAAACGTTTTATTATAGTCTAGCATATTTGTGAAATCCAGTATCAAAGTTACACAAATTAAGTTTTTTTTAATACATATTATTTAACATGTTAATTAAAATTGAAATCACATTGATGCTATAATTCATTGTATTACCTGTAGTAGAACTGCTCCACATTTTAATTAAGGAAATAGTGATTAAGATTTCACTTAATCATCTCTAGTATCTGAAAATCCATTGAAGTCTTCATCTTCTGTATTGAAATGAAAAATTGCAGTTATCTCAGGACTCAGATCATTGGAAATGTTCTCTCTATCGTCTGTCCCCATTTAATTCCACATTCATGGTGCATTGTGTCAAGACATATTCTTTTAATTTATACTCAATAATAATCCATCTTGCTTTGCAGCCATGATTTGCTTTATTCATTTCTTTTTGTAGTTCATTATGTAATCATAGCTTGATGCCAATCCCAGATGCAATTTCAATAACATAATCCATATGCAAGTTGATTTTGAGTATGAAGACCAGACTTTCAAGTCCAAAAGTATCGACTTATAGACCAAAAAATATGGTAGTTGCTGATCCTTTGATCCTGTTGGCATGGTCTTATGGCTTCATTATTTTAAGTTTGTCAAGGTGGATTATACTGCATGTGAGCAGAAAGGATTAAAGATGTTATCTGATTATGGTGGAGTTACTAAAGTTCCCAATCAGCATTAAATATATGCATTATGTTGAATATCTCTGTAAGGTATGTCCTGCTTCAGTGCTTAAAGTTTTCAAAATAGATTAGAATCTTTGCAAATATTATTGAAAGTAATTTGGATAGGATTAAATATATTAATTTATTATGGACTGATTACATAAGAGCTAAAAAAATTAAAGCTTTTTGAAGTTTTTATATATTATAATGTCAAACACCAATTTCAATGCAAACAAAATATCATAAAATCCAATGATGGTTGAAAATGGAAATTTACTAGTTGCAATAATATTCAAAGGGACATGAATATGCATTCTGCTTAAATTTCCTGTTAAGCTGATTTAAAAGTCTGGTATGTGTGTGTGCTTCATGTGAAAAATCTTACTGAATTTTTTTTAAGAATGGACCCAGACAGTACCAATCATGAGCAGTTTTGGCAGGCAGTCTGAATCTACACACAATCTGAAAACAATTAAATTAAAACTTTTTTTGTGAAACTATTTTAGTTGTACTGATATTGCAACAGTCCAGTACAATCATTCAAAGGAAAGTCACGTGATGTGAGAGGAAATCTGGACCCAGTAGTAGTACATGGTCTCCTATATGTTAAAATCAACAATGATATTAATTTCTACAAATATAATCCAGCAATGGTCTAGGAAATGCTAAATATGTTTGTGGTACATGATGGAATGAGTATAAAATGGCAACAAGTATCAGAATGTGAAAGGACTGACTTGATGAGATAGTGTGCATGTTTTAATATTCAAAATGTGTAAATTTGTTCATCAGTTGAAATTGTTTTCCATTTGCTTGCGAACAACTGGGTCAATGGAAATCCTCACTCTTTTGAGAGCAAAACTCCTGTCAGACCAAATTTTGGAAATCTCTTGATCTGTTTTGACCTAGTGACCACTCATTTCTATCACATTCATGCAAATTGACAAATAATTGCTACCATAATGTTTGTTAGCTTTACTGTCAATTTTGTCTGAATACCGTGTATGATGGCAACTAATTCATAATCCCATACAGTTTGATGACTTGACATGAAACTTAATAATATAATGCACATGGTAATAAATCACTTTACTTCCATTGTTTTTGTCAGTTTTTTCCCGTTATTTTTTGACAAATAATTGCTACCATAATGTTTGTTAGCTTTACTGTCAATTTTGTCTGAATACCGTGTATGATGGCAACTAATTCATAATCCCATACAGTTTGATGACTTGACATGAAACTTAATAATATAATGCACATGGTAATAAATCACTTTACTTCCATTGTTTTTGTCAGTTTTTTCCCGTTTAAGCTTTTCGCAGTGTGTAACAATATCTTGTGTGTGCAACTTGCCTTGCAATTTATTGTCTTGAAGGTTCTTTTATGGATTGCTTTGAAGCTCTATAAATAATATAGTTTATCATCTAAAGATGCACTTAGTGACAAAGCTGGATGCAGTTTATGACAGAATTTTTTGAAAACCAAGAGTTTTAAAACACTACTTTGTTTTCTTTACTAATTTCACTATATATTTTTCTCCCACCATCAAGCTATACATACATCCAGTCATCTTTCCATTTGTTAACTTTAACTTTTCTTTAAATTGATTCCTCTTTGTACCAGGTTGAAATATCCTAATGAAAATTATTTAAAACTTTATTATTGTAGATATGTATCAATGAATTTCATTCATTTCACCACCAAGAATGCACAATACAGATTACATAATTCGCAAACTGACTAGACATGATGAACAGCTTAACAATCTTATATATTCCAGTGTATGAGTCATTTTAAAGAAAAGGTAAATACTATTCTTCTGTACTTTGTCAGGTACTGATGGAGACTGGTACAATATCAATACAACCACACTATACCAGTATACACAAACAGGTCTGACTCTTAAAACTGGGGCCAAATACAGCATGAGGGTGGCAGCTGTAAATAGAGCAGGCATTGTGGCTGCATATGACACAAATGGTGTTATCATAGACACAACAGCTCCTGAGGTAAATGTTAATAATAATAATAATGAAAATAATTTAGTATTTGAAGCAGCCTTTTCAATTTGCATACAATACTGTGCAGGGAAGCTTTAATTGAAGAAATTATTGTCCATCATGAATAATAATAATAATAATAATAATAATAATAATGCCTTTTTTATAGAGGGCGACTCATTAGGCAAGGACTATTCTCCCTTGAGGCCCTCCTAATGAGAGTATAACAAATGCACATTGTGTGAAGAAGCAATAATTAGTGCTTATATTAGCATGTTTCATATTAAAATACTAAATTCCATTATCTGTTAGAAACACATGCATGCTCCTGATATCTCTTCTTAAATACTCTAATATTTTCAGCCGATTTTACATGTAGTGGAAGCTTATTCCACAGAACTGTACCAGAGTATTGAAAACTCTTTTTGAATTGCTCTGTTCTTGGTTTTGGTACTATAGAAGGTTTCCATGTGATATTGATCTCAACTGGTATTGTGTGGAAAAAGGCCTGAATAAGTCCTGAAGATACTCCGGTGCAGTTCCATGTAGACATTTATATAAAGGAACTGCCTTGTGAAAATATATCCTGTCATATATTGTGAACCATTTGAGTTCTGTAAAAAATGCTTTTGAGGGATGATCAACAGATGTATAAAAAAATTACATGTGCTGCTCGTTTCTGGAGTTTATAAATCCTGTCAAGCTCAGATTTAGCACAATTTCCCCAGTAACAGTAATCCATTGTTGGAAGAATATATGACTTGTAGTATAGATTGCGAGTTTCCATAGGTAAATATTTCTTGATTCTGCTGAGAAGGGCAATTTTGGATGACAGTGTTTTACAAAGCTTATCAACATGGTCATTCCATAATAAATTTCATTTCCCCCATAAGTGCCTCGTGATCCCATGAGATGAGATGACGCTGGTCACGTGGTCAGAGAACAACGGTCGCATGAAGTGTCAGTTTGGGAGCAAATTAAAGAAGAAAAACATCAAAAATTAACAGCGTAATTTACGATTTTGGAAGAAGAGTGTTGCAGTTATTGGGCTTGTGCATTCTGAAGCACAAATTACCGCAATTTGGGTTGCACCTTTGCAGAGGCAAAGTGTTGTAGATAGTCTCCCAACTTTTGCGAGTTTAACTGACCTTCAGTATCAACAATGGCGGTTGCGAACAACCCAAGGCAGTCCCCTGAGGGGACAGGCTTAATGAGTGAAATACTCAAAAATTGTCGAAAACGCAAAGGAAACGTCACAGATGATGTAAGTACGGTTTCCGGAATGGGTTTGATGGGAAAACGAATGAATTCGCAATCAGCAACAGCCACCATAGATATGCGGTCTAGTGGGGCACATGTTGCACAGATGGGAAAAGCTATATTAAGTCGACCATTATGACAAGAAGACATGACGTCATTGTCTGATGCTGGCGCAAGTCACGTGACTTCCGCCAAAACAACCAATATGGCTACCCTGGATAAAGAATTGGCCATGCAATGTCAGTTGTGGACAAAAAACACGGATGTCGTGTCCAAAATGTATGAGCGCATGACAAAATTGGAAGCGATCTTAGCAAATGTTGCAAATCAAACCCAAATGTTAAGCACATCAACTGCGGTTTATGCATCGACTGACGTCGACTCGGATGTGGATGTTGATGTTGCCGCTTTAATTGTGCCAGATCATGTTGCAGATTCCGCTGACGTAATAGCGAACGATGATGATGACTTGTTTGCGGACTTGGAAAGTTTTGTCCATGAACATCAGAAAACTGGCCCAAATGTGGAGGACAAATTAGCGAAATCCTCAATAAAGGACTACGTTCCGTGCTAACATCCGACAAGCTCAAGTCCGTGCAGGAAAAGTATCCCAGACCAGGAAATTGTGACAATTTAAAAGTGCCGAGAGTAAATATTGAGGTCTGGAATGCAATGTCCAAACAGGCCACGAGTGTTGATATCCTCCTGCAAAAGTTGCAGACTCAGTTAGGGCAAATTTTGGTTCCTACCCTAAGGGTATTGGAATTGTTTAAAAAGCATAGAAACAATCTTCGAGAATTGCCGTTAGATTCAGTTAGGGATCTTGTCATGGACAATTTTAAAATGTCATCATTCTTGTTTAACGACTTCAGTTTTAAGCGTCCTGACTTTATAAAACCTGAGCTAACCGACATGTATCAGCCACCTGTGCTGCCTTGAATCCCATCACAGACTGGGCCGCACGATTCACCCAAAACCACCCAAAACCTGCCCAAAACCACCCAAAACCTGCCCCAAACCACCCAAAACCTGCCCAAAACCTGCCCAAAACCACCCAAAACCTGCCCAAATCCACAAAAAATATGATGCTAATCATACTCATAATCACAAGAAAACATTGGATACAGTATTAATTTATTGAAACAGGCGAAACGATCGACTGCCTTTATTTTTTTTGGAAGTAAACATTGAAACAAGGGAGACAAATGTTACTATCTATATTCATCACCACTCAGAACTGAACTATATATATTCTGGACAAAATCAAATACAATAAACAAAGTAGCATGTAATGGAATGGAGAAAAAATGTATTTCGTTGCATTTTTTAATTCTCCTATTTTTAATCATTTGAAGTAAATAATTGCCTATCAGTGCCATAACTGTCAAATGCTATCAATACAACATTACAATACAACGAATAACTGAAAGTACTACATTATTTCTTTATAATAGATTTTAGATTTCTATTATACATGGAATGTCTCACTGGCCATTAAAAATGTATAGATATGTACTAAGATTATTTTTCCATGTCTAATCAAACACAGTTTGAAACATGAAATAAAAAGTGTATCAACAATAAACAAATGGAGTTCAACTCGATTGTATTTTGCATATTTTAAAGCAAAGCATTAATAAAATCAAAATGATACATTAATATATGCAACAAATAAAAAAAAATATAAACATTGCAAAGACTTTGACATGAAATTAGTTTTAAAAAAGTGTAACAATGGAATTGCGTAGACCAAATTTTATTGCCATTTCTTTTGCAATGTTCGTTCCGACTTTGCTCGCTTTCTTTGACCAGGTTTTTTTCCCGCATCTATTTTCGGCCGGATGCATTTAAATTTTCCGTTGGATAATGTATATAATTAGAAGTATTGCAATTTAGTTGCTTTTGTAAAAACTGTGTAAATATTCTTGTCTTGTCTGCTGATGTTTTTGTGCGCCAAATCGTTTCATCAATAATATATGAACAAGAAGGACCAAATAATTTATAATTGCCAGAACCATATAGTGCGCGACGCAAATCTATCAACTGACCTTGAGTTACACTATATAACCTGTTAATTAATTCGGGAATCTTGTGTTGTTTCCAATCAGCAACCTGCTTAAGTTTATTATTGATAGATTCTGAGTTGTTGTTTGTCCAAAGACTCGTGATAGTTTTGTTTTTTAGTGGTTTTGACAAACATTTTAATTTTTTGACATATGAACTTTTTGAAGTACTGTGCAACATTTGGATATTGTTTTAAATATATTGTCAAATCTTCCTCTCGTTTAGCAAACTCAGCGTCATCTTGACTAAATATTAGACCACTGTCTTCATTGAAGAGCATACGAAATATAGATTTTGTGACAAGATCGTCACATCCATGCTTATGCAAAGAGTGTCGAATGTTGTCTTGAATATGCTTAGTACAATATAAATATTCTGCATTACAAAAGTTGGATCTTAGAGCATTTGTCAAAGCTTTCTCATCATCCGTACCAAATATAAACTTATCATCTCCAATTTTTTCGTGAATATTTGAAAAGAATTTGTAATATGTGTTTTCATCTGACTCCCAATGAAGACATAGTGGACCTAATAAAATAGGGTATTGGTTAGTTTTCCTGTTGATAACGCTTCTATTTTTGTATGACATGGCAGTTACAAAAACCTTACCCAAGTGAAAAGTTCGGTCTATTCCAATCACGCTTTTATCATGTCCTGAACAATTTTTTACCAAGTCTAAAATTTGTTCGGTAGAATACAGTACAATGACCGGGATTTTTCTTTTTGTCAGAATCACTTCCTGAACATATTCATTTGTGTGTAGCTCACCTAAAATTTCTAATAAATCATCTGCTAAATTTCTATTTCCTGGTTCAGATGTTTTGATTTTCTTTCCTCTATATATTTTGTCTTGAATTTGCCGAGAAGATTTTGGCGCAGTAAAGCTATCTTCTATATTCATCTGCAAATATCTATCTGTAGCCTTTGTCTCTCGTATATTATGTACAGCGTCTCTTAAAATGCTTGGATTGGTTCGCCTATACGGCTCATTACGGTTGCTGTTTCCATGTGGTTGATTAATTTGTAATGACCTTTCCCCACAGTATTCTACCACAGCAAGTTTTTGAATAAAACTGAATTGACTGGGTGCCTTAATTAAAGTTGTTACACGTTTTTTAAATTTTTCATCTCCTTTAAGCTTTGTGTAATATCGGTGGAATGAAAGTACTTCTTCAGGTTGTGGTTCAATTGGAATATATATAATATTCTTACTTTGTACTTGTTTCATACATATTAAATTGTTTTTTGTATAAACCAGACGCAGTCTATTTTCCGATTCAAGCAAAAACGTCTGGTTTACAGTAGTTCCCGCATGCGTGTCCCATACACCACAATCGTCGGGAAATTCATGTTTGCCTTTATGGCTATTACCAGTTATGTCTATTACAAAATAAACATTATTTTTAGGCCCTGGGGGTATATCAGTTGGGCAATTGTTAGTGTTAGTGAGAATTGTTAAAATGTCTTCGTTGCTTAAAAATTTACCATTTTGCTTCAATTGATTTATGCAACCTTCATTGTTTTCATGATCTGTAGCATTCTCGTTCTCCATAGGAACATTATGGCTAGAAATATCACTGTCTATTGTATCTATGTATTTATCAGCATATTCTTTAACATCATCATCTCTGACACCATCATCTCTATCAGCATCATAACAATAAATACTGTTACCATCCTCGGACCCATTGAACGATAGTTGACGAACTTTTAATGGTAGTTGCTTGCGTGATTGTATGGCTCCATCATCATAATTGTTGTCATCATCAGCTAGGTCATCTTCATGAAAGCAATCGCTCTCACAGGCAGACGATCCAGAAGACGCTATTTTGTTTAAAAACACTATATGAGATAGCTCCAATTTGTGTTGATTTTATTTCGACTAGAAACATGCTAATAACTTTATGATGTAAATTTACTAGGCGAAAACTCGTTTTACAGTTTGTTATTATGCGTGCTAAAAAAGTTGTGCCGAATTGTCTTATTTTCGGTCCAAGTTGGGCCGAATTGTCTTGGGCTGAATTGTCTTTGGTCCGAATTGTCTATAAGCCGTATTTATAGATCTTCACATGTCTCACACCAATGAATTACATGCAAAGAAGACTGCTCTATCATTAGAAAATAATGAATAAGCAATTAGTTTCTCTTCAAGTTAAAAATAAAAAACCAGTACCATGTATATGATTTCACAATTTTATTTTTAATTATGATGTCAATGAGGCCGTTTGTATATTTTATTTTATTTACATCATATTTTTTTGTGGATTTGGTCAGGTTTTGGGTGGTTTTGGGTAGTCTCCCTATCATGTTTTTTGTGGATTTGGTCAGGTTTTGGGTGGTTTTGGGTAGTCTCCCTTTTGTAATTTTCAAACGATGTAAATAATAAATGCGGCATAATTAGTCGTCGGTTTCAACAAGATAGTAATATTTCCAATGTTTTCCTGTGGTTTTGAGTATATTTCATTTAATTTACATCATGTTTTTTGTGGTTTTGGGTGGTTTTGGGCAGGTTTTGGGTGGTTTTGGGCAGGTTTTGGGTGGTTTTGGGCAGGTTTTGGGTGGTTTTGGGTGAATCGTGCGGCCGTCACAGACTGGCTCTTTGGCGATAACCTGAATGGGCAGGTAACTAAACTAAATGAATCCCAGAAGGCTGGAACTCAGCTGCTAGGAAAAAAGCAACAGGAAGCAGCAAAACGTCAAGTGGCATCAAATTTTTAAAAGCAATGTGCCTTTTTTAGGACGTTCTTATTCACGGACCGGACACTAACGGAACCAAAATTATCAGGGGCAGCAAAATTATCGCTGGAGGCAGGGTTTCAACAAAAAAGTCCAGAAACAAGGAACTGGGTTTTTCAAACATCGGAAGGATCAGTAGGATCTTCCCAGGCTATTTGTATGCAGCCTCATGTAAGTACATATGTTTCTTGTATGATCAATACACCGGACAATTTCGTTGCTGGGAAAATTTCAGCCTCATTTGACGTATGGAAGAATATTACTTCTGATCCTTGGATTTCTGAATACTGTGCAAGGCTATGAAATAGAGTTTGAACAGCAACCTGTGCAAACCTGTATACCAAACCAACTTACAGTCTCACTAACTGAACAGAAACAGATTAATGCTGAAATTGACAATTTTCTTGAAAAAGGTATTATTCGTAAGGTTAATTCAAAACCTGGACAATATTTTTCAAACATTTTCATTAGACCTAAAAAAGATGGATCTGTGAGCCTTATTTTGAATTTAAAACAATTTAATATCAATGTTGAGAAGATACATTTTAAAATGGAAACTTTGAAAACAGCTGTTAATGCCATGAGAAAAAATTGTTTCTTTTCCTCAGTGGATTTGAAGGATGCTTACTATTCTGTTCCTGTAGCTCAGATATATAGGCAATATTTGCGTTTTCAGTGGTTTGGGAATATATATGAATTTACCTGTTTGCCAAATGGTTTGGCATCTGCACCACGCGTTTTTCACCAAGCTACTAAAGCCAGTTTTTGCATCATTGAGACCAAAAGGGTTCACAAATGTGGCATATATTGATGATAGTTGTTTGTTAGGGGAATCTTATGATCAGTGTCGGAAAAATGTTATAGAAACAGTTCGTACATTTGATGCATTGGGCTTAACCGCTCACCCTAGAAAATCTGCGTTTGAACCCACTCAAAAAATAATATTTGTTGGATTTTTGTTACACTCTGTCACAATGACTGTCCGACTGACTCAAGATAAAGCAGACAGTATCGTTGCTCATTGTTCTGATATACTGCGGAAACGGAATATCACTATTCATGAATTGGCTCAACTTGTGGGAATGCTTGTTGCTTGTGACCCAGGTGTAGAGTATGCACCTTTATATTATAAAGATCTATAACATGAAAAGATAACTACTTAAAGATACATAGAGGTAATTTTGATGCTTATTTGTCTCTTTCGGCAGCGAGCCGACAGTGTATATCTTGGTGGATATCTAATGTGCACTCCAGTTATAAAGTAGTTTCGCATGGTGAACCACAAGTTGTCTTGACCAGTGACAGCTCCCTTGTTGGTTGGGGTGGAGTAAATCATACAACCAAAGCTGAAACAGGTGGTCATTGGCATCGTAAGGAACAACTGTATCATATTAACTTTTTGGAACTGAAAGCATGTTTTCTGACATTACAATCTTTCTGTTCCAATGTGAAGAACACACATGTGCGCATCTACATGGATAACGCTGTAGCAGTTTCATATGTGATAAAAATGGGGGGCCGCATTTCTAAACTGCATAAATTATTGCGCGATATCTGGCTGTCATGTACAGTTAGGGGTATATGGTTAAGTGTTTCTCAATTGCCGGGAACACAAAATTGTGATGCAGATAGATTGTCTAGAAATATTAATGATGATTCTGAATGGAAGTTAAGTGCTCCAGTCTTCAATGCGATCCTTAAAGTGTATGGGCACATAGATGTGGATTTATTTGCTTCCAGACTAAATCACCATGGTTTCCGAGTCTCCTGCATGCTGTGGTCGGCCCTTGTTTTCTATTGCCATGTCCACAAGACATCCTACACCTGGCACACAATCCACAACGAAAACATCCCCTCCAAAAATTGATGATGGGTGTTTTTCACTTATCAGGACAGCAATCAAAAATCAAGGATTATCAGAAAGGGCTGCCTGTTTCATCATCAATTCATGGAGAACATCAACTAAAAATCAGTATTGGGGTCATCTCCAAAAGTGGATGCTATTTTCAAATCAGACATATTAATCCATTTGACCCACCTGTGACTACTGTTATCGAGTTTTTAACAGAATTAGTAGATAGAGGTTTAGGTTATAGTTATGTAAATACAGCTAGATCTGCAATTTCATCATTAGTTAGTCTTACTTCTAAATCCAGAATAAGCAAGAATATTTTACTTAAGAGATTTATGAGAGGAGTGTTCATTGCAAAGCCTTCATTGCCAAAATACACTTTTGTGTGGGATGTGCGGCTTGTGTTTAACTATTTTCTTTCTTTAAAAGGCAATGATCAATTATCATTATATGAACTTACTATGCTGCTTGCTTTGTTGACGGGACAGAGGTGTCAGACACTTCACCTTATGCAGACAGATAGCATTAAATTTGGTGAAAACGGTGTACAAATACACATTCCTTCATTGCTGAAACAATCTAAACCAGATAAACATCTGGCGCCTTTTATATTTGAATCTTATCCTTTTGACAAAAAATTGTGTGTTGTTTCTTGTTTACAGTGTTATTTGCAACGGACCAAGCTTTTGAGAAAGTCTGAGACACAGTTATTTATCGGCACGCAATCTCAATATAAAAAGGATGCCAATAGCAAAATATTAAACTGGATAAAGACTGTTATGAGAAAGTCAGGTATTGATAACTCAGTTTTCCAGGCTCATAGCACAAGGGCTGCATCTGTTTCTGCAGCTTGTGCAAAAGGGGTACAGTTGGGTACAATTTTGAAGGCAGCTGGCCGGGCTAGTGCCTGTATTTTCAGAAAATTGTCTAAAAAGAGCGTTTCAGACCAGACTGAATTCAGTACAAGGGTTTTGTCTGCATCCAGAATTGTATAATGTTAATGAAATGTACATCTTAAATTTGGGTTGTCTGGTTTAATAACAACATATTAATTTGTAGTTACTCAATTCCATCAATGGAAGCCTCGCTCTGAAATCTCATGGGATCACGAGGCACTTATGGGGGAAATGAAATTGATAAATTAAACAAGACTTACCAAGTCGAAGTTTGATTGTAATTTCATGAACCCCATAAGTGCCTTAGTGATCACATGCCCACCCTTAATATTTCCCACCCATTAACACATTGAGGCTTCCATTGCTTTGCTCTCAAGACTGACCACGTGACCAGCGTCATCTCATCTCATGTGATCACTAAGGCACTTATGGGGTTCATGAAATTACAATCAAACTTCGACTTGGTAAATCTTGTTTAATTTATCAATTATTATCTATGGACACGCCTACAAGCCTTTCATGTTTGACATTTTCTAATGGATGATTATTTATTGCAAATGATAGTTTTGGATTCCCTGACTTGTTTAGCTTTTGTGTTGTCCCCAGAATCATACATTTTGTTTTACCTTCATTAATTACCATCCTATTTTGTTGTGCCCAGTTTTAGACTCTAATAAGGTCTGAGTTTAATCTTGTTTGGATAGCTTCAGTATCAGAACTTGATATATACAAGGTTGCGTCATCTGCAAACGAATGAATGGCCCATTTGCAATGATTTTCAAAAGAAATGCAAAATGAAGAGAATTAGTGGGTAATTAAAAAATTGTATGCAACCATCAAAAATCAGATTGACCATGAAGTTCATCATATTGTCATGATCTGATCAAAACTAACTAACCATTAGATTACAGTCTACTCCTGTTAACTGCACACCCTCAGGCCTGTCACAAGACCGTGCAGTTAACCGGAGTGTGCAGTTAACCGGAGTACGGTACAGTACATTTTTAAGCATTGGGAAAAATCGGGACCGGTGTGATTACGTGTAGTTATCCGGAGTGTGCAGTTAACCGATGTGCAGTTAAGTGGAGTCGACTGTAGTCATATAACATGAATTTACTTTGACAATATCTTAGAGGGTTTCTTTGACATTATATCATCCCACTCAATTGATATCCCAGAATGTTTAATGAAAAGTTTGACTATAAAGTCACAGATTGCAGGATTTAATTTGAGTATATGCAGAAAAATGGATTTCTTGATGGAATACAGTACCTACCCAAACCAAAATTGTTTTAAAGCTTGCGCATGCTTACTTTTGCAAGCTTGCAGCAAATTTATATTTCTTGCACAAGCTTATTTTTGCAAGCTTGTTACTAGCTTGTGGCAAGCTTGCACAGATTTCTTGCTACAGGCATGTGGGCTTTCAAACATCAGACCCCCCCCCCACGCCAAAAAATACCCTGAAAATATTAAGGGGTTGGGATGTCCTGTACTGCGTTATAGGTTTCATTGTTTTATGCTCCCAACTCTTCCAACTGCAAATGGCATAGTTCAATTCTTTATTGCAAAGATCACAAAATGCAAGTCCTCTAGCAATCAGTTTTCTTATGAACTGACCAACTACATTTACATCAACTTTCCTTGCACTCAGGCCATTCCTATTTCCACACATTTTTAACACCTTTTTTAAGTTTATTCAAACTTTTTGTGTCCTGGTCTGTCAGTAACTCAAGATGCCATGTTTTGCAAATATAAAGCTAACTAACTTCAGCTTTGTGGAAAAATCACAGCTAAAATAACATTGAGCATTATAAAAGTAACAACAAACAAGTGCAGAACATGATATCAATTGAACTTAATGCCCTGCGAGTTGTAGCACATTTATTGTTGATAACTTCATTGAAGCTAGCTTCAGTAAGACAGCTACTAGGGCTCTCCTCCTAATTCCTTTTTAAAATGTTTCAAAGCAAAAGCATGAGTTATCCTTTGTTATTTTAGTGTTTGGAAAACGTGTGCAAAATAACTCACCAGCAACACTAGTAACTAAAAGAGGAAGCATAAATCTAATTTCAATTGAATTTTATTAAGGTTCTCTCTGGTATTTATATATGTCGCAAGTTCAGGCTGAGTTGTGTGTGATGAAGCAGGAACCTGATGTTTATTAGCTTTTTCATGCGCCTTCATGCCTGATAGCGAAATCACATTACACAATTTGCAAAACGTCAAGTTTTCTCCGTTACTATATGGCTATACAAATCTACACAAGACAGCACAATTGTCCTTGCAGTTGTTTCCTTCTCTATTTCCTGGAGAAAATTCTGAATATTCCTCTTTCCTATTTAACATGATTAGAAGCTGAACATTACGAAGACGAGATACTTCGACAATGGTAACTATTTGTGAAATCAAATAAGGCGGATAAAGACATGCATGGTAGCCTCGATTTCAAATGTACCAGTCATATTGTAGAACTGTATTCCTATATACATGAGATACATTCTATCAAAATAGAACCAAAACTAAAAATTTCAAAGAAATTGTTATTATATTTTTTAATTAAAAAACATTTGTTTTGCCACCCAAAAACATACACATGTATTCAGGTCCAAATGACAGGACAAATACATTTAAAAAAACAGGACAGTTGGCAGCTATGCAATTGTTATTTTTTTGGGGTTGGCTTGATCCTGTGTGGATAGCCTGGGACAGCAGCGACCCTGTGTCAGGTATACCTCATAGTCTGGTGCAAGTTTGATTTTCTTATATGCCTTTTTTTTTGTGGAATTGCAAAGTTAATTATGACTTACTAAATGCTGAGAACGTTAAATGCTCCTTGACCTACCTGCATATTTGATGATTAAATAATGTAATCTTATAGTTGCAGTGTAGTGGAAAACAAATCTGTTCAGCAAAAACATTATGATAAATTTCATTGTTCAAGTTTATTCATTCACTAGAAGCTTACCTATGGTTGCAGAATGTGCACCCTAGCTGCAAGCATGTGCAAGCTAGTTAGATACATGCATGATCTCAGTCTTTTACAAGAATGGAAATATATGAAGAAACTTATTTTGCAAGCTAGTTTAAATTTACTTTCTGAAATTTACAAGAAAACTTGTGCAAGCTAGTTTTACTTTCTGAAGAAAAGAAGTGAGCTTGTGGAAGCTCGTTTGTCTTTCTTAAGCAAACAAGTAAGCTTGCGCAAGCTAGTTTTACTTTCTGAAGCAAATAAGAAACCTTGTACAAGCTTGCAGTTATATCCAGTTAGTTTGCCTTAATTCTGCACTTGCTTGTACAAGCTTGTGAAAGCATCCATGTTAGCTTATAAACATCAAATTAGCTTATCACAAGCTTGCCGCAAGCTTTTGGGAAGGATGCATTTTGGTTTGGGGTATACATTACAAAAATATCTAATACCTTGCAAATCAAGCCCACCCAAGCTAAGAAGGTCATCATCTATATCTTTCAAATTGTTTTAGCAGTAACAATGCTAAAAAGGTATCATTTCATGAGGAGAGAGATCAAAGTGACTGGTATCCCATTTAATATAGAAATTAGCATAGGAGGTCTCATAAATCTCTTCAATTTTGTGCCTTTTCACCACTTGGAAAGATCCTTCATGGCTATCTCATCATTGGGAATTATGCTCTTATCTGCACTGTCACCACTGTAGATGAACATTTTGCATTCAGGTTTTTTCTTCATCAGTGGTAAGCTGATTGGAACTACCTTAACCATTTGTCCCAACAGCAAATCAAACCTGCAATTTATTTCAGTACTGAACCTTTTTTAAACTAAAGCTGGTTAATATTAATTTATTCTTTGGTATAAGAACATTTCTGTAGTTTTTTTAAATCTTAATTTATAGCATGCACTTCACTGTACTGAGATTACTGGCATTTCATCTGTGTATCTTATTATTTTACCTTTTTGAATTTAGGGTAACAATGGGCAGTATTAGCTGTGTGTTCTGTATGAAAATTCAGGCCAGCTACAGATAATCACCCCACATGTCATCAATAAGGGATATTTTTCAGACCATTCTTGTAATATTTGTTTTCCTACTTTTTGGGAGTTCAATTGGCAATACTTGAGCACAAAGAATCGACTTGATTTGCAAAAGAGCTAATAAATCATATTACAAAAACATGGACACCATCGTTATTGCTGTCAATGCTGCCTTAAACACTTACTTTGTTAGGTCTTAGTCACTCGAAGCCAAAAAATCACTAGTTCCATAGAGGTCCAGCAATCTTCAGAATTTTGTACTCATCATTGCCTCTGTCATCACCCACTAAGACACAGAACTAGAACATATCAGCACTGACAAGATTACAAGACCAATACCAAGATGTTACATTGGACCATCAGGCACAAAGTAGGCCATTATGAAGACCTCACCACTGTCAAAGAGAGAATTTCAGAGCTGAAACGGTATGGCCATGTCACTAGAGCCAACAGTCTATCCACAACAGTAATGCAGGGCAACATCCAGGGTGGCAGATGGAGAGGTAGACAGAGTAAAAAGTGGACCAATAACATCACAGATTGGATCATAAAAAGCTTTCCAGAGACACAAGCATTGGCACATGATCTAGACAAGTGAAGGGAACTGGTCAGGTGTTCAGCAGCACAGTGCCTCAATGACCACACTTGTCAAGAGACATGAAGATGATGATGATGATGATGATGATGATATTGGACCAGATCTTCCAGATCAATCAAATGCTTGATGATGATGATAGTGATAATGATGATGATGATATTAGACCAGATCTTCCAGATCAATCAAATGCTTGACCTATGACCTCTATCACCAGGGACAATGTATTATGTTCTATTTCTTTACATTCACAGTTCCAAATTCAAGAAGTAATTAACAGCACCCAGCTATATTTCCAGTCCTGGTTCTGCCATAGATGCCCAGAACAACTGGCACCAAGTTTGGTGAACAAGTCACCTACAGTGTCCAGTACCATACCACACCCAATATAGGTCTTTTCACCCCAAATCCCTTATAGTGCTTTAACTGCAATAATCATGGTCACCATGATGATTACTGCAAGAGAAAACCAGTCTGCCCCATGTGTGGGCAGGAAGGCCACTGAATCTTTATGCAAAATGAATATCTTAGCTGCCGATTGCCAGGGTCATACTCCAGTGATTGCCCTACATGAAAGCATGAGAAGTAAATATAATGGCATGAATACATTGAAGCCAGAAAATGTGAAGAAGCCACAATTACACTAAAAATGCCTACAAAGTATATGTAAGTGCAACAGTTTGTGGGATAAATTAACTCTTTCCCAAATTCTGTCTTTATCCAGAGAGACATTATTCAGGGTGAGATCAGGTCCACAATCATGATGCACTTCTAACATGCAGGGAGCTGCCCAAACCCAAAGGGAAACAAAATACAAGTAATCAGTGTATCAATTTGAGAAATAAGGAACCCCAAGAACTGCTAGTTAAAAACTGGTTAGTTTAGTTCTGGCTCTCAGAAAGAACAATGAACCCATCACTGGTCAGTGTAAGTGTGACAAATAAAAGCCTCAAACTGCTAACAATACTCTGGTTAGTCCACAAAGAGGACAATAAACTGCTGTCTCCAACAGCAATGCATGCTCACAACCAAGTCAGGAATTAATTCATCAATCTTTCTGGCTTCCAAAAGGAAAGGATCTGACAATTTAATGAAAGAAAAGCAAGTGGAGAAATCCCTGATACTGCACCAAGTTAACCTCCCAGTACTTTCACTACTTCAGTAAATATATTTTGATGGCATATTACAATGGGGTTTACAAAGCTTAAAGTCAAACGTGATCAAATAAATTTTTAGCTTAAAATATAACCCAATGTCTAATGTCAGGAAATCTTAAAAAAAAGAACAAGAAATTTTAAAAAATACTGATAAGGCTTTTGGAAGCTCCTGTCTTAATGTATGCTTTCCATAAACGTGAAATGGTCCTTACAGATTTCAAATCTGTCCAACAACTAAAATTCTGAATAAATAACCTATATACTCAAGCTCAAGCTCATTTGTTTAATAGAGACAGAATAAAATATGAATGTGTGTTTATTGAACTCTATATCTTCTATTAAACTGTTATGGATATTGTACCAAACACTATTGTCAAAAATAAAACGTGCATAAATTAAGTTATTAAATATTGTGAATAATATTAATAATAATAATAATAATCAGGACTTTGTATAGCTCCTAATTTGTAGAAGCTGTAAACATCATTCTGTAATGATATGACTTCAAAACAAAAACAAACACCATCAAATTAAAACACATAAAAATGCTGATTTAAGGTAGGAAACATTATTTTGTCTTTAATTTTTAAAGGAAGCATTTTAAGGGCACTCTTGAAAAGAATTTCTGTGTCTTTGTGTCTAAATTTATTGGGCAATTCATTCCACGTTGCTGGGCCCTGGTATGCCAAAGAACATTGTTCATATGACTTCATTTTCATAGTGGGAATAATGAGTATACAATTGTCAGAAGAGAAGCATAAGTATCTTGCTGGTGTGTACACATTGGTGAGACCAGATAGGTATGCTGGACTGGAGTCCATCAGTGAAGTAGCACAGAGAACTCGCTTTATGCTTGATTCTAGATCTAATGGATAATCAGTGTAGGGTACAGAGCAGTGGGAGCTGATACTCTAAAGATGATCTGAACAGCTGTGTTTTGAACTTTTGAAGTTTCTGGAGTAGATATTGAGATGAACCAGCCAGAATTGAGTTAGAATAGTCCAGTCTTGAAAGTATTAATAAACATACAAGTGTTTTTTTTTTAGTGGCATCAACTGAAAGATGTTTGCAAATGGAGCTGATGCATCTCAATTCAAGATGTGCAGCCTTGCATATGTTCACTACATGTTGGTGCAGTGTGAAAGTACTGTCTAGAGTAACACCTAGATTTTGTACTGACTGTGTGAATTTAATGTTGGTGTTTGCTGATATTTATTATTTGAGGTAAAGGATGTGAATGCAAAATTCTCTGCTTTGTGATCAGAATGGCCTCAGTTTTATCATCATTCATCTGCTACTTGTTACATGTCACCCTTCATTTCACATCAGAAATGCACCTCTTTACACCTTGGATGGTAGCATCAACGTCAGTTGGGTTACTAGACACTGGATGATGATCTATGATATATACTTGAGAGTGGCTGAGTGTATAGAATAAAAAGAACAGGCCCAAGAACATTCTATTGCAGTCTATTCCATTTGCAGATGCAATTTGTGTCCTGTTGACCAAGTATGACTTGAACCACATTAAGGCTATATTGTTAATGTCAATTGATCACAATCTTGCCAGAAATCATAACTACATTGGCTGAAATATTCCTGAAAATCTCACAAGAGAACTATTTAGAAAACATCCTCTGTGTCAACAACTTCAAAAGAAAACTTACTGTCAGCATTAAAAATAGCTATGCTATAGATTACAATAAACCTTTCACTTCGGGAAATCTATAAGGCTGTCTTGATCACACTCACTAGTCAAAATATTCAGTGGAATTCCAGTTTTCCAGCTCAATTCTGCTGAAAATATCATGGGAATAAATGGCAGGATTCCAGTGGAATTCAAAGAGGTTTAATTTTTTTTCTCCTAGAACTCTCGAGAAGATTAACAGGAATTCAACTAGAATTCTAGACAGATAACATAGTTGAATCTACCCATCAGAATGACTCGGCACTCTTTTTTCAATTAGCAAAGTGCATGAAATGAAAACTCGACAAAACAAACTTTGTATCATTTAAACCATCATTGACAAGTGGCAAATATGATTCCCTCAAATAGTAAAATTCCAGGCTGGGCATCTAAACAAGAGGAATTTTATACAAAGAAGCTAACAACTTCATTAAAAAGAAATTCATTGACAATTATTTCCAACACAATTATAAATAAATATTCAGCCTTTAAATGACACTTTTTCCCCCCTCCCTTCTTGCCCTCCTTTTTTTGTATTGTCCAGTGTGGATGGCATCCCCTTCTTAAATGTGTTGATGTCCCTAGATCTCATGCCCTCACTTGTAGTGTAGTTATTGGACTTAATTGTGTTAGTTACCAGGTACTTTTTGTATGTGTGTGTGTGTGTGTGTGTTTGTTTGTTTATAGGTTTTTTTTCTCATATTTCAGTTCAAATGGCTGTATATTGGAGTGATGTCAGGGCAAAAAGAGGAAAAACTCCATGGTTATGTCTGGCAGTCAGACCATGCTGGTATCAAGTGCACCTTCCTTGCTGTTGATCCAGAATCTGGCATTACACACCTGTTGGTTGCTGTGGGAACAAAGGGTATACAACTGATTTCTTAACATTCCATAAATTATAAGTAAATACATTTTGGAATATAGTCTGATCACTTGTATGTAATTAAAATTAAATACAACAAATAGTTTATGTGAACTGCCGTCTAGTTTCATCACTTTCTTTTTTGAAATTCCAAAGACTTGCCTGGCTAATTTATCTTCTAGCACAAAGAAGGATTTTGAAATTCAAACTTTACAAGAATAAAATCATTTAAATTTGTTTTGCAGATTTTTAGATTTTTATAATATTTTAAAATTGAAAACTTTATATTTGTCTGATAAAATAAAACTTGATGGTTCTGGTTGTGTCTTAAGTTGCTTCAGACATTTGCATTAATGTTGATCTTGTTTTTCTCTGCTATATTAATTTTAAAAATACCTTGACTTTTCTTCATTCAACAGAGAATTCAACTGATGTTCATGACTGGCGAGATATCAAAGCTGATGCAAGGGATGTTTACATTGACAACCTGGTGCTCCAGGATACAATCTTTGAGAATAACAACTTTGATAATGATCCTATCAGTAATGTCTACTATGTTACTATCAGGGCCAGAAATGGTGCTGACCTTTTAAGTGATCCTGTGGTGTCAACACCCATTGTTGTTATACCTGAAGATGTGGCAGGTGAGGAAACAAATAGCCAGAATTTGGGTAACATTTGTGTTACACTTGTGAAGGACAAGTTTCCTGAAGTACTGCCATTTCTGGATTACTTCAGAGAATAAAAAGGCTTTACATAAAAAACTTGAACCTCTGTTGATGGTTCTCTCTCTGACTAGAGACATCAGTATCACATTGTCTCAATTTTCCCTATAACAAAAGATTACACACACACACATTTTCAGAAAATTACATATATTTAATATATTTTTATATTTTATGAAAATTAATTAAAAGCATTGAAAGGATATAAAGTTGTGACAAAATAAACCCACTGATATACCTAACTATTAAATTTACCATTTTTGATTTTGGTAATGCTGCTGCTTTAGAATTGGTATTATCCTTTCATGATTCACTTGTTTCCACTCAAACTAATTATGTTATAAAACTAATATTTTCTTTGAAACAGTATGCTATATAATTTCATTCAAAATACTTTACATAACAAATATTGACATTGATATAATATATCAATATTATATAATATATTGACAAAAAAATTATTGACATTAATAAAATATATTGACAAAAAAATATTGTCATTAATATAATATATTGACACAAAAGTATTGAGAAAAAATATTAATTGATAACAAGCAGATTTACAACAAAAATACATTCTGAGCCAAGACAGATGGAAAGTTTTAATTAATCCAGTCTTTATAAATTCTTAGATGATTATCATAAAATTTTGTTGTTGTTACTTTATGTTTCAAAAATCTGGCTTAAGTGTCAATATTTTATCAAAAAAAACTTTGATGTGAAGATGGCTCTCCGCTGCAGACTACTTCCATTCTTAGCATGCAGTGTCATTTGGGCATTCTGTGCCCAATCCATTCAACTTACAGACATAACAAGTTGTGTCGACTTTGCCTCAATACAGTGGCATTTCTATCATAACAGTTATATCAGGACTGGCAAAACATCAGCAGTTCTGCCTGGACATCAGTCATACTGGTGATTCCGCCTCATGGTTACTGCATGCTTCTCTACCATCTTACCACAACTAACCTCATGCAGTGGAGGGTGAGACCCAAGAAATGCCAAAGATGTATACTGTTTTATAATGCTAAATAGTTGTTGTTAATGAGTTTGAGACTACCTCTCTAGTAGTTATTCTGATGCTTTAATATCATATATGCAGTACACCTATCAGTCAGTTCAGATAGAGGTATATATGGTCCACCTGTCCACCATTCCATATATTGTAGATTGTGTAAATCAATTTGATGCGAAGATACTCCAGGTCACTATATAGTTAAATGTGTGAGAGCTAAATGCACAAATACAGACCCTGTGGGTGTTGTCTAATTATGGACTTTTTGATCAGTGCAGAAGATAGTCATTTTTTTTAAAAATTTGTCTTGTGGTGTGTGTTTAGACAATTGGGAAAACATACTAACCCAACCAGCTGGGTCAGTGACACCTAGCGGTATTTATTTAGGGTCTGTTGCCCTTAGAGCCCTGATTTGTCAATGTAACCTCTATCCCCCAATGATTTTGCAAGCAAGCCACATACAATGTGCAACCAGTGGATTCTTAAGCATTCACAGAAGTGAAGATTGTTTTGCTGGACTTTTATTGTCTGTAAATCCAAAATTGCATGGTTTCTTGTTTGTGCTCAGAGTTGTCTGTGATGTTCCTTAACTGCCAGCACAATCTCAAATGAAGCCATGCTAAATATTTTATCCTCATTTATCACCAATACTGTTTTCTGATTGTTTCAAAACTTCTCATGAATGTAGTTGTATCCAAATTAATTTGCTAGCACCAAAAATATTTCCAATTGGTGCCTATATAGTGATTTCTGTGGTTGTTATTCTAACAATACCAAGACCAACAGCTGCGGCTGTGGCAAGACCACTTATAGTATCTACAATAAAATACTTGGCTTGTATTTTGTGATTAATATGGTTCTCTTGATGATTATTGGTGATTAAATATTGCAGCTGTTTCTAACTCTATTTTATTACATCATTAACATTGAGGGTCCATTATAGTTCTTCTATTAATAATACAATAGCATAAACATAAGAATGATCTGAGTTCATCAAGTCCAGGTGGAAGATGCACTTCCACTTCTAACCAGTGACCTTTTCTTACTGGCACAACTGTCATAAAATCCTAGAAAATATCTGATCTGAAAGAGATATAATTAAATTTCCAGTCATTCTATGTTCTAGTTGCCAAGTACCCTTTTCATTTAGGACTATACTGTTTACACCACTAGTTGATGTCTGAAACAATTGTTTATATCATAATACAAAAACTTACATTAACAAGTGTGTCCTTGTTAAATATCAGTTGACCAAGTTTTTCCTTTCCTGCTGGCCAAGTCAATGTTTCATTAACATAATGGTGACATAAAACTGGGGTGGATGCAGCTGTGAATTCCAATTCATCATTGTAGAAACAATCTGAGCATTTTAACACCAGGTGCTGCAACCAGTGACTGAGTATTTTTACATGCTAGTGTAGTCATTCCAAGCTAGCCTCAAGTTGGCATTGATACATTCAGGTGATCCCAATGCTGAATTTTTATTTGGAACTAAACAATATTATATTTCAGTGTATGCAAAATTCTGGAAACATTATTGTTGCGAAGTAAATATTGCTGTCCCAAGTGGGACAAAATTATCATCAATGTAAGTATCCACTGTCAGTTGCTCAAACACCCCATTGGTAAATTCTGCAACTGTGGATAACTGATAAATGTTATTACCAGTCATAATCAAGTTGGAGGGTGAATAGAGCTGTTGTTGAATCCATTTTTCTGTTTCCTTGAGTAATTTAATAAACACCTCTAGTAAGTCCTTACCAAATTGCAACATTGGTGGTACAGTTTGCTTGTCACACCTAACTACTATGTAACAAAATCAAAAATGTGTAGGTCAGCAACTTGTGTTGTTGGGATGTTATTTTGCATAGAACTTTCCAATGTAACATTGACACATTCAAAGTCTGCATTGATGATATAAGTAACTTTCATCTTTCATTGCACTGCAGTGAATTTAAGAATGTTTTTACCGGTTCTGACATTTTCCAATGCAGTTTTCACTAATCCACCACAGTAAATAGCATTGTTAGTGAGCTTTTGTGGGGTATTGAATACATGCAGTGTCTGCATGGATATTACTTAACCTCATGCTTGCTGTGTCAATTAAGCAACCATGCAAAGATAGTGTGATGCTGACTGATTTTTTTTCATTTCACTCAACAATAAGAAATCAATTTGAATTTGTCCTTGTTTCCCATGTGGGGAGATTGCAATTGGATAAAATCTTTCATCATAAGCAAACACATTAACCCTTTCGCTACCACTGCCGCATCGAAGCGTCTACTGTAAATAGCTCTCGAATACCCGTGACGCATATCTGCAGTGCCGAAAAACCTAGCTTACAAGCCAATGTTGCACAGATGCGTAAAGTTCACCAGTAATCACAGTACCAGCGACGCTCATGTGCGCAGAATACGTACGTGTTAACTAAACGTTGATTGGTTGAAAGTACGAAAGTTTACACATTTTTGATTATCATAACCAATGAGAGGATTGTTTACTCGACATTTTGATACAAGTTTGAATGCTGAGAGGTTAAATTTAGACACACTAAAATGAATTTTCCGCGGTTTACGAAACACGTGTTTTCGAGATGAACAAAGATGGATTCCGATTCAGATATGAGTAACTTTAACGGGTCCAGTGCAAGTGATATCGAAAAGTTTAATGGATCATAATTAGAAAATGGATCAGATATTGATTTCAACATCAGATACAAACGATTTTTAATCGGGTGACAAGGCGGACGTAGTTTCAATTGTACAATGGAGTGACGACCTCACCGTATTCGAAATCAATGTTTTTGATTCTTACGTTGGTTCAACAGACAACAATTAATCTTGGACCAGTGAATGAAAGATTTTTTACTCAGATTAATTCCTGAATATCTGGTAGAAAATCTTGTGAAAGAAACAAACAATGTTGTTAAGAAAATAGGGGACCAAAAGCAAGACATGAAATGGTATGAAATCAGCATCACATGTGGGCATTAGTCCTACATAGACATAGAACATGGTAATTTTGCTATACATATATTATAATATACTTGATAACATCGTCATTTATGTGTGGATAATTACTGTTTTGAGAGGTGCCAATTGCAACATTTTAATTAGAGTGGATTTCATTCATGTTTTTATATGTACATATGAAAATATTGGATTTATTTTATGGAATTCAAAACAGTTTATGTGACTGGGATTTCTTATATGATGGGATATAGGAGTATATATAAAGTAGAAATATATGAATAACAGACACTATACAAGGTAAGCTGTTTTTTATTTCACTTAAATCTAGTAAAAACTATTGAAATAATGAATATAAATGTAACCATGTTTTTATTGTCAATTTCTGTAGTCAGCCTTGATGATGCTCTAGTATTCAGCCTAGCAAACAGCCTCAGTAGTCTGAGTAACTGATATGATAGCACAGAGCAGTAGTGAAAGTACAAAACAGCTGTAGTAGCTAAAGGGTTAATAGTGATACCAGGGTTAAGTATTTCATATTTATTCAGTGTCCCCATGATGCTGTATGAGAAATTCAATATTTCCAAACATTAGGTTCACCCAGGTGCTGCTGGTATTGTCATGGCAGGTCTTGGGAGATAACTAGCTGCATGTAATGTTGATAAAATTTATCATTCAAAATAACTGTTGACAACATTTGTTATGTTTATTATTTAACCTTGGTGGAAGCCACACTGGTGTTGTTATATAATTGGATCCACAGAATGGTTGATATAGAGAGATATGTACAGCTTGGACAACACATCATTCAGTAGTCCATCCCAAACCTGTATTGGTGGGGTTTTTCAAATCTCTAAAGAATCTGTCAAAACAGAAGTGTATAAGGATATTTAAAATTGCTATCTTTAGGAATTAACCAGTGCAATTTATCAACTTTTTGTGGTGATACTCCATTATGCAAATATTTGTGTAGGACAAATGGTATTATAATAACTTTCATGTATCAGTGAAGGTTGGTTTCAGCATTTCCCTACCACCATCTGGTAATATTAACCAAACTTGGGTGTAATCACTATCATATGACAATTTTATTTACCATTTACTTGAGAGTTATTCGAGAACTAAAACATATAACAGAAGGGAAGGGAAAAAAATTAATTAAATTCACTTTGGCCAATAGCACATCAAATTTTTTCAAAGCAATCTTGTTCAACTTTCAATTAAAATGTGTTTGTCAGCCATGCACTAAGTAAAGATTTGATCACTCCAGTGGCCTAAGTGGTTAGATCATCTGCTTTGTATGCAGGAGGTCCAGGTTTGAACCCTGAATGAGTCGTACCAAAACATGTTATAGCTATGTTCAATATCCATATCACACACATGCAAGTGAAGATTTCAGTTGGCAACTATTACAATTCTTCTTGGTGACAAGCCAATTCAAATGAATGGTTTCACACTTAAGTGCTTTTATTAAGTACACTCAAGTACAGATTTTACCTTGCGAAGGTAGTTATTACATTGAATTAATTTGCTTAAAAAAGAAGCTTTATAAATTGTGACCTTGATCATAACATCATTACCATTCTTAAAATCTATTTTTGTACAAGAAATAAAAATACTGTCATCATTTTTATTTGCATTATTTTGTTACTTCTTTCTTCTTAGGAATTGCAATTGATGGCCTGGGTAACACAATGGAACAGGACATTGACTACCAGTGGGATATAAGCTCTGTAACCATGAGGTTCTCAGGTTTCACCAGTCATCTGCATGGAGTGGCCTCTTTTCAGTGGGCTGTGGGTACAACTCCTTATGGAGAAGATGTCCTTCCTTTTATACAGTCAGACCTCAGTCATGAAGAAGAGGTAGATGTTCCTGGAAAAGGTTTGCACTTGTTTAATAACACTTTACTTTTATTTCACAATTTTTTAATACAAATGTCTGTTGACTTCTGGGGAAAACCCTGCTAACAGAATTAAGCAAAGTTTACTTGATGTTGAGAATGGTTTATAGGCATATATGCATGCATATGTAAGTGAATCTGATTAGATTTTCAGGCTATTATTGCAATTTTTTCAATGTTTTACATGTTTATAAACTTTTGGGACTTTCCTTAAGAAAAAATTTGGTACAGTTAATTGCAAAAGTCACTTGATGGAAACAAATTATTTGTATGCATGTTTGTACATACATATTAATGACCCAATTAGATTTTATGTCACTGTGACTGGTTTTAAAAATATCTACCAGTTTTTTAAACTTATTTTCAACAGGGACAAACATTATTGTTAAACACAGACAGTTTATGTTAAATATGACTATCCTGTTTTTCTTTACACACTTACATATTTTACAAGTCTCTTGCAGTGCAATGATATAGACTTGATACAGAACTTGTAAAGTTTTTAAAGTATTGAAAAGGATTGTAAAGCTTATTCTAATATGTATTGAATAACTAGTTTTATACATAAGGATCCTAAAATCTGGCTATGAATGTATTTTTAGTATATTTCCTTTGTTTTCCTTTCTTCATTTTGTTGATATTTCTCAGCAACCTTTAAAAAGTGATTTATTTGAACAAAATATAAAAATATTGTAGGAAAGAATTATTTGTAAGCATTTATCTCAGTATGGTCATGTTGAGTCAAAAATGTATAGATTTGTGACATGATAGTCATCTTCTTGTCAAATGCCATCTTTTGCTGTCACATTGTATCCAGTGAACATTGTCTAAGTCTTTTGCAGCCTCTTACTCTGCAAGTGTTTTTGTTTCACTTTTCATGGGTTCTAAACCTGCCCTGACCAGCCTCAGGGTCAGTGGCCTCAATTCGTTCTTGAGAAAAACACGTAGCTTTCCTTTAATTGGCATCATATAGCCAATTAAATGCTGAAAATATAATAAAAGATACTTACAAAATCATTTTATTGTATGATTTTGTTTGCATGTAATGCATTCTCTATAGTTTTTATTTGTATATTTCAAATACATATTAAGAATTGATGTCAGACTATAACCAATAAAATATTCTGCCAGATCTTTCATCCTCCTGTTCCATGACAGTCTTTTTTGGTCTTATTTTTTTGCATTATATGCTGCCTTTGACATTCAAGGTTTGTTGCCTCATTTTGTCCTTGGAAAAGATGCATATCTTTAATTTTCTTGGATTCAATTAGCCAGTAATGCTAAAAATAACAAGAAACTTAAGATAATAGCAAAATCTTATTTACTGTATTTAATGCATTTTCTTTTATTTCACATTTGCAATCTTTACACATTTTAAATACATGTAATGAATTTAAGAAATATGTCAATCAGATGATTGGGATTGGGTTCACTTTTCCTCTTTTCTTGGGTCATCTTTATTTCAGTTATTACTGTTTCATACATCTTTAATATTTGAATTGTATTTTGCTAGTAAACTTTATCTTTGATAATAATTTTCAGGTATTGCCAGTCATGGTTATGCCCATACCAATCTTCCCCTGGATCATGGCGTTACCTACTATACATCTGTACAAGCAATCACCAATGAGGGAAATATTTTAGAGGCAGTGACTGATGGGTTCAAAGTTGATGTCACACCACCAAACATCTATCTAGACAGGTAAGATAATACAGTTTTAACTGTGGAATTTATCAACAAAAGATCAGAATAAAAACATTATAATCACAGCTGAATCTACTTCTGCCAGATCAGTTGCCAGACAGAATTATTCAGTTGTCACTATTTGCATCTGACAGAGAAATTAATAATTTTGTATCGAAACTCATAGTATAGGACAAAATTGAGTACATTTTTTTGAGTACCGTAATTTTGCGTATATAAGACGCGTCTTATACAAAATTGTATGTACCCCACACCCAGGGTGCATCTTATATTAATGGGCATCTTATCTAAGTATTTTTTAACACGAAGGAATGGTACAGTGTGTGATATTGAAGGACGATTATTGCGGTCAATATTCACGTTTCTCGAATTTTATTCCTGGTTGTAAAAACAATTGGGTAAGTGTTCACAATATAATAAACTGTTACTAAATAGTGTTTGACTTGATAAAAAATCAATGTACCGTATTGTTCTATTCATTTTCAATTTCATCATCATCAGTTTGGGCTTCAAATCCATCGAAACTTGAATCCAATTCATTGTTGTCATCGCAGAATAACTCCATAACTGATGCTAATTGATCCTCACTGGCATCAGTGGTATCGGATGCAGCTGAGTCGGCATCTGAAGAACTGATATAGCTGGCCGGTTCAGGGATTATCCCACACTTTATGAAGCCATTGACGATTGTCATAATTTTTACTTTCTCCCATGCCGTATATGATTTTCGCTTCAGCATCTTGACAATTTTATAAATTTTAAAAATGCTAAGCAAATTGATCACTCATTTATATATAACAAGAGACTGTTCCCATGTTTATATATACTAACCAGTAGTAGAGGAGGCGAACAGACCGAAACTATTTTTTAGACAAACCGAAACTATTTCAGACAAACCGAAACTAATTCAGTAAAATCCTAAAGGATTCCAACCAATACTATTTCAGAGACAGAGTCTCCAAACCCAGCGCCGATTGCACTTTGGAGACAAATTGTTATGGTAAAATCGTTTAGGATTTTACAAACAAACTAATTTGTAAAATCTCTCCTCATAAATCAATCAGATTATTGGACTGGTCAGTGAGTTTGAAATTAATTCTTGTTAGTGAATTATTATGACATCGCATATAGACTGGATTAGTTGGATCCTCAATGATTAGAAATCCGGGTGGAACTGCAAGCAAATATAAAATATAGCCCTGCTGGGCTTGATTTAATCTTTCGAGAATTATTAGGTAACTTCCATCAATAACATCACATACTAAATGTATTGCAACCATCGAGGATATATTCACATTCTGAGGAGCGATATGCCTACCACCCCCCTCTGGGTCATTATTATGTTTGAGTGTAGTTGTTTGTGGTTGTGTTTTTTTTTTCTTCATGCGATGAGTATTAGAGAAATGTTTTCCAATATAAGATCATTAACAGATTTTTTTTAGTTCATTTGCATTATACCCAGGAAATTTGAAATCGGGTAAATCAGCTTCTGTGATATTGTAACTGGTTTGGAATTTTTTATCTCAGTTCTTATCATTAATTATTACTTGAATTATTCGTTTGTTGATATATTCCATTCTGATACAAGCTGATTTAATATCCTAATATGTTTTATGATCTCATCACGTTGTAGTTTTTCTAGTTGTGTTTTATGCAATTGATTAATCTCACTAAAGTAATCAATGATGTATTTTAGCATAAATGCAATAGTGACGAATCAGTCAAGAATTTTTTCAGAAACAAAATCCCATTGCATGTTATTGTTATCGATAAAATATGAATCTATCGGTTAATTCTGCATTTTTCATATTATACAAATCATCTCGATATGATGGGGTGATTTCATAGTATGATTTTTCGTCTGTGACATAATTGGATTTTTTGGGTTTGGGTATTTGATAAGATGCCTGAGGTTGATTTTCAGGCCATCCTAGCATGGTTCTTATAGAGCTCTGATAAATGTCTACGGTATATCCCAGTGAGTTTATCTCAATCGCGGATGATAGTGTTGGTTCATGAACTGTTATAGCGATTTTTGATTTTTTTTCCCGTAATGGATTTTATTGTACGCTAAAATTCATTATTGATCTGTTCGATTTGGTAAGACCCAGATGGTAGCAAAACAATGTTCCAGTCTGGAGTTCTGTCTGGTTTATTCTTACTTGCAAACACCAAGGAATTATTCGGTTGTTGACCACCAAATGGTGCAGATCTAATATTAGGACAACTATGGTATACTCGTAATTTTACTAGCGCTCTCTCCTTAACGGGAATCACAGTGGGGAAATTCACACTGAATTCAGGGTTTGTTGAGGTTATTAATATCATGGTGGTTTTCACCGGGGTTATATTTTCCGCTATCCGCTGAAGTAGTTCTTGCGATGTTCTCATTATATTCATATTGTCGCTCTAATTTTGACATCCTGGAATCGTAAACACATACCATCATGGAAAACTCACTATCTGATATTAATGTATCATCGAGTGATGACGATATCATCGAGGATAATTGCGAGTACGCGGTTGACACAACATGGAACTTAACTATGTAATCCTGTAGTTTACGCTGACTACAAGATATTTTTAAAAATTATTATTGTAATTATTCCAGTGATTGTTGGCGCTGTTGATATACAAATTGGAACAGCTATTGGGGCAACCATTGTCACTGAAGAGAGTATAATACCGGCTCCGGTAATTACACCTGATATTGAGTACACGGTAACATCAACAACCATAATTCTTTGTCTGTATTTTTTTATTTTTGTTTGGTACTCCTCAGTGAGTGTTTTGAGTTTTTGTTGAAATTCTCCGACATGATCATAGTGATACTGTTGTGATGTTGATGACAGAGTTAATGTCAACATTTTATTTATTACAACAGATTTCAATTAAGTTATTTACTCAAATCCGCCACAAATTCCACATACCATGATACTGATGCACTAGCCAAATTATTATCTGTGGTTGTTATCATGAATCGTTCAGTTGTATCCTTATCGATGATCATTGATATTGTATTATTGACCCCGGTTGAACTCATTGATGAAATATTAAACTGAATCGGTGATATTAGTGTTAGTCGATAAATTCCTTTGACGGTTGCAGTGATACTTAGCGTGTTAGCGAGTGGTTACCACGTAAGTGATCCTTATTGGATGCTATTTACAATATTTGTTCGCTCGTGAGGCATTTTTATTTTTTCAACTACGGACATCATCCTCGGCAGATCATCCTTGATGGCGTCGTTGGTTGTTTTGAGATCATCCAGAAATTTTTTAATATCCGCAAGTTTTTGTGTGGTCACTGGTGGACTCCCAAAGAAACTCGTGATGACGTTTCTACGTAATGCCACAAAACTTTTTATGTGTTCTTCATACGCGTAATTAAGCGTTAGTAAATCATCCATCAATGTTTTTATCTCTGTGAATTTTGGTGTGGTCACCGGTGGAACCCCAAAGAAATTAGCAATTGGGAGTTGAGCTTCAGTGATGGATTTACTTGAGAGTTAAATTTATCATTGAGGGTTTTTAATGATTCCGTCGTCAACAAATAATTGTCACCGAGTGCCGTTAATTTATCAGTGATCATTGAAACAAGTTCACTTGGTTTGAGTTTACCCTTATTGGAAAAAAACGCGATAGTATTTTCTGCTACACCGTGTTGTTTAACTAAAATATCATCGAAGGGAACATTACTCGTTTTCAATCTACCCTGAAGATCTTGAAATATGACTATTTCATTTGGATCAACACCTGCGAGGTTTATCATCTCGGATATTTCATCTTCAATTATTTTTTTTTACTTCATCAGCTGCAGATATTTACTCTGTGGGTTTTTTCAGGCTTGAGAGAGATTTTCCCCAAATATCAATCATGTTATTTTATATACTTCCTCTCTAAAAAGTGATTGCTAGTATATTCGTGTATGTTTTTATGGGGTGGTTTTCCCGATGATGAAATAGCGTTGGTGGGTCGGTCATTTTCTGTGTTGGTAGCGTGGAGTACCAGATAGGAATTTTTAATTGGTGTATATAACGCATAAATTCTTTAGGCGGTGCTAACCCATATCAATCGAAATAAACAATTGCACGCGAATCAATCGTGTATGCAACCCAGTCAACTGGTGCTGTTATCGAGATTAATGATACTGGTTTCAGCTTTGTTTGGTTGTTGTGGTAATTGATAATTGATCTCGCATAAAAACACCTCTAAAGTTTTTTATCGCTTTTTTTTTTTAGCAGCATTGAGTAAATCAAAAGTTGACATTGAAACCATCGGTGATGTTGTTAGTAAACTGTTCCTAGTCTCAGGCCTTTTCTGCTGTACCATGAATACGGAGTTCCTGGTAGTCTTAGACCCTTTCCTGATCGTTTCTTTTTTTTGTATCCCTGTCCCATAGCTTTCTTTAGTGCCATCCCTGCCGCTGTACCAACGGCTCCTAACTCAGCAGCTTTCACCACCGCTGGGGCCGCTGACACAATCAACGCTGGAATCGCAGTGAGCAGCAGGAATATACCACCTGATTTTATCATGTCTTTGATCGCAGCATCAGAGAGAGTGACCTGAATGCCTTTTTTTATCCTTGATAGCATCATTGAAATGCTTAATTTGATGAGCTGTTAGTGATAGTTTATTCTGACTACCAGTCATCTGATTGTGTTTTAGCGATATCATAGTTCCACATTTTTTAGCTGAATCCGATTGCAATTTTTTTTATTTGACCAGGAGTCAATGTGACATTAACATGACTATATGACATTTTATTTAATAACAGATTGATCTGATTGTCTAGATGTTTTCCACTGGTGCATCAACTACCCTCATTTGTCCACCAACACCTTCGAGTAGCATTGATTTGTCACTGAGAATGACAGCAACTGCTCTGTAATTCAGGATAGTGATAGCACCTGCTGAATTAGTCGGAAGAGATACATGAGCTCAGAAATGTATGTCAACGACGAACTGTCTGGTTAAGTCAAGATGTTCCAATGAAAAGTAGTAGATGGGATATAGTTTTCTAAAATCCAACTGTAATATTTGCAGACCAGTATCTACTTTATTATCGCATCCCATAAATGTCAGCAGGTGTTGATAAGTGCGTGCTATTTGGTTTTGATCATAATTAAGTAAAATATCCTCGGATGGTTCCTGTTGGCCATTTATCCTCAACGAGACTTCAGAAACACTGAGTTGATGAAATATCATATGGATGCGTGTTTGTGAACCCTCTTATCTTGTAACGCAACAAATATATGCCGTGGTGCAAGCAACTCCTTGTTTTGATGCCAGATGCCATGTAAATATACCATTAACAGAACTATCAAAAGTATCTGTTGTTGTTGTTAGCCATGATATCAATGATTTACCACAGATATCCATAAATGATAGTAATTTTCCTCTGTGGTGATTAATGGAGTAATTACTGGCAGCCACAATGAGAGTTTTGTTATATTTACTTTACCAGCAGTGACTGGAGCTATAGGAGGTGGGCCAAGTGGGCCAGCACCATGCCAAATTGCATCATTATTATCACCCATTCGCACTAGTACTACTGTATGTTGCACTCCATAGATAACTTTTCTAACATTTTTGCAGAATCCAAATATATGAGATAGTGGAATCTAGTTATCCAGCTATTTATTTAGCTATCTCGTTCATATTATCAAATCTCATATTTTTTATTTCATTTAATTTACCCAGAATAAATTTATCATTGAAGGAAACTCTTTCACTCTCTTTTTCTTGTTATTGTTCAGTATCATCCTCCTGTTCCTGTTCCTCACCCTCCTGTTCTTCTTCAATATCAGCTTCTTGTTCAGGTTGTTCAAGTCGTGCAGTAGCTATTATACCACTAGGAAGTGTTTTTAAAGATGTTTTTGTTTGTTTGGATCTCCTTGCTATTTTTTCAAGTACAGGAAGAAGAGGTTTTTTTCCTCTCTGTTCCTCAGTAATATCTCCCAATATAGCTTTTTCAGTGGTCAATGCGGCTTCCTTAGTAGCAGTGGTTACTAGTTTAAATAATTGTTCAGTGCCCATTGTAAAATCGGTTTGATATTCTTTTCTTGCTTGTAACTTATTTCTGACAGAGTCACAAACCGGAATAAATCTCTTTATTGAGGCTAATTGCTCACAAACTAATTTAGTTGTTAAATCCATAGGATTTTCTAATTTTAAGCATGAAATCCATGGATGCTCACCCACCCTGAATATTCCTTTAAATTTCACTACAGTGTTTTTCATTACTTCCACGTCAGTGATTTATCACTGGTGACAAAATCTCCGTGTAAAAAAAAATTGTAATTGATACCTGTCTTTAGAATTTGTCTCGGTGATTTATCAATGGGGCCTATAGAATTGCAGCCCATACAATTTATCAAAAGAACTTTATTGTATGTGGATTACTCATACCTGTCTTGTTTGAAAACACTAGTGTGTACATGTAGTACAAAATTGATTTTAACAGAGTAGTGTTAAATTTGTGTTCACTAAGATGTTGGAATTTCATATTTGGAGCGTTAATGGATGGTTCTCCCGATACTGAAAATCTTTGAGTTTTAGATTCAGAATGATCCACAGACAGTTCTATGATGTGTGGCAAAGCTGCATAATTTCTATAATAATATAATTTCTGATAGTTTCAGCATTTTTTCACTCGGATGTTGTTGACATATCTCAGATCTGTGGAGAGATTTTTCACAATGTTGGGGAAGTTGAGAGCGGAAAGTGATGATCATTCACAGTGTTTTCAAGTGTATTATTCTTCCTGATGATATCTTTAATCATTTTAATTTTTTACTTTATTGTGCGTTTGGCTTGATATTGCTGGCCAAGTTCTGCCCTGACCTTTTCGACTGCTGTGAATAACGGGATGAATTTGTTGATATCACTACAAAATATCAGGGAGTCATTTACCCCATGCTGTATTCTTTTGATTAGCGAGTACTGTTTTGGAAGGATGTATCTATTATTCTGAGTGCTATCATCGAGATCTTGAAAATCAGAGAGAATCTGATTACATTCTAATTTATCTGACAATTGTATTTTTTTATTTTTCAAATTTGAAATCTCATTTATAATGTCATTCATATTTTCGAAATTCATTATATGATATTTATATATCTTTAATATATTTATATATCTAATATGATATATTTTATATATCAGATACAAAAAAAAATGGGAGTAAATTTTGACTCGTTTTCTTTCAGGTGTGATATATTTCTTAATTAAGGACAATACAATAGCCTTTAACCTCTGTTTTAGAGAAGGTGTTAGGCACATAGACAATATAGCCTTTAACCTCTGTTTTAGAGAAGGTGTTAGGCACATAGACAATATAGCCTTTAACCTCTGTTTTAGAGACGGTGTTAGGCACATAAAGAATATAACCTTGAACCTTTGTTTTAGAGAAGGTATTAGGCACTTAAACTTAATTAAGGACAATACAATAGCCTTTAACCTCTGTTTTAGAGAAGGTGTTAGGCACATAGACAATATAGCCTTTAACCTCTGTTTTAGAGACGGTGTTAGGCACATAGACAATATAGTTTTTAACCTCTGTTTTAGAGAAGGTGTTAGGCACATAGACAATATAGCCTTTAACCTCTGTTTTAGAGAAGGTGTTAGGCACATAGACAATAGCCTTTAACCTCTGTTTTAGAGATGGTGTTAGGCACATAGACAATATAGCCTTTAACCTCTGTTTTAGAGAAGGTGTTAGGCACATAGATAATATAGCCTTTAACCTCTGTTTTACAGAAGGTGTTAGGCACATAGATAATATAGTCTTTAACCTCTGTATTAGAGAAGGTGTTAGGCACATAAACTTAATTAAGGACAATACAATAGCCTTTAACCTCTGTATTAGAGAAGGTGGTAGGCACATAAACAATATAGCCTTTAACCTCTGTATTAGAGAAGGTGTGTGGTGCATATATTTATTAATTAACCAATACAACTATTTATATATACACAATGAGAAAAACCCCACAAAATCCACCAATCCAAACACACATTCACATCACGTGATGGTGTGACATAGAGAATGGTTTTCCCATGAGATCATAGTGGGGATTTCCGTAACGATTATCTCTGTTTTAACTATACACACAAGCCTACACGAGTTTTTTCCCTTGATATTATACATATAGTACAAAATGGAATTTTAGATATATACGAATTGAATGATGTTTCCAGTTCATTTGGAAAGTGCGGATTTAGTAATATTTTCTGCAACGTGTCGAACCGAGGGTTTGCAAATATCAAAATATTTACCGGTTTATGTTATTGATTGAAATACTCTTTCTTTGTTAGTTGCAATATTGAGTGACTTGACAGGCCTTTTTCCAATTGATTTACAAGTACCGGTTTTCCGAAATGCAGTATTTTCACTCTGACTGATAGCTCGTAAATTATCCAATTTGTTATTTTGAGGACATCCATCAATATGATCAATTACAAGACCATCTTTGATCAATCCCTTGGTAACACTCATATGCAAATTTATGATTAAGATATCTTTTTCCTCCAGCAGAAAATCTGAAATAACCCTGATTATCAACAGTACCTACTGATTTATTCAGCCTGTGGTGTCTGACAATACCATCACGAGATGCTTCATAATTGGTAACCACAGGATGTGGCTGAAATTCTTGGCTCATTTATATACATTATATAATCATCCATTAGAAAATGTCAATCATGAAAGGCTTGTAGGTGTGTCCATAGATAATAATTTATTATGGAATGACCATATTGATAAGCTTTGTAAAACACTGTCATCCAAAATTGACCTTGTCAGCAGAATCAAGAAATATTTACCTATGGAAACTCGCAATCTATACTACAAGATGTATATTCTTCCAACAATGGATTACTGTTCTAATGTATGGGGAAACTGTGCTAAATCTGAGCTTGACAGGATTTATAAACTCCAGAAACGAGCAGCACGTGTAATTTTAGATACATCTGTTGACCATCCCTCAAAAGCATTTTTTACAGAACTCAAATGGTTCACAATATATGACAGGATATATTTTCACAAGGCAGTTCTTTTATATAAATGTCTACATGGAACTGCACCAGAGTATCTTCAGGACTTATTCAGGCCTTTTTCAACACAATACCAGTTGAGATCAATCTCACATGGGAACCTTCTATAGTACCAAAACCAAGAACAGAGCAATTCAAAAAGAGTTTTCAATACTCTGGTACAGTTCTGTGGAATAAGCTTCCACTACATGTAAAATCGGCTGAAAATATTAGAGTATTTAAGAAGAGATATCAGGAGCATGCATGTGTTTCTAACAGATAATGGAATTTAGTATTTTAATATGAAACATGCTAATATAAGCACTAATTATTGCTTCTTCACACAATGTGCATTTGTTATACTTTCATTAAGAGGGCCTCAAGGGAGAATAGTCCTTGACTAATGAGTCACCCTCTATAAAAAAAGCATTATTATTATTATTATTATTATTATTATTATTATTATACAATATATTATTTGTCTAATTTATACACAACAAAACACATGTTCAGTTAAGTTTTTATTGATAATTATACTCTTTGGCTAGGAGGACTATCTGCTGCTACTTATGAAGCCGTTTTGGTTCATTCTGTCAGTGAGTGATTCAGTGGCTACTGAATGGCACAACGTGGTTGTACAGAGGTCACAGCTGGTCTGTGAAACTCCCTGACAGAATGTTATGGATAACCCTTGAGTAAAGTTCCTTCAGCGGAAACTGAAGGAGCCCAGCGAAGACTGGGCTGTCCAACGTAGGTTGGGATGACAGCGGCAGCTGTGTGGACTTCACTCAATGGTTTAGTATGAATACACCATATAGTGCTGACATTAGATTCTTGGGTGAATAACGAAATGGAATGAAGTGAATGCCCAAAGAAAACATGCGCAGCAGATGTTGTCCCCCAAGAATGTAAATAGTGGGGAAGCCTTCAGTGTTCCATGAAGAGAGAAAAAAGAAATTGATATATATATATATATATATATATATATATATATATATATATATATATATATATATATATATATATATATATATATATATATGTTTTACACAATCAGCATAGCAACAATAATGTATAAAAACGTACACCTGCATATAGAAAGTCAATGAACTCTCTATAAATAAAGCATTATTATTATTATTATTATTATTATTATTATTATTATTATTATTATTATACAATATATTATTTGTCTAATTAATTGTTTGGTTTAATTATTACTTGAGAATCTATTAATGTAGTCTTGAGGTATTCTAATGATTTTGTCATTGACGGAGTCCTTAATTCACTTCTCATAATAGCGCTTTAGTTCCCTGTTTCACTTACCACCACAATTGAGACACAACTGCAACTTACCCCGCACACCTACCCCACATCGTATGCAATTTAGCCGACCCATGTTTCCACGTCGTACGCTTTGTGAATGATATCCACAGAATTCATTTCTGCATGATTTGTTACAGACAGTTACTGATCCTATCATGAGCCATTTGCAATGATTAATTATATACATAATTCTTTATTTAAATACTTGTTTTAATTATAGCATGGAGGAATTCGAGAGATTATCGAAAATAAAACCCTTAAAAATGCTAAATTCAATCTCGATCGAGTCTCTGTAGATGTACCAAAGGGTCTAATAAGTGATAGAAGCATGATAGGTAAAAT
The DNA here is from genome assembly GCA_030141615.1 of Unio pictorum. NCBI lineage: Eukaryota > Metazoa > Mollusca > Bivalvia > Unionida > Unionidae > Unio > Unio pictorum. The sequence goes on from JARLTB010000110.1 coordinate 8,576,737, forward strand.
CCATGGTGCATTTAATGGTGCATCTCACTATTGGTCAACATTTCGAATCGATGGTAGTGTTGATGCTACCATGAACGATGAAAGAGCAGCAGTGATAATCTTGCATCTTGACCAGAAAAAGTATTTTTTTAGAGTGAAATTCATTATCCGTTCAGAAACAGGAAATTGGATTATACGCGACAAATTTTAACCCTTCCTGAAAGATAAAAATAAAAATAAAAATAATAGAACTGTCACTGTGAGTCATGATTCCAAACCAGCAATGCTGACTAGGATTGACAAACCGTATTACGAAAAAGCTTATCCCGTGACCACGGTTGTTTATGGGATCTATCTGTTAAATGTTAAACCGAGTATTGAGAAATTAAAACCAATGAAACATTCGTCATTGAATTGTGTGGGCAAATGAATAATAGAGCATTTTATAAATGCATTATGTGGAAACAAATTGACGGATCTAAGATGCAAAAAAATAAATGAATGGGGTTTTACAGTCTGGGAGAGCGGTGCAACAATTCAAAATGTGGCTCCATTAGAAAAGATACTAAAATTTCCAATAACCATAGCGATGATAACAGGAGAAATATTATATGAATTGAAATATAAATTGAGAGGATCTCCAATCAAAATTATTGACCATAATGCACATACTTGGACCTCCTCGGTAACAATATTTCCGCGGCATAGAACCATAAAATACTGCATGGGAAATTTGTTTGATTTTATTTATGAGTTAAGTAAAAACGATCCTGTGTCAGTGTGGTTATTTCAGAGTTTTGAAGACGAAGAGTGTAAATTCGATCAGTTTGTAAGACCCAACGGCGAAATATATCATACTGAATCCCACCATGACGAAATGAGAAAACTAGCTCATGGTTTTTCAACAGAACACGATGAATAATTACTAACAAACTGTTTTACCATTCCATCAGTTGCAGCTCATTTCACGACAGCGAGAAATATATGGAAACCCATAAGAACCGAATTTCTCTCAGATATTCAAGCTAGTTGTATTGAACTCAGCCATGGTGGATTATGGATTACCAAATATGACCCCCAAAGTATCATTTCTGTTAACATAGTCACATGTTATCCAGGGAGTTTTCTCAGGTACAGAGAATGCTCTGAGTATTTTAAAAGATTTGGGCATCCCACACACAAAATGACCCATGTTGCGATTAATGGGCCGCTGCCCGATTTTGATCTAACTGGATATGCTCATGTAGTATCATTCAAAACCGTTAAAGGACTTATGTTTTGTTTGGTAGTCACATCTCTGAAAAACACTGGATGCCAATAGTGTTATTACGGTATATGATTGATTCTAAAATACTTGTATCGCTGATTGTCAGTGAAGCAATTATATCATATTGGGCGCAGACTGAAGTCTGGTTACCACAACCCGATAGTCTAGATACAATAATCAGCGAAAACAAAAAACAATTTCCGTCCCTCGATGAAGAATATATTGTTAGGTGGTCCAAAGAGATCTACAAGTTAGAAATAAACACGCAAAAGATCTTGGTAGAAGAATAATTGGTAAATTCACCCAGGGTAAAAAAAAATACGACCACAAGCGACATTCTTCACAATTAATTATAGATGATGCTGAGTACGACTTTATAATCAGGGATGCAACATCTAGAGGTATATATGTCAATCGTGAAGACGCTTTGTTGTCCAATGGAACAAAATTTGGTACAATTGTTACTTACAACAATGGAGAAAATCCTCAGTATATGCACTTAAGGGCTTCTATGCTGGCTTATGCTTCTATCAATTTGCTATCGATGATAAATAGATTTCCTGACACCGCGGCTAGAGTCATCACTGATTCATTTTACATAGATGTGTGCTGATAAATCCACATGGAAGCTAGGATACGCAGCGACAATACATTCTTCGCAGGGATTGACTATATCCGATACGATTGTTTGGATCATAGATGACTGCATCGAGTGGTCAAATTTGGTTTACTTGAGCATGAGCATGACACACCTTATCAATAATGTTTATTGGATATTCACCAGGTCAGGGTTGGTTTTGATCATCGAGTCGGATATCGAGTCTGGTCCCGGGTCCACAATAACTATACCCTGGAAGATGTTTTTCTCCCGGATATTTTGCCCATGGTGTTCCTGGTAATTTTACTAACTTGGCTGCAATATCACCTCCTCAATTTTTTTAAATCCTTAGAAACAAATCTGAATTTTTTGGTACCACATTGTACACACTTTCCAGCAAGTGATGATCTGTTATTTTTAGTTGTAATTGTTGACAAGTCATTTGTGCTAGTACGCTTCTTACATTTCACACAATATATATCCATAATTTATTTATAATAACATGAATGTAATTGATTTTTGGTGACAAAAACAACAGAACCAGTTAAGCATCATGCAGTGCTACCAAATTCCATTCGCATGATTATAATCAGACCATCTGGAAGTGGCAAGACACATCTGCTACTTATTTTGATAACGAGATGGATGAAATGGGAGAAGTTGTATTTAGTAGCCCCGAGTGTAGACAATCAGCGATGTTATGAGGTGTTGAAGGATTTTAACGAGAGAGCAAAATCAGAAATTGATGGGGTTATTATTGAGTTTATAACCGATATCAAGGAAGCACTGAGCATTGATGTTATTGATGGAAGTATTAATAATTTAGTCATATATGATGATGTGGTATTGGATAAACAAGCAAACCCTACTAGGATATTTTCCAGAGGTAGACATAAAAATATTGATGTGATTTATGTTACTCAAAAATACACACAAGTACCTAAAATGATCAGAGAAAATTGTAATATTCTTGCTGTATTTAATGGAGTTGACATTCATACGATATGAAATATTCACCAGACATGGTGCAGTGGAGATATGGATTATAACAAATTCATAAATTTCTTTAGTCATGCTCAGTCAACCCCACATGGATTTGTAACGATAAATTTGCATGACCCTAGATCAAGATATCATATCGGACTTGATAAAATATTTGGTTAAAATCCTAAACGATTTTGCCATAATAATTTGTCTCTGAAGTGCAATTGGCACTGGGTTTGGAGACTGTCTCTGAAATAGTTTCGGTTGAAATCCTTTAGGATTTTACTGAATTAGTTTCGGTTTGTCTGAAATAGTTTCGGTTTGTCTATATAAAAAAATTTGGTCTGTTCGCCTCCTCTGCTACTTAACCACATACATCGGGCGTTTATTGGTCTATGTACTAATCCCACCTGCTGAAGACTTGGCCTAGTGGATCAATGAAGCCGCCTTTACATACAGCATTTATTGTTCTAGAATCTAGATACCAGGTACTAAACGCATCCACTATTGGCCTTTGATCTCAACTAAAAATGGTAATGAAGCCTTGTTTACATCCGACAAGTGATGGAACATTAGACAAATTTTAATTTATAATAAAGGAAAGGTAACCACTGGAGATAAATTGCTCAGTTCAGCAGATGGCTATCCCGCGTGCATCTTATATTTGTGGGCGTATTATTAAAACTATTTTTTACACAAATCGTCAAAACCCACGTCTTATATATGGGTGCGTCTTATAATTAGGTGCGTCTTAAATGTGTGAAAATACGTTAAGTTCTATTGGGTCAATTTAACTAATCTGTACATCACTGATAATTGCATTTCTATTAAATATTGTTTATGAGTTTTATACCTCTAGCCTGAAATTGCTGAATGTTCCATGTAATTGGAACCCAGTACCCATGAGTGGTGCATTCTTTCAGATTGTTGTTCTCAATATTAAATGAAAAAAAGAATAGTCAATGAAAATATTATGATATATAGTTCCTGACTAGATCTTGAGGTAAAGAGTAGGAATTTCATTTAAAATCCAATTATTTAGGGGGTGTGGCTGACAGTATGTTCATGCTAAAGCATGGCTTTTGAGAAATTAGTACCACTCATTGTCCAATTTATTTTCTTACTGAATGAGTCTGGTTTTAGCTAATTAGTTGCATGCACTTATTTGATACCAGCCATACCCAAAAATGGAATAGTACATGCTGCTTGGATCAGTTGTTTTAATGCTAAAAAGTCCATTTCAGAATATTTGCTATATTATTTATATTCTCTGAAATTGTTCATGTATGAATAAGAATGATGTATATGATTCATTTTGTGGAACCTGTGCACCATGATTTTCTGTTTTTGATAGATCAGTAAAACCTATATTCTGCTGTTAAGTCTGTGGGGTGGGTGGGAGAAAGGCTAAATGTCACACAAAATTAATGGAAATGTGTCATTTCATCCTGACAGTGTATCAAAATAAAGCAAAATGAGGAAGGCAGATTAGCAGTAGGAATACAGCAAAACTATCAAAATAAAGCAAACTGAGGAATGCAGATTAGCAGTAGGATTACAGCAAAAATATCAAAATAAAAGCAACATAAGGAAGGCAGATTAGCAGTAGGATTACAGCAAAATCACACAGACGCACAGGTTTCAGTTCTGTGGTATAATCCACTGATATTTTGGGGAGAAACAAAATGTGCCTGAATTTTCAACTCTACTGGTCATGGATAAGAAGGGCTTATGGAATGGTATGTTAGTCTGTCTAGTCTGTCACCAAAAGCCTGTTGTTGTAAGGTTTAATGCCATTTTTCAACACATGATAGGCTATACATGGCGGCCAGTATTAATGGTGGAGGAAGAACCCAGGGAAAACCCTCGGAAAGAACCACCAAGCCATGAGATCCTACTGGCAAGCTTTCTCCCATACCCACATTAATTGAATCTGAGACTCGAACACACATAGACAGAGGTGAGATGGCAGTGATCCATAATGGAGAGCACTTTAGACCACTTGGCCACTTGGGGCCCCCCAAAAGCTTGTCATCTGTCATCCGTTGGTCCATTTAGCACATGTTTTTTTATTGCTACTCCTGCTACACTAAATGGAGAATTTCAGCGAAATTGTACACACACATTCATCCCATGGTCTGCTTGGTCCTACATGAAAATGGTGTCATTTATACATCCATTATGGTCACCACAATGGCCATGTATGAAATACCGGAATGAATGGTCATATCAAGATAGAGTTTTCACTTAAACATGTCTTATAATGTTTAGTTGGTCCTAAATGAAAATGGCACTGATCTGAAGTCTAGTTTGACCACCATAGTTGCCATCTTGAATGTTTTGTTAAAGCTGCTCCTTTTAATGGATAGTTGTATCAACATGGGATTTTCACCAGAAAATGTATGATGTCCAGGTGGCCCTAAATGAAACATGGTGCTGATCTGATGGCCAGTATGGGCACATGATAGGCATCTTGAAAGTCTTGTTTAATTGGTCCTAAATGAAGACATGTGCTCATCCGATGACCAGTAAGGTTGCAACAGTCGCAGTCTTGAAAATCTTGTTGTCACTATTTTTCCTTAATTATAGGTCAAGCCAGCATGTTGTTACCTTTGTATTAGACATATCCAATAAAAATATTGAATCAGCATTGCAAATTCCACATTCTTTAACTGTCTCATTTCACACACAAGATAGCCACAGACAGATCAGATCAGAACAAAACAATGCTTGGCAGGTGCCATATCACTTTGTCCTTTACAATTTTGCTTAAAATACAGACGTATATTTAGTGGAAAATGGACCCCTCATCCAAGCATTTGTGAAGGATGAGGGGCATTATTGGAGTAAAGCCAGAGCCTGAGCATGTATACATAGCATATTACTCTGTCATTGGCGGAAATGGCGCTCTTCAAAGAAAAAAACACTTTTTTCCTAAAACACATGATTTCACCCGAGGTAGCCTATATAAACATGCCACCCGCACGAGATATTAATAGTTTAAAGAAAAGTGTTTTGTTGTCTAAATAAGACAGGGAGGGAAAAACCTCATTCTGATGAAACTCAACTTACAACAAAATGGATGGGTGTATAAATGCTCAGCCTCCGGCTTTACTCCAATAATGCCCCTCATATTTCACAAATGCTTGGATGAGGGGTCCATTATTTTTCGTAAAGCCTTCAGCATCACATGTATACATAGCATTTTTAAAGATTGACAACAAAACATTTGCTAAAACATCAATAGTAAAAAGTAAGCCTATTTCTGTTAAGTTGTAAATCATAAATCAAAATTATTTGCTATTAATAACTGCTTCAGCAAAACCCGTACTATTAGTCTGAATATCCCTTAGATAAAATTTGTGAAAAGTTTTTACTGATGCCCAGTCTGCTGTTTTTAATATAGTGTGCAAGGAACAGCCTTGTCTGAAAGCAGCTGATGCTGCGGCAGTTCTGTAAGAATGTGCTTTAAATTTAGAAGTATCAATTCCTGATTGTTCTAAAACCATTTTTAACCATCTTGCAATAGTACTTGATGTCACAGCTCTATAGGAACAATAAGATACCAGAACTTAAGTAGATTTCCGAAGATTTTTGGTTCTGTCAAGATAATGCAGCAAGGTATGCATAGCACAAAGCTTTTCATCGTCATAATGTAGTAGTTCCAACTGGAATTTCTTACCTTGCCTTGAAGTTTTCAACAGATCCAAAAAAATGAATACTATTTTATTTGTCATACAAGTCATGTTATATAAATTCAAAGATTTTAGAGTTTGTGCTCTTGGAACTGTAGATAATGCAATAAGAGCAACGAGCTTCATTGTTAATAACCTTAAAGATACAGTTTCCAAAGGAAATAGGGTACACAGGTATTTAAAGACAATGTTTACATCCCAAGTATCCATATACCTTGGTTTTGGTGGACTTTTGTTAAACAATCCCTTCAAGTATCTATTAATCAACAATGGATTTGAACACCATGCATTATGAAACATTTTCAAAGTAGTAACTAACATTGCCTTGTGAGTATTGACAACACTATATGACTTACCTTCAGTTACCAAAGAATCTAAGTAAGAAATAACAGTTACCTCAGAGACACAAAAGGGATTAATTTTCCTGATTTTACACCAAAAACACCATTTTTTCCATTCCAAGTTATACTGTTTCGTTGTCCCTGATCTCCATGAATTAATAATGATGTCCACAGCTGTTCTTGGAAGTCCTTGATTTTGGAGTAATCTCCTGATACAGTCACCACAGTTAAGGATAGGGTCTTCCCTAGAGGATGAATTTGACCATTGTGTGGAAGAGTCAGTATATTTTTGTGTCTTGGAAGTCTAATTGGAAGAGAAATTAAACATGACAAGAGCAAAGGAAACCAGGATTGTGATGTCCAATGTGGAACAATTAAGAGTGCTTTACTAACCTTATCGGCAATAATTTTATTCAATATTTTCCCAACAAGATTAAACGGAGGGAAAATATAAGGGGTTAAATCATGCCAGGAGAATGAAAAAGCATCAATTTTAAATGCACCTGGTTGTGGGAACCACGAAGTGAACTTCTTCAACTGACAGTTTAATCTAGATGCAAAAAGATCTATGTCTGGAACAAATGTCTGTGCACACACTCTGTGAAAGATTTCTGTCTTTAGCATCCATTCAGTGGAGTCAGAAAAGTTCCTTGACAGATAATCTGCCTGTACATTATCTTTGCCTGCAATATAGACTGCAGATATGAAAATTTTCCTTTCCAAACACCATTCCCAAATCTGTTTAGCTAGCTGATCCATTTGAATTGATGCCATTCCACCCATCTTATTAATATAAGAGACCGCACATATATTGTCAGACTGAATCTCAATATGTACATTTGTGTGATCTGAATGAAAAGCTTATAAGGCAAAAGAAATTGCTAATAACTCTAGGTAATTTATTGAAAAAATAGTCTCACTCTTGTCCCATCTACCAGAGACCGACCTGTTTGAATCCAATGCATAAGCTCCCCACCCTGAGAATGATGCATCAGTTTGAATAGTAAAAGCAATGTTGTCTTGTCTAATAGATTTCCCATTCCTGGCAGCCACATTTAGGTACCACCATTTAAGTTCCTGTATACTTTGAGAGGATAACTGAACTGTTATCATAAGTTTTATTTTCACTCAGACCTTTTATTTTATCACGTTCCAAATACCTGTAGTGCATTGGGGGTTCCAGTATTGCATAAAAGGCATTAATGAGCATACCAGTAAATGAAGCCAACTCTTGTATTCTAACATACTTAATATCCAAGAGTTTCTTGGCAAAAACCTGGATTTTTTCCACTTTATGCTCAGAAAGAAAAACTTTAAACTGAACAACACAAAACCAAAAAAGAGAATTTGTTGAGATGGAATAAGCATAGATTTTTCTAGATTGATTGTGAAACCAAGAGATTTCAATGTCTCAAGCATAGTCCAAGTATTTTGCAAGCAAATGTGACTCTCAGCATCCAAATTCAATGAGTCATCAATATAATATGAACACCTAATGCTCTGCTGCCTAAACCATGCATAAATGGGTTTTAGGATCTTAGTGAAAACTCTTGGAGCAGAAGAAAGCCCAAAAGGTAAACATACAAACTGAAAAAGCTGACCATTACAAACAAACTTTAGAAACTTCTGATAATCTCTATGTATTGGAATACTAAAATAAGCATCTTTTAGATCAATGGAAGTAAAGAAATCATTTTTCTGGACAAGATCTAGAACAATTTGAAATGTTTCTTGCTTAAAATGTTCATAATGAACAAATTTATTCAACTGTTCCAGGTTAATAACTAGCCGAAAGTTTCCATTTGATTTGGGAACAGTAAAAATGTTCGAAATAAATTGATTTTCCTCACAATGGGATGGAACTATTGCTCTTTTATGTAGAAGTTCAGTGATTTCATTAGATAAAATTGTTTTCTGCTCAGTTGAGACTGGAATTTCCTTAGGCAAAAAGGACTGAAAAGGCATGGAATCAAATTCAATTTTGTAACCCGAAACTGTTTGCAAAATCCACGGATCACGAGTAAAACCACACCATACAGCAAAACATTGTTTCAGTTTTCCAACAGAACTTACCTCAACCAATTTTAATTTATGAGCCCGTTTGGGGAACTAGTAGAGGCAGTGTCACATCTTTTAACCTCCTTGACCACATCATCCCCAAAAAACATGGATGTTATGGGGGTATGCATATTACACAGATTGGAATATTTCCATTTCAAATGTGGTCGAATCATGTACCTTCTTCTGAGGGAGACGTGATATTGTACCTGACCCATAAGGGTAATACCAACTGAAATTAAGGTCTTTGCCTTTTCATTAGCAGCAATCTGAGGCTTTAATAATTCTGCTAATTGGACAACTGGCATAATGCTTGCAGCAACAAGAGTTTGGATATCCCTAAAGGCTTTGTCATAAGAGTGAACTCGTTTATTAAGGTCATTCCAAATTTCCTGATTGATAAGCGGTGGGCCTAACCTATCACAGTTTTCTGGGATCTTGTACTTCTGTACAATTTCATCTGTTGCACATAAGGAAGTGCATGCCGTGTTAATCAGCATTGCTAAGGATTTTGGTATGGGCTCTCCTTTCTGGGGAGCTTTCAGTTTGGGTAACTGCCACATATCAGCATTGGTAGTAGAAAGACAGTTGTAATCAGGCTGCAAAGTGTCAAATAAGGCCCCACTGATTTTCCCACTCACAGAAATTTGCTCGAGTGGTCTACCTGCATTACCCTGTAATGGGGTAACATCAACATCGCTATATGGCCCTTCGTTTTCAACTTCTACATGTAACTCCGGTAACGGTTCGCCAAACAGGGCATCAATTTCATTGACATCTGCCACAACAGGCTGCATATTATTTAGACCCAATTTTGTCTTCAACAGCTCAATATCGGTTTCCGACAGATTATTTATATCTATGAGATTGGACGTCTTCAACTGTCTGGCATTTTTTACTTGTTTTGTCACCATAACAGGCTTGCGTTTTGCCACTTTCTGAACTCTAGTCACAACAGACTTTAATTTTTTGCCTCTTGTTTTCTGTTTTTGTGGCTTCATAATTCCTTTCCCTCGTGAGGAACTTGCCTCAGCATCACAAAAGGTTGCAATATCCTCAGGCCCAAAAACCGAAAATTCCGAGTCAGCTTCGAGGTCAGTAATTGAGAGGACTTCGTCCTCGTCAGTAGCCATAACGACTAAATAAAAATAAACTAAAACAGTGAGCACGTATAACTTGGACTACGTCCTAAGCTGGCTACAATAAACCTAGGCATGTGACTATCTTACTTACTATGTTGTACTTACCGCTCCACTACAACGCCAGAATAAAATATGAATATCTCGTGCGGGTGGCATGTTTATATAGGCTACCTCGGGTGAAATCACATGTTTTAGGAAAAAAGTGTTTTTTTCTTTGAAGAGCGCCATTTCCGCCAATGACAGAGTAATATGCTATGTATACATGTGATGCTGAAGGCTTTACGAAAAATAATTACGTTTTGAGCACTGCTATATTTACATGGCATTTCCAGAGCTCAAGTGATGTTTCTAATTTGTTTTTCATTATGCACACTTTCATTTCCAAGTTAAATTTTCATGACCATTTAAGATCTCTAAATAAAACTTTGTACACCTTTTGAGATATTCAAATTTGTTCAGTATAAATATTTTAAAATTTTCAGTTCATAATTCCATCATTGACATCTTTATCTTTTTGTATATTTACATCTGTTGGAAGGATTTGTTCCTATAGCTTTTGCAATTTATGTTTATAGTTTTAGAACTTAACTTTTAAATTTCTTATTGAGTATATTGTAAGTATTGTCCTGATTTGTCATTAAACCCCATGCATGTATATCCAGTGTGACACTGCTATAGCATTTTGTCATTAGCAGCAGAGAGGGTGAACAGACCAACTTTTCTAGGCGTCAATTTAGTAAACTAAGGCTTCCTTGAAAATACTTTTTCAGGCGTCAATTTAGTAAACTGAGGCTTCCTTGAAAATACTTAATTAATTTTTAATAATAATTTGAGCAAAGAATGAAAAAAAAAAGACGCCATTTAGTTGACGTTCACAATCTCGGCTGCTAATGCGCTAACTAAATATTTGATCAAGTCCGACACGATATCTTGTCCGAGGGTCTGATAAATTTATCGTCACAAATCCATGTGGAGTGGCTTTAGCCACACTAAAGAAATTTTTAAATTGATTATGATCCATATCGCCACCGCACCAAGTTTGCCAAATATTTCTAAGAGTATGAGTATCAACTCCGTTAAATACACACAGCATATTGCAGTTATCTCGGATTACTTTTGGTATTTGAGTGTAACGTTGAGTGATATATATCACGTCGGTGTTTTTGTGACGCCCTCGGGAAAATATTCTAGCAGGATTTTTTTGATTATCTAACATGATATCATCATATACGACTAAATTGTTAATACTTCCATCAATATCATCAATGCTAGGTGCCTCTTCGATATCGGTTATAAACTCAATAACACCATCGCCGTTAATTTCTCGCGCGGCTTCGTTAAAATCCTTTAATACTTCATAACATCGCTGATCATCTACACTCGGAGCAATCATGTACAACTTATCCCACTTCATCCATCTCGTTATCAAATTAAGTAGTAATTGTGTTTTACCACTTCCAGATGGTCCGATGATAATTGCGCGAATAGAATTTGGTAACATTGCATTGTGTTTAATAGGTTCCCGTCGTCTCGTAGCTGAATAATCAATTACATTCATGCTGTTATATATATAATTATGGATTTATATTGTGTGAAATGTAGGATGCGTACTGGCACAAATGATTTGACAACGATTACAACGAAAAATAATCGATCAGCGCTTTCTGGTAAGTGTGTACAATGTAGTACAAAGAAATTTAGATTTACTTCTAAAAATTCTTCGAATTTTCTAAAAAAAAACGAGGAGGTGATATTGCAGCCAAGTTAGCAAAACTCCCTGGAACACCGTGGGCAAAGTATCCAGGAGAAAAGCACCTTCCAGGATATAGCTACTGTGGACCGGGGACACGATTAGATATCAGACTTGATTATCAAAATCAGCCCCGACCCGGCGAGTATCCAATAAACGCTATTGATAAGGCGTGTCATGCTCATGATGTCGCTTATAAAAGCAGCAATCTTCAACACAGACATCTCGCAGATGTAAAATTAATTCATGCGTTAAATGCTATTCCTGATAAATCCTTCAAAGAAAAATTGGCTTCGTGGTTGGTAAAATCTGCTATGAAGGGTAAATTGATGCTTGGAGCTGGATAATTAATAATATGGAATCTATTTACTATTCTCCGAGGGGATACTGGAGAGGTTACGCAGCAATCAATAAACTAGCTAGTGCATCAAAGGTGAAAAAAACTACAGCGGCAAACTGGTTATCTAAACAGGCAATATGGCAAATTTATCTACCAGCGCCTAAACAAATTAACTACTCGCATTTTGATGTGACAACGCCTAATGAAGTTCATCAAGCTGATATACTATTTCTGCCGCATGACAATGGTTACAAATATGCGTTAACGTTAGTTGATATTGCAAGTCGATACAAAGAAGCAGAACCGTTAAAAACAAAATCATCTACTGAAGTAGCTTCTGCATTTGAAAAAATTTATCGACGAGGTCCTCTGCGCTGGCCAAATCTGTTACAAGTTGATCCTGGCAAGGAATTTCAAGGTGTTGTTACATCTACGATGAAACATCATAATGTCGCCATCAGACGAGGACACACTGCGCTACATCGCGATCAGGCAATTGTTGAACGGTTTAATAAAACCCTTGCTGAGCGGTTATTTGGATATCAATACGCGAAAGAATTCATCCAGGATAAACGATCCCGTGAATGGGTCAAGAGATTACCAGGTGTAGTTACCGCAATCAATAATGAGATTACTAGAACAATTAATATGAAACCTGTCAACGCTATTAAGAAAGCGTCTATCAAAATGGAAATCCAAGGAATTTCACAAAAAGAACCAATTCTTGGTAGTAATGTCATTGTAAGGTACTTATATGAACCAGGAGAGCTTGAGGGTGGTAAAAAAAGAGCTACCGATCCTATTTGGAGTGTCACTACGCATAGGATATCCGGTATAACACGATCTACGGGTAGACCTCCAATCTATAGACTGGATTCAACTGCTCCTCAGCGGGGTTTTACACGCGAACAATTACAAGTGATTCCTGAGGATACTCAATTACCACCGCGTGGTCTTAATTAGCACCTCTGCGTCTGTTGCACTCAAGACAAGTCAGCATCACATTATCTCTGACATGACCGAGATTGTTATCTTTTCTATCTACGGTGAATTGGCGAGAATCTTTATCCGACCAATTCCAATTCATTATACAATTACAACTCGCGCAGTGATTATTCTGTTGTTGTTTCAGCTTCTTAATTAATTCAGCATCAATGTCAAATTCTCGTTTATTTTTTTTATCCTGTTGTTTATAGCCAGAGAGTTTTTTTCTGATTATATCGTCACTAATGATTTCATCATTAATGATTTCATCATCGAAAACAATTCTTCGAAGTTGATTTATCCGTCGTACTCTGGATACTGCGAGATAAACTAAATTTGACCACTCAATGCGATTATCTACTATCCAAAGAGTTGTATCGGATATAGTCAATCCCTGTGAAGAATGTATTGTTGCTGCATAACCTAACGTCCATGGGGATTTATCAGAGTTCCCCAATGCATCTTCGACGACGCTGATATCAACCAACACAATATCATTTAATACTAAATTCTGCTTTTGTTGTTGTCCAGGAATGTCAACGTCGATATTCTGCTTTCGTGTATCCTTAGGTCTATAACAGAGTGGTACTGGAAGTGTTGCAAATTTACACTTATGCAATTCAAACAACTTCATCTGAAGTGCGTCTCTGACTATTTTTCTACTCGCGATTATTAAATCATTTGGCTTCCACATTTCCCAAAATTCCTTCATGGGAGTTTCAGAGATTATTTCACGCGCTATTTCACATTGGATTTTATCAGGTTGTAATCTAATTAGCGCTTTGAATTCTCGTAATTGTTCATCAAGTGATCTATGGTCTGTATTAATCTCTTCATAATAATCTACAAAACCCTTTAACCATTCATGTGGAGATCCACCAACAAATGGTTGTGGTTGGCCGTGATCCCCGCACATGACAACTTTTGTGTTTTTTGTCAATAACCATGATAGAAATATCTGTAATACTGTCAACGATACCGTGCATATTTCATCCCAGATTATTATTTCAGGAATGAATTTATCGCCCATTCGATCAGGAGTCCAATTATCACCTTTCCATCGAAAGAAGCTGTGATAGGTACAGGCTTTTACTCCACGCGCTATCATCTCTCTGGCAAGTCTGTGAGTTGGTGTTAACACAAGCATTGTTGACTGACGAAATAATTCGATTGCACGAGTTGTCTTTCCTGACCCTCCACAACCGTTTAAATAAACTGTCTTGTATCTACAAATTGGATCGGATACGGGCGGTGCAGTAGAAATGCTAGCATTTTCAATTTCATAACAAATATATTTATCATCCATAGCAACGTCTGCGGATTTACTATACTCATGTAGTATTTCTTTTTTAAACCTCCAATTTCCCCACACTTCTTTAGGATCTGTGAATTTAGCTACATCTGATTTATATTTTTCATGTATATACATCGAATCAGTAGCTACTCTAACCGCGGTATTAGGAAATCTATTTATCATCGAAAATAGATTAATAATAGAATAGGCTAACATAGAACTTCTCAAATGTGTGTATTGACAACTTTTTCCATCACAGTAGGTAACAACCGTACCTAGTTTCTTACCATTTGATCGAAGGACATCATCTACCCAAACATTATTAGTTCCGCTCGCAGATTTGTAAGCTTCCTCATCTAATTCCCCTGATAGAAAAGCGTTCTTACGGGTTACAAATTTCCCTTTTTTTATTAAATCGGCTATGATAAAATTGTATTCTTCATCGTCTGTAATTAATCTCGAAGAGTATTTTGCATTGTCAAATCTTCCACCTTGAGTGAATTTACCGATTATTTTTCGTCCGAGATCTTTAGCCTCTCTATTCTTACCCTCGAATAGTTTTTTAGACCAATCTATGATATATTCTTCGCTGCAATCTTCCAATTGTTTTCGTTCTTCATTAATTATTTTTTCTAGATCGGGTTTTGGTAACCAAACATCTTTCTGAGCGTTATAACAAATAATCGCTTCACCAACAATTAACGATGTTAACATACCACTATCTAACATATATCTCAATAGCACTATTGGCATCCACGCTTTTTCATACATATGTCTACCGAGCCAAATATAACTACACGGATGTAACCCTATAGCGAGGTTAAATGATATCACACGAGCAAATCCGGTTAAATCAAAATCAGGCAAACAACCATTAATCGCAACACGAGTCATTTCATGTGTGGGATGTCCAAATCGTTTGAAATACTCAGAGCATTCTCCATACCCGAGAAAACTTCCAGGATAACACGCGGATATATCAATTGAAATCATACCATCACGTGAGTATTTCGTATTCCACAATCCTCCATGACCAAATTCGACGCAACTCGACTTCACGTCCTCCAGAAAATTATTTCGTGTTGGACGCCATGAATTCTTTTCTCGTGCGAAGTGAGCTACTACTGATGTAATTGTAAAACTATCCGTAAGTAGTTTTTCTACAGTAGAAACGCTAGCGTTTTCCTCTGAAAATTCTTTAGCGATATTTTTCATTCTAGTATCTAATTCTTCAGTTCGATATAATTCACCATTTGGTTTTACAAACTGATCAAATCCTATTTCCGAATGATCATTACTACTGAGTAACCATACTGACACAGGGTCGTCTTTGGTTAACGCGTAAATAGCATCAAATAATTTCCTTTCATTAAAATGATATTCATTTTTTAAACCATCCGTAGAAAATTCTTTAGGGATATATCGAACAGTTCTTTCTCGTGGAAATATATTTACCGCGGGTGTCCACGCGTGTTTGTTATGATCAATAATTTCAATTGGAGCTCCTCGCGATTGATATTTCGGTTCGTATAATACTTCTCCGGTTATCGTTGCTACCGATATTGGAAATTTTAATAATGCTTCTAATTTAGCTATATCGGTAATCCTTGCTCCATGTTGATTCACTGTTAGTTCCCATTCGGTTATTTTTTTTCTTCGTAGATCAGTTAGTTTATTTCCTCGGAGGGAATTTGTAAAGTGTTCTATTACTCGTGTTGCTACACAATTTAATGACGACGACGTTTTCACAGGTGCTAGTTTTGCAATACTTGGCTTATCATTTAGCTGATATATTCCGTAAACAACTGCTGTTACAGGGTAAGATTTCTCATAGTATGGTCTATCAATTCCAGTTAGAATTCCTGGTTTGGAATCTCTACTCACAATAACAAATTTTTTATCCTTAGAAACGTTAGGGTTTCTTAGGATTGGTTCAAATTTATCTCTGATAATCCATTCACCTTCCTCTTCGATAATGAATTTTATTCTAAAAAAATACCTCTGCAGAAATCCCTTGGATTTCTTGCCAATGTGTGAAAGTATCTCAGCTGCTCTTGTATCGTTCATAGTAGCATCAATTACGGGTACACCAATAATTCGAAATGTCGACCACGCATGAGATGCTCCATCACGCTTAAACTCATTAAAACAGTCGCTGATTTTACTCAGCAGTGGTTTGTCATCTACTAGACTTTTAGGTATATTAGAGATTCTATCGAGATTAAATCTAGCATTTTTCCAAGGCTTAATTTTCGATAATCTCTTGAATTCCTTCATATTATAATTAAAACAAGTATTTAAATAGAAAGTTTTTTATATAATGAATCATTGCAAATGGCTTATGATTGGATCAAAGACTCCATGTAACAAATCATGCAGAAATGAATTCTGTGGGTATCATATGCAGAGTGTTAGAAATGGTTCGGAGGGGCCTTTACCATGCTTGCATTGTGGGGTAGGTGTAAGAGGCAAGTCGCAGTTATGCATTAATTGCGGGGGTAAGCGTTATAGAGAGTTAAAACGTTATTATGACAAGCGAGTATTGAAGAAAAACGCTAGCGTTTCTGACTCTGACAACGTCATAAAAAACGCGGCTGACTATATAAAAAGATTTGCTAATGTTATAATTCAGCCAATTAACGAATTAGACAAATAGATATATTATATATAATGAGCCAAGAATTTCAAAGACATCCTGTTATTGAAAAATACGAAGCTTCTCGTGATGGTGTTGTTAGACATTGTAAAAATAAGAAGCCAATTGGGTGGGATAATGGTATGGGATATTTGATCTTTAGAGTTGGAAGGAAAATATATCTCAATCACCGTTTCGTTTATGAAGTTTATAATGGATCAATTAAGGATGGTTTTGTTATTGATCATATTGATGGTATTAGGACACATAATTCTTTGAATAATTTACGAGCTGTTACACAAAGTGAGAATACTGCATCTGGAAATACTGGTACTTGTAAATCAATTGGGAAGAGACCAGTAAAGTCAATTAATATTGACAACAAGGAGATGGTATTTCAATCAATGTCAGAAGCTGGTAAGTATTTCGATATTCACACCTCCTCGGTACAAAAAGTAGCAGATGGAATTTATAAGACCGCTTTTTCAAAGTATTTAAAAAACAAAATTCGGTTTGTTTATGTATAATTTGCATTGGAAATTGCTTCGTGAAATTGTGAAAGAATTTCCATTGAAAATCTTCAATTTTGCAATTTCACATGGGAGATAACTCCGTTAGGTATAACGCGTGTGACAAATCATCAGCGACAGAGTTACGGATCTTAAACATGGAAACGCTAGCGTTTCTAACATTGATTTTGATTGGTTAGTTTCGCTATTATGAATCTGAACAAAACACAATCAATTTTGTCTTTTTTCAAGTATTAACAGAACTGTTTTATAGACACGTCGTATTTAAACATTTTTTTTAATGTCTGTTTCAAGTATTATGCGTGTTTTCAACATTGTCAGTGATCGCTAATAAACAAACAAATAATTACAATCACTACACCTCTTTTATATCACCTCGTCGTAATGAGTGTATATATACAAATTCGTCTTTATTATAATTGGGCATTTAGCCGAAATTCAAGTGTAAACAAAACCACACCGTCACACGTGGTATGAACGTTATTATTGACATTCAAAACCAAAGTTTCGATTTTGCGGTTTTGTTTACACTTGAATGTAGAATAGCCCGCGTCACCCATTGTCATTGAAATCATTCACCTATAATCTATTGTTGTGCCGTCCTATATGTATATAAGCGCCTACCCACTAGATCAGGGGTTATATATAACCGCGTGATTATGTGTTTAACCGTTGAGCGCTGCTTGATGTATAAAACACCAAGGGGGTTCAAAACGGTGAATGTGTAATTGTGCCGTCGTCATTCATTATATTGTATATATAATCATAATCACCTATAATCGCATTAAGCTTCTGGGTATACTAAGATGCTCCAACACCTTAGTGTATCCAGAATTCATTTTTAAAAATTCTAAAGAATTTTCATACTTTGTATTTTTAATTCTAAAGAATTTTCATACTTTGTATTTTTAATTCTAAAGAATTTTCATACAAAGTATTTGAACAAATATATTTTTATATATATATGAATCTTGAAAATCTCAAATTGATTATTATTGAAATCAACAAACTTAAGGATCAAAATATAAAATTATGTTCAGGTTTGGATTGTGATCAAATTATGACCGATTTCGAGGATATACAATTTGCAGAACAGACAGGAAAATATGTCCTAGCTAAAAAATATTTTTTAACTAAAAAGATCCAAAAGTTTATACGTGAGAGTTTAGTAAATACTGAAGATATTACTGTATTCGTACCATTATGTAACATCGTTGAGCGTGTACGAAAGCAATTAGGCTTAGAATATGACCAAAAAAAAATTATTAATTGTAAAGTGAGACAATTAAAAACGTTGATGGAAAACTCTGAAGGTGATGAGCCCCACGCGTAGAGAGCCTCCTTGTTTGTATAACCAGTACGGTATATAACATGTACATAACATGTATAACATGTTACCTGTGCAAACGAGGAAGTAAAATTATGTGTGTGACTCAGTACAATAACAAGGAAGTATTAAAATGCTTTGCATTTTTAGGTTAGTGATTTTTTTTTTACTTAAAAATCTTTGATGAAATGCTTTGCAATGAAATGCTTTGCAATGAAATGCTTTGCATTTCTAAATTAAAAATTGCAATGAAATGCTTTGCATTTCTAATTTGACAATAGTAATACTCTTTCAATAATGGTAGGAGAATCATTAACAACGAGATTAGCTAGAGAAAGGCTTAGCGCTATCCGGAAAATATTACCTCTTCGTGATAAAATCCGCGAAAAACTTCAACAACGGCAATTACTTCAAACTGACTTCACAGAGGATACAGAGCAACTCTTCAAACCTATTGTTAGTGCAACTGAGGGTGTGAAAACAGCAACTGAACGGGCGATATACGGAGATGTCCCTAAAGAGGGGGAACGAATAGAGAGGCCTCTTCTTGGTGAACTTGAAAAAATAGCAATCGAAACTGGACAAACAAAACAGGCTGTACAAAAACTTTCAGGTGATATGGCAACTCAGATGGAAATACAACGACAAAGTGGTATTGATGTCCTTGAAGAATCCGCCGAAGACGAGGGCGCAGTTTCCACTACTCGTGGTGTTCCCTTTATAGACAAATTCACTCCGGCGAGTATAGAACAAATAAAACGATTTCAATTAATAAAACCCAACGATTATACCGCCTTTGGTAATTTTGCTGTTCAAAGCTATTATTCAAGAGAAGATTTTTTGAAGGACGAGTATAAAGAGAGTAAAATATCACGAGATAACTGGGTTGATTGGTTGTTTAAAATGAATAAGGATATTAGTCGTTTAAAAAAAGGAAAAATGGAGTATAAAATGTTTATGAGAGGAATTGATGATTATGATTTACAACAACAAGAAGAAAAACAACAAGAAGAAGAAGAAAAGCAACAAGAACAACAAAGAAAAAGAGAAGCAAAAACTAAGAAAAAAACCGGAAAGGGATATTCACCTATGGATTTTCACTCTAGTGTTGGAAATTCTAGTGTAACATGTCCCGGCAATATTCTCAGTGATATAGCACGATTAGAAGTACTCGTAGGAGGAAAACGAGCCGGGAATAACTCACCAGAAATAATCAATGAAGCTGCTGATATCTGTAGGAGGTTATTTCAAGGTGGTATCATGGATATTGCAACATATCGAGATTTCATTGAAGAGTTAGTGGACGGTTATCATAGCGACTAATTAGATAAATAACAATTTGTAGAATCATTAGTGATTCTGTATATAGAATAATGATCATACACTACAACCATGATAAACCAACGAATGTCTACGTGGTAAACTCACGATTACCAAAATACCGAGTATACTATGGAGATGGTCTCGGTAATACTATAATGGGATTATTTTCAAGAATGGCTCCAAAAGTGGCTCCGTTTGCAAAACAATTATCAATGAAAGCAATTGATGTTATCCGAGATAAGGGTATTAATACTATTGGTGATCTTGCCGGGAAGGCATTTTCAGCCGCTAAGGATAAACTAACAACGTTAGTTCGACGACGAAATTCTTCGAATTTCCAATCAAAACCTAAAAACATTAATGCAAGTGTTTTGCCATCTACCACGATAATGCCTGCTAGTGTTAGTAAAATTATAAATAACGCAGTAGATGAAAAACTACAGTCAATGATTCAGGATAATATAACAGCAAATATGATAGCAGGAAGTGGAATTTCCGGAAGTGGTTTTAGGAAATTTCGACGTTAGAAATACAAGTATTTCCAGAAATATTTATTTGGAGAGGATTTCCAAATATTATAGTTATTGTAGAAATGCTAGCGTTAGAAACACTAGTGTTTCTGGGGTTTGAATCATTTATGATTCCAGAATCATTTATTCTAGTTATTTGGACAGGATTCTCAGTTGTTATGGTTATTGTAGAAATACTAGCATCAGAATCACTTGTATCAGAAACATTAATGTTTCTAACGCTATCTTCATTATCGTTTTTTTTTCAGATATTTTCATTATTTAAATACTCAACTAAATAATTAATTTATAAAAATTATTTTGATTTAGACCAACGGGTATATAATAAAAATGTTCAAACAAAACCCTGATGTTGCATTTGACATGGAAGCCCCAGTGCTTAAAGATACTTCTGTACGCGATTATCAATTTTTTGCTTATCACGCAGTACAACCTAATCTTCGAGGAAGAATTGAACTTCAAGTTCATGATACCAGTAAATACTTTTTACCCGCTGAAGCCTTTATTGAAGTCGAAGGTGAACTTGTAACAGATGTTGTAGCTAATACACCATATGCAGCTAATATCCAAGTCGGTTTTGTCAATAATGGTATCATGGCATTATTTGAAAGTGCTAGATATCTCATTGATGGAAAAGAAATCGAATCTATTGAACGTGAAGTTGATGTAGCAACAACAATACTAGGGCTAGCAAGATACTCTGACGATTATACAAGATCGGCCGGTCCATCTATGATGTTTGCAAAGGATGTTAAAAATACGGCGGGAAAAAATCCATTTATTATAAGACAACCAAATGATCGTGGTGTTGGTGCTGCTGCTGCTGCTTTTGCTGGTCCTGGTGCTGGTCTTGCTGGTGGTATTGAGGATATGATTATAAACAATGATGAGAATTTCAATCTAGGAGCTGCAACAAGAATAGCAACATTACAAGGAGATCGTCGACGATTTTCATGTGCGATTCCGCTCCATCATATATTTGGATTTTGTAGAAACGTCAGAAAAGTTATTTATGGAGTAAAGCATACTGTAGCACTAGTGAGAAAGGGTGATGATAATAATGCAATCTGGCGTATTGGCGGTGCTGCGGGTAAAGTAATTTTATCAAAACTATCACTATGGATGCCAGTGTTGACTCCATCATTGTCAGTAGAACCGCGGTTGCTATCATTTATGGATCAAGGGGGAAAGAGATTATTAAGCTGGTTGACAACGTCCACAGATACCATAGATTCTAATATTGATGGTACACTTACATGGCATTTGGCAGCACGACAGGGTGTTTCAGCTCCACGGCACATTTTTATTGCTCTACAGGATAAAGCGCGATTGGATAATCAAGAAAGTTCCCATATGATATTTGATCAAATCGGATGTAATGAAGTTTCACTAAAAATAAACGGACAACAAGAACCATCAGAGGATATACAACTTAACTATGAAAATAACCACATTGCACGAGTTTATCATCGATTGCTATCATTTATGGGACGTGATCAAAATGTAGATACTGGTCTACAAATATCACAATTGGATTTTAAAGGTCTGTATCCGATTTATTACTTTTCCCTAGAACATCTTGACTTGATGAAACAGTCCGTAGTTGATATACACTTCCGAGCTCGTGTAACCCGTCCTGTTGGTATTGTTAATTATAGAGCGGTTGCTGTTATTCTTAGTGATAAATCAATGATACTTGAAGGTGTTGGTGGACGAATGAGATTGGTAGATGCACCAGTAGAAAATCTATAAGATTTTCTAAATCTATAATTGAATTTAGAATCAATCTATTTTGTATAATGTCGTATAGTAATATCAATGTCACATTGACACCTGGTCAAATAAAAAAATTACAATCTAAATCAGCTAAGCAATGTGGAACCACAATAACGCTGAAATTTAATCAGATGAATGGCGGAGGGAATAAACTATCGCTAACAAAAACTCAGGTTAATCATTTTAATAAAGCGTTGGAAGAAAAAAAAGGAGTTCAGGTTACTCTTTCTACAAACGCGATCCGTAACATGGAAAAAACTGGCGGAATATTCCCGCTGTTAGGGTTGATTCCAGGGTTGATTGCCGCAGCAGCTCCAGCAGTGGCGAAGGCGGCAGCGTTAGGAGCCATTGGTACCGCAGCAGGAATGGCGTTGAAAAAGGCAACTGGAAAGGGTTATAAAAAAAAGGGGAAGGGTCTAAGACTACCAGGAACCCCGAGTTCATGGTACAGCGGAAAAGGTCTTCGAATTCCAGGAACGATTTGATTAGAAATCCGAAGGATTTCAGACGGGAATCTGCGATTCCTATGTCCAATTTTGATTTAATTGATACCGCTAAAAAATTAAAAATAAAAAATTTCAGAGGTGTTTTTATGAAAGATCAGTTACCAGCA
The DNA here is from genome assembly GCA_030141615.1 of Unio pictorum. Taxonomy (NCBI): domain Eukaryota; kingdom Metazoa; phylum Mollusca; class Bivalvia; order Unionida; family Unionidae; genus Unio; species Unio pictorum. The sequence goes on from JARLTB010000110.1 coordinate 8,599,903, forward strand.
CAACCAAATCATGTTGAAACTGGTATTATTAATTTAGATAACAGCTCTGGACCTGGAACTCACTGGGTTGCATATGCGATTGATCCACGCGGTATTGTTTATTTTGATTCATATGGATTAGCGCCGCCGAAAGAATTTATCAATTATATTAAGAAATTTAAAAACCCTCACAAAGTGAGATGTTGGTATTCCACGTTACCAACACAAACAATAATTGATCCTCCAATATGTGGCAATGAAGTATTAAACGTACTTGATGCTATTTCACGGAAATCTTTGATTCCTAAATCTTTAAAACCACCTCATATAGTAGTGAATGAGTATACTAGCGGTCGTTGGATTGAAAATCCATAGGATTAGAAATCCATAGGATTGAAAATCTTTGAAAATTCTACGAATTTAAACGATAAAAATATTTCTATAATAATGATTGATATTTGGGGACGACCTTTATCATCGCTGAAGAAACCTGATAGTGGAGTTGAAACCGTTGATAACAAGGATATTAAAAAACTAATCGAAGATGAAATAGCTGAAATATTAAACCTAGCAAATATTGATCCTGGTGAAATAGTTGTATTTCAAGATCGTCAGGGTAAATTAAAAAGTAGTAATATCTCTCTTAATGATATTTTGGTTAAACAACGAGACGCAGCAGAGGATACTATCGCGTTATTTTCTGATGGGGGTAAACTCAAACCAGGTGCACTTGTTTCAACGATTACGGATAAATTAGCAACATATGATAACACGGTGAATTCATTGAAATCACTCAATGATAAGTATGACGATCATATAGTTGTATTTAACCAGTTTAGTGAAACACAAAGAAATACAATTGACCAGATTGATAAACCCATACTAGAATTTTTTGGAAATCCACCAGTAACGGCACCAAAACTCACCACAATAAAAGATTCTTTGTTGGAACTAACAACTCTTCAATCCGAATAAGATAAACACGTGAGACAGTTTTCAATGTTTCGTAAAAACATCGTTGATAAATTTATTGTAACCCCGTTTGATAAAGTTGAAATAACTCTTCCTAATATTAAAAAATCCCTTGATGAGCTTAAAACATTCAACAACGCAATAAAGGATGATGCAACGAGGATGATAAGTATTGTTGAAAAAACAAAAATTCCTCATGATAAATCTATCGTCAACAACGTAGTATACACGATTCAACACGGTTCATTTATGTGGACTCCCACAAATAACATTTTAAATATCACCGCGGTCGTCAAGGGTATTTATCGATTAACAATAGTATCACCGACTCAATTCAATATATCATCAAGTAGTTCATCTGGAGTCAATAATACGATATCAACGATCATCGACAAGGATACAACTGAACAATTCACGATAACGACTACAGATAGAAATCTAGCCAGGGTTTCAGTAACGTGGTACGTAGAATTCGTAGTGGATTTAAGTAAACAATTAAACTGAAAGGAAAATCCTTCGGATTTCGCAATTGAAAATGCTAGCGCTTTTAAAATAAAATGACTCCATCATCGAATCAGTATCGCTATGATCAAGTCAGAGAATTTCAAACTAAACTCAATTCTCTCTGTGAGGAGTATCAAATAAAAATAAAAAAATACCAACGAAGAATAACCGCAGTTGATGTCACTGTGTATTCAGTGTCGGGAATAATCACTACTGCTGGGATAATACTGTCTTCGGTTACAATGATTGCTCCGGTTGTAGTACCAATAGTTATTTCTTCGATAGCTACAATCGCCGGGATATTAACCGGGATCACAAAAAAACTATCATCGTGTAGCCAGAGTAAACTACATAATTATATAATAAAATTTCATATTGCATCCGCCGGTTACTCGCAATTATCCTCGTTAATATCATCATCACTCGACGACACAACAATATCAGATAGCGAATTTTCAACTATGGCAGATTTGTATAAAACAGTAATGCTAAAATTAGAGAGAGATGATAATAATAATGACATCACCGCAAGAACTACTTCAACAAATAGTAGAGAATACAACACCGGTGAAAACAAGCACGATATCAGTAACCTCAACGCGTCCTGAATTCAGTGTGAATTTCCCGATTCCCGTTCCCGTGAGCGAGATCGCACTAGCAAAACTACGAGTGTATCATAGCTGGCCTAATATTAGATCGGTAGCATTTGGTGGTCAACAACCAAATAATTCCTTGGTATTCGCGTGGAAAAATCGTGAAGATGGAACCCCAGACTGGAACGTTGTCTCGTTACCAACTGGGTCATACCAAATCGAACAGATCAACGCTGAATTTCAACGTAGAATAAAATCTCTCACTGGAAAAGAATCAAAAATCGCTATAACGGTTCACGAGCCGACGTTATCATCTGCTATCGAGATTAATTCCCCTGGGTATGTTGTAGATATTTATCAGAGTTCTATAAGATCAGTGTTAGGATGGCCTGAATTACCACCAGATAACTCACGAGAAAATTCGAAGGATTTTCCACGCGAACCTAAAAAATCCGATTATATCACCAACAAAATAAAACCCGTCAATGAAGTCAAGAGTTATCAAGATTATACTCCTGGTAAGTTCTTAAATAAAAATATTTTTGAATCAATTTATGTTCCTCTCATCAACGGAAATTTCACAGCAATGAATAATGATTTTTCACTACTGCTAATATCTCTTAAATCCGGCTCTCTCACTAAAGACGAGTTTATCAGCATCGTAGAAACGGGTAATAAAATCATCTATGATATGAAAATATTTCACTCGATAATTATTCAAGAAGTATTAAATGAAGAGATATTACATGATAAGTTTGCGGATCTATACAATATTAATAAAACGGAGATTAAAGATTTTAAAATCCCTGGATATAACCCGGATAAACTAAAGAAACAACTTGACGATGCTATTGATATTGGGTTCAAAAGAATCCACGATAATTGGAAAAAATCGAAGAATCCTACAGCAAATATTCTGAAATTTAATAATGATCCAGAAGGCGGCGGTAGACATATTGCTCCGAACAATGTGAATATTTCAACGGTGATTGCGCTCAATTTAGTATGTGACGTTATCGAAGGAAATTATCAAATAAATCTCGAACAATCAAATCAAGCTCAGCAAGGATATATTTTATACTCATTTGCACCAACGGCTCCTCCAGGATTTCTAATTATTGAAGACCCAACTAATCTAGTCTATATGCGATGTCATAATGATTTGTTAACGAGAATTAATTTCAAACTCACTGACCAATCTAATAATTTAATTGATCTACGAGGTGAAGTTTTGCAAATTAGTTTGTTTGTAAAGTCCTAAAGACTTTCATCCTGAAAGGATTTTCGTCTTAAAGACTTTCATCGTAAAAAAATTATTAGCGCATTAGCAGCCAAGATTGTGAACGTCAACTAAATGGCGTCTTTTTTTTTTCATTCTTTGCTCAAATTATTATTAAAAATTAATTAAGTATTTTCAAGGAAGCCTCAGTTTACTAAATTGACGCCTGAAAAAGTATTTTCAAGGAAGCCTTAGTTTACTAAATTGACGCCTAGAAAAGTTGGTCTGTTCACCCTCTCTGCTGCTTCATTAAACCCCATGCATGTATATCCAGTGTGACACTGCTAAAGCATTTTGTCATTAAACCCCATGCATGTATATCCAGTGTGATACTGCTAAAGCATTTTGTCATTAAACCCCATGCATGTATATCCGGTGTGATACTGCTATAGCATTTTGTCATTAAACCCCATGCATGTATATCCAGTGTGATACTGCTAAAGCATTTTGTCATTAAACCCCATGCATGTATATCCGGTGTGATACTGCTAAAGCATTTTGTCATTAAACCCCATGCATGTATATCCAGTGTGATACTGCTATAGCATTTTGTCATTAAACCCCATGCATGTATATCCAGTGTGACACTAATATAGCATACTCCATTATAACATGAATTCAGATATAACATGGCTGTGGCTTGGCTCCCAAAAATTCATATACATATACATGTACTTTGAAAAAATTGACATGATATAAAGTTTGGGAGATTTTTTATTGCATAGGTTATCTTCTTACCATTCTTCACAAGCCAACACAGTGAAATGTTAATTGTGCTTTGTAAGCTAATTGAGTGATATCAGAACTACCCAGACATAATGTTTTCTTCATTGGATCAGGTGAATAACTGTTTTATACTTACTCCTGCAACTTACCATATTTTCTGGCCTATAAGTTGATTCAAAGTACAAGTTGAATTCACCAATTTTGTAAAATTCCCATTCCATATATAAGTAGATTAGGAGTATAAGATGAGGCCAGGTCAATATCTTGGCTTCATATTTTACACTAGTAATGGCATCGTTGTATGATATTCCATATTACCGGCAATCATGAAATTGCATTTCCGATGCTAACTTGCTTGTGATTTTACTTCTGAACAAATCACTGCTATATCCTGTTGTCAATTGACACAGCTGAATAAACAGTCCATACTTGTTTTATTACAATTGAAAGTGCAACCATGTTGTAGTTTATTTTATTACCTGTAGTTATAAGCGTAACTTATACAAACTTTCAATGACACAGTCCATATTTTAGTCGATTCAGAGTATAAGACAAAGACCTGACTTTCAAGTCAAAAGTATTGACTAGTAGGCTGGAAAATACGGTGTTATTATTATTATTATTATTATTATTATTATTATTATTATTATTATTATTATAGTAATAATAATAATAATAATAATTATTATTATTATTATTATCATCATCATCATCATTATTATTATTATTATTATTATCAGACTGTCAGAACAGCAGATGGCTGGCAAGTCTTTTGGTACAATTTACCAGCAGTCTACAGACACAATGACAGCTGCATGGCACTTCATTGACACTGAGATCCTTGATCCAGAAGTGCTGGACAATATTGAGGCCACCTGGTATGCTGTAGGGACATATCCTCTTGGTGACGACATCTGGAACATGACTGAGTCACCTCTGTCTCCGTTGTACGAGGCCTCACTTCCTCTAGGGCAGGTGGTGCCAAAGCTTGGGGGTAATTATATAGTGTTTACCTACTTGTGACTTATGAAGTATTTAGATATGATACATTTAATTGTTCATGATCTACAGTAAAATTTATTTAGATAACTTAAACATCAATCAACCCTGTATCAGAGAATTTAACTACTGCTTGCATAAAACAATTATGTAGTTGTCAACCTTCAAACCTTGAAACGTTTGATAACATGAATGAAATCATGAACACACAGTATTATGTATACATGTATATTTATATATTTACTCTTTTATTATCTATTTTTAGTCTGTGTATTACTTGCACTTATCCTGTGTAGTCACTGATTTGTACTTCTATGTTTCCAGGAAAACCGAACATTGTGTCCTTGTTGGCAAGGAACAAAGCTGGTTTGATGAGTCATGTGATATCCCCATCAGTTGTGGTTGATCAGACACCCCCATTGGTGGGCATTGTCACTTGTCCAACATTTGTACAGGTGAGGTGGTCACAAACAAGTTTCCACATTTTTTCAGCATAATTTCAGGTACCATTCAAGTTATGTATCAAATGGTCAACAACCTATATACAGAAGTGACTGTCTAGTCAATCTTAAGTATTTTCCAACTTCCTTTTAAGCCTTCCTGTTCTGTCACATTTTAAAATCTGCTTGAAAATTCATCAATTTGATGCATAACCTGTTTCATTTATTTTATAAACAAAATATTTTGTATTGTTATAGGACCATACAGAAATGGAGTGTGAGTGGAGTGGTTTCTTTGATGAAGAGAGTCCTGTAGTCAAGTTTAGAATTTCTTTGGAGACATACATAGGAGAATCAGTTGTACTGCATTATACAGAGCTTCCTGGCACCACCTGGTCATACACAGTCAAAGGTAGGCAAATTGTATTTCTTGTATGGTAATGAAGATGCGATGACAGGTTTGGAAATAAATGATCGTTAAGTATATTAGAGTAGATTCATCTTGCAAAGTCATAATTCAACCCTTTTATTTAGAAATTTTGAATACACTGCTCTCATGATAACTCGTGCACAGTTGAGTTCAAAATGTGTAGCTCCAGTTTGGGATGAGATTGTGCGAGATAGAATGAGTCTCTGTGAGATCTTCACATCATTGTGCAAGATAGAATGAGTCTCTGTGAGATCTTCACATGACTCAGGAAAATCATGGCAAACTTTGGTTTTGGGGAAATGTGGAATAAATATATATATTATATAACCAATCAAAGGTCTCGGAGATGCATAGTCATGCATATTTGGATGCAATTTATTTATCTGGGATGCAGAAAATAACATTTACTGGAGTCCTCCGTATGTACACACCATTTTGCTGAACGGCAAATTCAAAGGCTTGCTAGTCTTGCTTCAACCACCTCTTGAGTGGGAAAATGTGTGCTCATTTTAGCTGTGCTGATGTATACGTCAATCAGAAAATTAATTAGCTGAAAGATCTCCAGATGTACATGTTGTATTTGTTAGAGTACATCTGAAGAACATGACCCACAAGCTTTTTGGCAAGTTCAAAGACTTGAATAGCTGCAGAGTGGTGAGAAAATATGCTGATATTTACAATGACTGATTTCAGAGGCAGAATGACCCATTGATATACTTTTGTATAAGAGTACATAAAATGAACAACTTAAGTTTTTTTTATTGTTTACATACATTGGTCAGAGGTCTCACTAGGAATTTAAAACTAGGAGTTCAGGACTCTCATTTTGGGAACTAAGTAGTGAATGTAACCTCAAAATCAAGACGTGTTGAGAGTTAGACAACATGGTTTTTGCAGATTTGTGGTTAAACGGCAAATTGACAAAGATTGTAATGAAATTCAGCAGAGTACTATATGTTTCTAGATCTGACATTTCACATGGAACACTATGTGTGATGCATAACTTAGTGCTTGGAATAAGACCTTTCCTTGGCTGACATAATTCACTGACTCTAATGGACAACAAGGGGTACATGTCAGTGCTGTAAAGAAGTTAGAAAAATAAACTCAATGGCATCAACTGTTTCTACTTATCAGGAAATATAGCCATTTCAGGTATGCCCAATTTCCTTCTGGTAGTGGACTGCAACTTTTGCTGGTGGGACTGTTTTTCCCAAAATGGGAGTCCTGAACTCCTAGTTTTAAATTCCTAGTGAGACCTCTGACCAATGTATGAAACAAAAGGATATAATTAACTCATCAAGAAACAATAGATTTATTCTGAGATGAAGTTTAAATCACCACTGTTGTTGCTTGATGAATAAAGGTTGTGACCATCTTCACTCAGATAAACATATGGTGTCTTGGTGAAACACTCACCAAAGAAGAAAAGAATCCAGAAATGATTCACATTCTCTAGTAGTAAAGACAAAGAGCTCATTCACCTCCATCTATTATGGATTTATTGGACAAACAAACAATGTCCTGAACTCTACACTGAAGCCCTTTTAAAAGATTTCTCACTTGTACATTTGGACTACCTGCATTTTGTGGGTTTTCACAAAGAACAAAGATTAAAAATTATTTTAAAAAAATACAAACGTCTATATTGACTGCATTGGTCAATGATTACTCCCTTTTTGATGATAAAATTGATAATCTTGCTGGCTATGCACATGACTTCAGCACTACAATGGCAGTTAGTGACATGTACTATATTTAGTCTGGTTAACTGCAGTTTACAATTTACATCATACACCGGACTTGTAAATTTCACAAAACTGGTAGGTAGCCAATTTTTGTATTTATTAGTCTTAGAACAATCTTTACAATTTATGCAATCATTGTTACAAAGGATTAAATAATGGTTATTGGTGTTTATTTCGCTATATGGTTGTTCAACTGTAGTGTTTTTTAATGTGTACTTTGCATACTACACATATCCTAAGCTCTCGTGTTTACAAAGATTAAGTTAAGTTCAGTGGTATTGATCTGTTTTGTTTGGTATTTTTGCAATGAGGTCGCCCTTTATACAGTGTTGCATTCAGCAGGTGGTTGTTCATAGCAGAGCATTTATATAATAAAATCGATTCATGCAATACAATCATAAAAAATGACAGGTGGTCGCTTATAGCAGAGGTCACTCAAGACAGGTTTTACTGTATTACCCTTATGATCAAGGTCTCAGGTCAGTATGTTAGATTTCAGTTCCATTTATGCTTCTGCTTTCTAACTTAATAGCTATTTACGATAAATTAATAAAGCTTGGCAGAGTTTTATACTGTCACTAGAAGTCTACATTTGTGGTCTTATCCACAAGGTCAAGGTCAATATCTTAATTTGTTTTCTTTCAGCTTTTTTTATCACAAACGTTCTGTAGGTAATTCTCAGTTTTGTGAGATGTCTTATATTACATTCAAGGTTTATCTTTAAGGTTGTGGCAAGCTTGCACAAGCTTATTTTTAAGGTTGTGGCAAACTTGCGCATTGCCGCAAGCTTATTTTTAAGCTTGCCGCAAGCTTATTTTTAAGGTTGTGGCAAGCTTATTTTTAAGGTTGTGGCAAGCTTGCGCAAGCATGCCGCAAGCTTATCTTTAAGGTTGTGGCAAGCTTATCGCAAGCTTATTTTTAAGGTTGTGCATGACGAGCTTAGATTTTAAATTTTATATATATATATATATATATATATATATATATATATATATATATATATATATATATATATATATATATATATATATATATGAAACTGACATGGCATGTACTGCCACCATATTTGTAGCCCTTGATGTGTGGAAATGACCATTTATATAAAATATTAAAAGTAAAATGTTGATATATGCTACAATGTATGTCGCAGAATTGAAACAGAGTGGATTAATTTTGTATTAAATGAATAAGTCAAACAATGTGTGAAAGATGGCAATTCATGAATTTAATTTGTTAATAAAAAATATATGATGTAAAAATACAATGTTTCTCACATGCTCTCAAAATACAATTGATCCAGTTACTCTATACTAACATTCACTCATTGAAGAAAAAAAAATATTATATCTATCTGATATACAGATTCAAAACACCTTAGTTTAAAAAAATAGTATACACTATCCGATATTCACATAATTTTATGTACCACCTAGGATTGAGATTCAAACAATTCAAATAAATTTCAAAAGTTCTGCACTGTAAGTACAAGATTCACAAATCTCCTGGAATTCAACTAGATTCAAAATAATCTCATGTAATTAATACAAATGTACCAATTGAAACAGCAATTGGACCAAATACACCAGTCCCTCGATAACAAATAGTAGACACATCAATATACTATAATTACCATTATTTACTATTGCATGACATACTGAGAGAGAGAGAGAGAGAGAGATATTGTTTCTAAATATCTTCTGCAATTTTGGAATCTGGGAACATATTTTTAATTACTTCCATTAACTTGTAGGCTGTGCTCAATTTACAATCAGCTCATAGAATCACCTCAGCACGTTATCTGATTTTGAAATATGTGCTGATCACTGACTTCCTTTCCCATCATCATTGACAAAATACTTGCATTTCCCTTCACTAACGATGCCAATTTCGCATGATTTTCCGATTCCACGTGCCGTGAAAAGTCATTCATTCCACCATGTTGTGCACATAAAAAATCTAAGTTGCAAACAGTGCAGAGCACAAAATGCACTCCTTTAGATGGTGGTTTAAGGCATGGTCAAAGAGTATTATGAACTGGTAGAAAATGCTGCTTTCTATGTTTAGACATTCTATTTTCATCATCAGATTCTTTTTTGGGGGGCACCAGACAGATGCCCCCACCAATCAAAAAAAAGTAAAAAGTTTTTATGTGTGTTTTGTGCTCCCCCAAGTATGTTGTTTGTTTGTTTTTTATTTTCTTTTAAGACCCATTTATTTTTCCCCATCGGGGTTATACATTTGATTTGGGGTATTTATAAGGTCCTTAATGTTTTTCTGTAGATCCTTACTAGGTGGGAATTGATCTACCCACACTAGTAGTCTACTTATATAATTGTGTTGACCATGGCTAGTGGTCACCTATTTCCTTGTGTTTGCTATTTGTGTTAGTGCTATTTGTGTGTTTGCTATATAAGGTGTATACCTTTGTATTTGTGTAAAGGAAAGCCTTTTTATTCAAATTTTACCCAGTTTTCTTACTTTATGTGTTCCAAAAAAAAGGAATACATGTATGTTTAATATATTTAACTTTTTAAATGTTAATTATTAAAATTTGGAATTTTGTATAAATTGAAGTGCGTTTATTTAAATATCTTTTTTTAGTGTTCTTCAAATTATCTAATACTATTTATTTTCTTAGGTCCGACTGCCTTGAGAGAGGACCTGTACGAATTTATTTGGTTGTACAGTTCCTGTCTCAAATTGGTTCGGCCTTTACTTATTTATTGTGATTAAAGTTAAGAAATTGTTTCAAAAAATTTTTTTTTTATATTCCCTTAAATGGGAGCCATGTCTATTACGGAGATAGACATGGCAGTCAAGTATGGATTTAGTATCCAGAGAAAAAGAAGTATGTGCATTGAAATAGATAAATTATATATTTGGGTGATTTTTCCAAACTCTTCCACAGGCCTGCTCACTCCGCGTAGCGCCATGTGATTTAGCCCTATGGTGTCCTCATATGTACTTTCCCCTCACAAAACTGTTATTAATATTAGGTACAGAGTAGAATAAATAGAAGAAAAAAATTTTTTTGTTTGAAATTAAATAATTTTTTTTTTATTATATATTTTTAATTAGTTTGGAAACTAAATTTAAAATTATTCCCTAATCTTCATTAGTGGTCCACATCTTTTTATGGTCTGCGTTATATAGTCCGTTATTTGTCTAACCAATTTTTTGTTAAAGTTTCCGTCTAGGAAGAGTAATAATAATATAATAATAATGCTTTATTTATAGAGGGTGACTCATTAGTCAAGGACTATTCTCCCTTGAGGCCCTCTTAATGAAAGTATAACAAATGCACATTGTGTGAAGAAGCAATAATTAGTGCTCATATTAGCATGTTTCATATTAAAATACTAAATTCCATTATCTGTTAGAAACACATGCATGCTCCTGATATCTCTTCTTAAATACTCTGATATTTTCAGCCGATTTTACATGTAGTGGAAGCTTATTCCACAGAACTGTACCAGAGTATTGAAAACTCTTTTTGAATTGCTCTGTAACTGCCATCTGTCGTATTTGTCTATCTTCATTATTTCTGTTATTAGTTTGATTCTTTCTTCCTTTGTTTCGTCACATTGAGTTATTGTGTGGTACTTTGTATATGGGGCACTTTTGCATAGAGGGCAACTAATTGGGTTCCGTGTCATCCATCTTCGTTGTGGAGGTACGTGTAGAGTATACTCTGTAGCGTAGGAGAGTCAATGTTGAACCAATGCCTCCAAACTCTGTCCCAATTTACATAAGGATATTCTATTTCTGTTGTAGATTTGGTTTTATTAGTTTCTAGGTCCAAAATATAGTCATACGTGTCCTCTTTTTTTTAGTTCCCATAATTTTTTATTTTCCCTAAACCTATATAATATCCCTTTTATTTCCTTATATACGTGTGGTGTATCTACTTTCTTAACTAATTTGTTGTTCATGTAAATGTCATGTCTATTTTTCATTCCAAATCCTAACCAAAAAATGTTAAGTGCCTCCCATGGTCTGTGTGGTGTATTATTTAACCTTTTAAATCTATTTAATATACTTTTATTTTTAGTTGGAGGGGATTTGGCAAGGCTAATCCCCCCCTTTTTTTTGCTCTATATAACATCGATTTTTTTATGTAGTGTGTTTTATAATTCCATATGTAGTCTATAATTTTATTATCAATAGTTTCTAATGTTTTGTTTATGTCCACAGCGTTTATTAAATATGTCAAATTTGAGTACATATATGTTTTTGCAACCTGTGAACGTTCTATTAGACTAAGTGGCATCGGTGCCCAGATATCTATTATTTCTTCTAATTTTGTTTTTATTTTATTGCAGTTTTCTCTTTCTTCATTTGCCCCGAAGATTATCCCTAGGGCTTTAACCTTCTTTTTTATTAGGTTCGGGGGTAATCCAGGGTGATTCCCCTGCCAATTTCCTATTAGTAAAATTTCAGTTTTATCATGGTTTATTTGTGATCCTGAGGCTTTCTCAAAAGCTTCATATTCTTTTTGCAGGTGTTTAAAAGAATTTGGATCATTTATAAAGTTCGTACAATCATCAGCATGTTGTAGCATCTTAAATTCTTCTGATAAGTTCGGTATTCTTATCCCTTATACATTAGTGTTATTTCTTATCTTTATACTCAGAATTTCAATTGCTATTATGTATAATAGCATTGATAGTGGGCAGCCTTGCCTCACTGATCTATGGAGTTCAAATTTATCCGTAGTCGCTCCATTAACTTGTACTTTTGCAGAGATATCATTGTACAAGATTTTGGTCCAATTTTGGAAATTTATTCCAAACCCAAATTTATCCAGTACTTTTTGTGTATAATTTTGTTCTAATCTGTCAAAAGCTTTTTCTTGATCAAAAAATACCATGGCACATTTTGAATTTGTGTTATTTATAAAATCTATAATAGTCCTAATGTTAAGTATGTTGTTATGTATGCTTCTATCTTTACCTCCGCATGTTTGATTTGTGTTTACTATTGTGTTTATCCCGTGTTTAATCCTCTTAGCTAGAATTCTACTCAGTATTTTGTAATCCGTGTTTAGGAGAGAGATGGGTCTCCAGTTTTTTAAGTCGGTTTTGTCCCCTTTCCCTTTGTATATGATAGTAATCAGTCCCTCCCTCATGGTATTTGTCATTTTGTCGTTTTTTAGTAATATATTATTATACAATGATTCTAAAATAGGCGCCACCTCACTTTAGAATTTCTTATAGAATTCCGCAGTGAGGCCATCTCGTCCTGGTGATTTACCTTTAGCAAGTTCTTTTATTGTGGTTTGCACTTCTTCCACAGAACTGAGTTCATTGCACCGTATCTTGTGCTCATGTGAGATCATTTCACATTGTAATGTATTTAGATATTGTGTTATAGTGTCATTGTCTATGTTTTGAGAAGTGTAGAGTGTTTTGTAGTATTTGTGAACTTCATTCATTATTTCTGCCTTAGTAGTTACTTCCCTCCCTTCTATTTTTAGAGTGTCTAGTGTTTTTCCACCCCCTTTCCTTTTTTCCTCCCTTTTATATAATTCTTTGGCCTGCTTGTATATATGGTGGAATTTTCCTGCCCTTGTTTCATTTCCCTTTGTTTCATATTCTTCTAGCTTTTCTAATTGTTGGGAGTAGCTCTCCTTATCCCTCAAAGGTATTGTTTCTGCATTTATCAATGTTTTTAATTGTAATTTTTCTATTTTTTGAATCCGCTTACGTTTAGTTGAGTGATATATAGCTATTTGCTTTACTTTTTGTTTAAATCTATCCCAATCCGTTGCTATATCAGCTATTTTTTGTTCCTTTTCATTTATAAATATTTTAGGAATTTCTGCCTTTATTTCTTGAATTACTAGTTCGTTTTCAAGAATTGAGTTATTTAACTTCCAATTTCCCTTTCCCCATTTGCTATTTTTAATCACTATATTTAGTGTTATTTGTTTGTGGTCTGAAATTTTATAGTCTAGAATTTCCGCTTTTTTGTATGTTTTTATAATCAAAATCTGATACATAAAATTTATCTATTCTACTAGCTTTTTTAATTCCCTGTCTTACATATTCATGTGTATATTCTGTTCTTAAGAGATTTAATTTTCTATACACATCTGTTAGTTTATTTGCTTTTATAAGATTACCCATCACAGTCATGACTGCTAGGTCTGAAGTTGTTAATTTACCAGTTCTATCTATATTTCCCCTAACCCAATTAAAATCTCCTGCCATAATCAGTTTTTCTGCTGTGAAGCTATTTAAGTAATTAGTTAAATTTATTATAAAGTCATAGTGACGTTCTCTTTCTGCTGGAGCATATACATTCATTATATGTAATTTGTCATTTTTTATATGTATTATTCTTCCCTTTAAACTATTATCTTCCTTCATAATTTCCCAGTTTTGCCTATTTTTATTGCGTATTATTATTGCCACTCCCGCTTTAGTGTCATTGTCTTTTGCTTCATTATTCACTACTATTGCATCCATTTTGATTTCTAGTTCATTTAATAGTTCTGATGTAAGTTTGTTGTGTGTTTCTTGAATTAGTATTATGTCCTGTTTTAATTTTATTAGTTGTGCAGTTTTTTCCTTATCTATTCCGTTAGTGTTTATTGATGTGATATGGAAGTTTATTTCTTCCATTTTTGGTCCAGGTGGCTTTATATTTAATTATTCCATTTATATCCTTAATTTTTATTTCAAGCTTTCTTGATTTTTTAATTTATTATGTTGGAGTTTGGGGCATTAGCCCCTCATCCGTCTGTCTCCTAAAGTCTTTTGTCTCTCTGTCCTGTATTTCCATTTCGTCAGTCTCGTCCGTTATGGTTCCGATTAAGTTTTCTATGTCACTCTCTTCTTTGGATTCTGAAGATAAATTTAGTTCAATAATAGTCTCCCTCGGTCTTCTTCTTGGTCAGTTTGGTTTTCTCCTCTGAGGTGCTTGTTTTGGGATTTGTGCATCCACTTCTTGACTGCTTGAGGAATCCGTTAAGGTATTGGTTTTCCTTTTTCTCTCTCTCCTCCTTTCTGGTACTATTGGTGTGGATTCAAGAGGCAGGATGTAGCTCATTTCTATTTCATCCATAATTAGCTCTTCTGATATTTCTTCTATTGGTAGCCCTGCAAATTTGTTGCCAGTTTTTAAGGGTGTAGCTGGTACCATTTTCTTTGTGGTCTTTTTTGGTGTTGTGAAGGGCTCTTCTGTTTCTAGTATCTGTTCTCCCCTCTCTCAACTTGTTGTTCTTCTACTACAACTACATGTGGCTCAAGGGGTTGCTGCATTTCTTGTACTTCTTGTTTTTCTTCTTCTCCTAGTGCTGCCTTTGCTGCATAGGATGTTGGGTCTCTTACTGTTGCCGATCTCGTGCAATTTTTTGCTGCATGCCCTGTGACTTTGCATCTGCGGCATGGTCTGTCGTTTTCACATCCCCGATACCAGGACTTGCAAAGGAATCCCAAAATATAGAAAAAAGGTGGGATTTTCTTTATCTCGTCAGGGAGCACTTTGATTATCCTATCCCCATTTTTGACTTCTTCATGTCTACAACACGTAGCTTTTTTATCATTCACGATATGGACTTTATGTAATAGCATCAGTTTCTCCATAAATACTGTACTTGCGATTTCTACTGGGAGTCCTGATATGACAACATCCACTGTTTTTGGGGCTATGTCCCTCACTATGGGTTCAGTTTCCGAGATTTTAACCCTCTGTCCCAGGATGAGCATGTCGCTCTGTTTCAGCAGGGTTTGGGGTTTCTTGGGATAGAGAATGTATTTATTCCTACCCCCATATTGGAGTGCATCTATTTCAGTGAGGTCAATCCCTAATACTTTCATCGAAGTAAGTACTTCAGTTTGTCTGGGAAATTCATTTGTCTCTCCAAAATCCAAAGTTTGACATCCTGACCTGTGGTATATTTTAAGTTTTTGATGTCCAAGTTCTCCCTCTAGCTCCATCTCGAAAAAGTCGCTAATCTTAAACTTGTAAGGTTTGATGTTTGCCGTCATTTTCCATCCGTCCAGGGTTCTTTCTACTAAATACAATTTGAATGGTGCAATATAATTAAATAAGTAAAAGGGTGTAGAAAATACAGTATAAAGGTAAATCAAAATAACTAATTGGAAAGCAGAATCAAAATGAAAAAACAAAGTAACTTCTGAAATCAGTAGTTATACTATGCTAACTTCTGGCTCCCCTAAGTGAGCATAGTTCGCTATATATGACCTCTCCTTGTAAATGTTAATCCGATTAAGTTGATTTACGAGCGCATAAAAAACATGTCTGCTCTCTTCAACGTCCAAGAGCTAAACCATCATCAGATTCGAGCTGAAACTTTGTTGTCGACGGCATGTTTAAACAACCGGATGTTGAGAATGTTACAATCAGTGATGTGGCGCCGACTACAGACCCGGACGCGGACCGAAGAGATGATACAACAAAACTAACCGGAATAAAAAAAAAATAAATAAATGCAACCTCAAATCGTATTTTAAAACCAATGACCATACTACCGTACGAATGAGCTTTATTCCGTACAAATACAGTCAAATACGAACTGTTAAACAGGTCTGCAAAGGCAAAAGGGTGGGTGGGTGGCAGATTTTTTAGTTTTTAATACTCATTTATATTAATTTCAGGATAAATTACCGTATATCCAGGAGTTAATCAAAAACATTATTCCACGTGACTTCCGTTCAATCACAGGAGTCTGACGCTGTTTCAACAATGTTAAAATTACTTACACTTTCAAATACAAAAATTGTCAATGAAACAGAAATTGGAATATCCTTTCAAAAACTAAATGCCAGAAGTTATCATCACAAAATTACAGAGACTATATTTGATGGTGCATACATTGTTGGTAAGAAGCATTTATAAGTACTTGACTTCAAATATCTTGCTGCATTAAGTCAGTCTGTAAATAACTTTGCAATCGGTAAATGCTACATATTTTACCAGATTTTACTAAATGGAATCCTTTATCACAGTGTAAAATATAACACATATTCAAGTAATTCTTGCTCTGTTCTTTTTATATTTAATGGTGTAAAACAATGTGGACAAATTATGTTCTATGTTAAAGTTTATCCACTGTGCTGCTGTTTGATGAATGAATGCAGATGCACTCCTTCATTTTTTGCAATCTAGGAAGCTTGAATTTTACATTTTCCAAGCTTGCAGACTTGGAAAAATTCCTTTTGCAAGCTAGCTTAATTTGTGTAAGTTTGAGATTTTACAGTAAGCTTGCAGACTTTGAGAATTTCCTTTTGCAAGCTTGCACAAGCTTGCAGACTTGGAAAAATTCCTTTTGCAAGCTTGTGCAAGCTACCTTACTAGCTTGTACAACTTCAACTAGCTTGCTGCAAGCTTGTGGAAAGCATGCATTTTGGTTTGGGTGGTATCCCTTTTCTGCACTTTTCTGTTAATAAGATAGAGAAATGAAACATGATAACTTTGCATGTGCTTCTAGTAACTTTATAGCTCAGTTTTAAAGGTCATAATCAGATTTCATTATTGTGAACATTTGTTACCTCAGTGTCATAATTAGTTGGGATACAGATTTACTGAATTTGTATGTTAGAATTAAGTAAGATATCCACTCACATAAATCATTCAATCCCAACATTAGGATTCTCATTGGATGACATTAGTGATGTTATTAGCAACCTTTTGTTGCATCAGATTTTTGTCATGTCTGCTTTAGCATAGGTCACATATAAGTAACACTCATTCAGGTACTACAAGTTAACATTGGTTAAGAGTATTTTTTCTGTATGGTTACATGTCCCAAATGCAGAGTGGGGTAACTATTTTACAATGACTACAGAGTCAATAAATAATGATCTTGTATAACATTTAAGCCCAAACTTCCATCTATCTCTCGGGCAAGATCAAAGTCATTTTAAAACTATCGTTAAAGTTTTCAATTAAAGTATTTTTATATGAGCATAAATCCAAAACCAATACAGGGAGAGCTATCGTGCCTGTAATGTAGCATCAAAACCTGCATTCTTTCAAAGTCATGCACCTCACCCTCATTTGCATTTGTAATGTCAGGTTCAAGGTTATTTGATTTTAATTACTCACTAGTATCAAGCAAGGGAGTATATAATACACATCCAAATTCCTTGAATTTTCATCTTTTTTTTTAATCCAGAGGTTGACTCTGAGGTTTTGCATGGGGAGACCTACCACATAAAGGTTGTGGCTATCAACCAACTGAACCTATCCAGCTCTGCCTACTCTGGGCCAATCACTGTGGATAAGACACGTCCTTCTGGAGGAATAGTGGTGGAACTACTAAGGGATTACAGGGTTAATGTTACCAGTGATGTTGACACAGTGCAGAAAAATCTTCTTGCCTGTGAAACAGAGGAAGGTAAAAATTTACATTCTCTCTCTCTCTCTCTCTCTCTCTCTCTCTCTCTCTCTCTCTCTCTCTGGTGTAGTTTGATGTCACCAATTATACTAACTCAAGCAGAATAATCTGCAGGGGGACAGATACAGATGTCATTTATATATTAATTTAACTGTCTCTCTCTGACTCAAGGGTCTAATGGCTATTTTTATCTATATTTTTCTTAAGTCTGCCTAATCCATCCATTTTACTTTTGAAATATTGGAATATTTTGCCTAATTCATTTTAAAGAAACGTTTGATTTATGGTGTTCTAATCCTAATTTTCAAAATATAATACCTACAGTATAGTGCTTTCAGCAAGATATAAGAATGAAAGTGCAGGGCCATAAATGTTAAATATGTTTTACCCAAAACTTAGAGCGTATAAACTAGCTGATGAAAAAAAGAAAAGACATTGTGTTGATGATAAAAGAATACAAGTTCAGGAAGCTTGGGCTCATGATCTTGAGATATCCAATTCTAATTCAAGAAATATCATATCACCTGCATTAATGTGTAATTTAATCAAGCATAGAATACTCCACCATATGGAGATCGATGTTCCCAAAAGATGGAACTATTAGTGTATTATATGACACCACTTAAACTACATAACTGGCTCTTCATGCAGGCTTTATTTCATGATAATGGGGTAAATAATTTTGGAAGCACAAGTGAACAGTAGACTCTAAAATATGAATTTCTTTAGAACTTTAAATATTCTGGAAATAAATTTTAACTTCACGGAATATATCTCAAATTTGCAGAATGTAAGAGGATTGATTCTGTCTGTCAGGAGAGCTTCACAAGTATTTCTGCTGCCTGGCAACCTTTCAGAGATGAAGAATCAGGAATTTCAAAGTATGTAGTGGTAATATTTAAATAATTCCTCTCCTTTGCTTCTTTGTTAATTTGAAATTTAAATTATTAATGGAACCATTTTAGTCACCGATTATTTATTCTGACTCCACTTGAAAAAGTCAGCTATAGTAATCATATTGAGTGGCCATATATCCATCTCTCCATTCAGGCTTTGATATTTATTTATTAAGATAACTAGGAATTATTAGCATTTCAACCAAATTTAGTATGAAGATTTATACAGTGATCTGCCTCTTGAGAGTGCAATCACTGATGCAAGAACATTATATTCTTTTTTATTTTTTACCGATAGAAGCCAACGTATTATTAAGCAGAGAATGTGGCTTCAGAAAGTATTTATCAAATATTGAATGAGCTTTTCAGCATTGTAGATCATCATTCAATTGTTCATCCTTTCATATTTTCGTTGCTACAGAAGTGTTTATTATTGGTTCTTGGTCTAAAGAGATTATATTGACTGGATCATGGAAGAGGGAGACTGACATAAGTTTACAATACTATTTAGCAGAATTATAGCCCCAAATTGAGATTTATTCCAGGATGGTGACTATAGCTTAACTGATTTAAAGCAGATGTTTCTTTTGTGCAATTTATCAGTATATATGTGCTTGTTGTCTATCTTCATCTACATTATTGTGTTGAATCATGCATTGGCTGTTCAGTTCATATGCGTTCCTTCATCTCCTTGTTTTGGAATGGAGAACAATTAGAATTTTCTCAGCTGTCTTGCTCCACTGCAACAATGTCCTTTGTTCTAGAATAAACCGCCATCACATGATCGCCAGTCTGCCCATTTATGCTGTGATGAACCCTCATTAACTGCTTTAAATGACTACTCCTTGGCTCTTCATACTACATTGTGTTCAAGACTAAACAAACTGGGACTACATTAATCATTATTTAAATGTAAACGGAAGCAAAAAAGGAAATGTTTCAAAGCTGGCCATTGTAGAACTGGAAAATGAAATCCAGTTATCTCCCTTTTGCCCTTTCTTGCTCAACAATTTAAAAATTCAGCCATTAATTTAGAAAACCTGGTGTAAATCCCTATTAAGTCGCCAACTTTTGTGTAAACTATTCTTGAGATTCTACTGTGTATTGCGTTATTCAATTCCCAATCAGTAAGACCACCAGAAAAGCACACAGAAATAGTTAATTTTATCAATGATCAGAATATTGATGTCTTCTTCCTGACAGAAACATGGCTAAACACATCAGGCAATGAGCCTAAGTGTCTGGATCTAGCACTCACCAATTACTCATCAAGATGTTCTCCTGCCACATCATGGAGTTGAAATTACTGTCATCACAAAGAATTCCATGATAAAATGTCATAAATACACCACAACCTTCAATTTCTGCCACACATCATTTGAACTAGTCCAAACAACATTCACACTGGAACAAAGATGAGTCCAATTTCTCTGCCTCTACTGCACTCCTCCTACTAGGAAAAACAAGCTAACTGATTCTCTTTTTTGGAGCAGTTTCTGAATCTTCTGGAGTATGGAAATGCAGAGTTGATCTGATGCAAGTTTATGGGATACAAAGGTGGATCATAGAGTATTATCATCAATTACTGCTTCCTACGGTGCATGTATGGAGTATCGGTATATATTTGTTGCATTGGCATCAGACTTGTTGAATTTAGGTTTTCAGGTTCCTTATACATCTCATATCAGCCCCTTGCAAGCTCCACATACTTGTGTCAGAAACTTTACAACTCTACAAACTCCCATGAGTCTATCTTCCTGAGGCGTTCCTATACAACACAAAATTTAGGACTGGACTGGTACAGTGTGCTGTGACAAAACTTGCCCCCTGTTATGCCAAAGACTTTTTTAAATGTACAATAAAGTGTCTATTGAACCTATGTATTGTGTTTTATTTAAAAATGGATATAATCTTTGTGAGTGATTTAAGGATGGAGTAAAATGGCATTATAAACCTTTAATTTCTTTTCCTATTTTTCTAAATAAACATATTAAATGTGCTAATTTATATTTTGTTTAGATATCAGCTTGGCGTTGGGACCACACCTGGAGGAACACAGCTTAAGTCCTTCTTTGATGTCCCAGCAGAATCAAACACCTGTGTCATCAAGGGACTGGATCTATTTGGACTCCGACAGGTTATTTCATATCCCCTGATGATTTATAAATCTAAACACATTTTCCTTAAGTACAGGTTACTTGTTGGCAATCATATTTGATACATTCTCAGTGACCATTTTAGAATGCATATTTACAAGTAAAGAATAATACAGTTGTGATCTAATTATTATCCTCATATTTCATATTTTCTTGTGTATTACAAAATCTGATCACTATAACATTTCAAAAGTAGTCTTTTTTATGTATGTTAATTTTCAGTTTCCACCAAAATGTAGATCAGACATAACTCACTAAAAGCAAGAGAGTAAACACAAAATGTAAACAAATTAATCTCTTTGTTTTCTCTCTAAGATCATGCAAGAGACTGATGGCCTTTTTGACATACAGCGTTGGTCTATCTGTAATTATATAGCATCTTGTACATCCTTTCATCTGGTACTCAGACAATTTTATGGAATGGTCAGATCATCCATTGTCTTATGTTCATCATCAAACATCTTTAAAACCTTGTTACAGCTTCTTCGTTTAAAAAGAAAATTATATCAACATTGGTTTTCACCAGAAGACATCTTATTATTTCGGGTGGCTCCAAAATGAAAATGCTTTATTTTCTGCTTGGACATTCAATATGGCCACCAAAATGCCATTTTGAAAATTGTATCCCTGCTCCTCATAAATGGTTGGTTATATCAACATGGGATTTCACTAAAGAATTTTACTTGTGTATAACAATAAAATTTGATTGCAAATTCTAACATTCAATATGGCCACTGCAGCAGTCATCGTACAAGTTTTGTTACTGCTACTCTTTCTGAATGGAAAATAGATCAGCATAGTCTTTCACTAGAAGTGTTATTGTATCTAGTTGATCTAAAATAATATGGCTACCACAGTAGCTATCATGAAAATCTTATTGCAGTTCCTAGATGGAAAGTCATATCAACATTGGATTCTCAATAGATTCATCAATATTATTGTGGAAGGAACCACAGTAGTTCAGTGGTTAACATGCCAGACTTTTGAACAACATGGTGATGGTTTGAATCCTACATCAGAGTAGCTTGGTTCAGTGATTATGGAGTGTCCTCAGCAATGCACTTTATTCCTATTGCCTTGGCACTAAATAACCTACTTGTTTTGTTGTGCCATACAGCACCAAACCAAAGCAATACAAACATCATGGCATAGGGGTGTGATATAGGCTATATTTATGAACAAATTGCTCACCATGCCTCTAGTTATATATGGACTTTGGGGAAAAAGATAAGTGCTTTTAGCAAAATTTACATCACTTTACCTTGCAATAACAAAACTTCTGAACTTGAGTGCTCACTCAAACTCAGAATGTTATGTGTCTTAAAAGTTTACAAAAGGCTCTAAATATTGCTAGCAGACATCTGTATCTAATCTACCACTGTTTTGAAATCTCATGTATTTCGGTTAGATTCTTTTCAGTAATCAAAGTATGAATTTTTTATGTGCATTCCAGTTGAGGAGTTCTGTGAATACAGGCCCTGGTAAATGTTCAGTATGGTCCTGTCTCAATCATGCATCATCCATCAACAATTGCTGCTTTAGCTCCCCTTTACTAAATTTGAAGGAAAGCCAGGCAGCTTTAATGCCTTTTAATGTTATACAAATGTGCTGATCTACCATACATTATAGCCATAATTACTAAAATTAGATAATTGTTTTGACATCTCAAAAACAGCTGAAAAGAACTGTAGCAAAATGTATGTAAATAGCTGACAAAAAGAATTCAGTTCTGTATATATGATGCTGATCTCCCATCAACTTTGTCTGCATTACTAAAAATGAAACAAAATACTTACAATGATGTAGTCCATTATTCAGTATGGCTATTGTAACTTAAAATAAAAATAAAAACTTGGAGCAACTTCGTCTCTCAAACTTGTCAATATAGGTTGACCAAAGTTCTCTAAAAAGAATATTGGCAAAGTCTTTTAAGTCTGTATACATATTGCTCTACTGCTTATGGACCAGAACACCATTTATCTAGTTGATATTTTAATGACACTCTACTGATGTCCAGATCTTATTATAAAGTAGTCAAGACTCTAGCCCACACATCAGGGAGATTGGTAGGAAAAAGTTAACAAGATGGACATAATGTGTGCCATTTGAGTCCTTTGTTTTTTGTTTGGTTCTTTTTATTGGGGGAGGGGGATATCAGAAAAGACATCACTGACTTTTCATCATTTCTGTATTTGTATCTGAATTATGAATACAGGTTATGTTGAACCACTTTAAGATTCTAAACAATTTTTGCATGAAATGAGTAGAATAAGAACAAGATGAAAATACAGTTTATTTCTTTGCATGCATCCACCCAATGACCATATTATGTACAGATAGTGGAATGGAAAAAGAAATAGTCATCTATTTTTCTGCCAGTCTTCTATATTTATTTGCAGAGAGTGGAATGGGAAAATATATAGTCATCTATTTTTCTGCCAATTGTCTATATTTTTAAAATTTCTTATCTTCATGTCCAGGTATTTGTGACAGTGAAAGGCATAAATGGAGCCAATCTGGTGACAGTGTCCACCTCTGATGGTGTGTACCTGTCTTACCTGAGCCAAGGACAGGAGCCTCTGTCACATGTTGGGATCTGGGACCACCATCCAGATGCCTTCCACGACATGTAAGACTGACCAAAAAAAAGTATATTAAGACACTTTATTTAGAAATATGTTTTAATCATTGGCACAATAAAGCTTTAATTAAGCTAACTTTTCCCACTCAGAACTTCGTGTCACTTGAAAGAGATGTTAGAACCCCAATGATGCTGTTTATAATAAATTTCACCAATCTTCCAATCTAACAAAAATTTGGAAGTTAGAAAATAATAATAATAATAATAATAATGAGGACTTTGTATAGCACCTAATCTTTAAAAGCTCTAAGCGCTTACACCATCAATAATGATATGACTACACTACAGAACAACAAATGACAAAAACAATGAAATTGGAAAACATAAAAACATGCTGAAAATATATAAGATACAACACATGATTAGGTCGCTAAGTTTGTCCCTGAAGTCGAAACAGGTGAGTCTTGAGAGCACTCTTAAAAGGGACCACTGTGTCTTTGTGTCTAATTTCAATGGGCAATTCATTCCACATCGCCGGGCCCTAGTATGCAATGAACGTTGTCCATATGACTTTGTTTTCACCTTGGGAATAATGAGTATATGATTATCAGAAGAAGAGCATAAGGATCTAGCTGGTGTATACACATGGGTGAGGCTGGATAGTTATGTTGGACTGGAGTCTGTCATTGAAATATAGCACAGAGAACAAATTTTGTCGTTTGATTCTGTATTGAATTGATAGCCAGTATAAGGTACAGAGCAGTGGTGAGGTGTGCTCTGATCGAGGTACTCTAAAGATGATCCGTGCAGCTGTGTTTTGAACTTTTTGAAGTTTCTGAAATAAATATTGTGATGAACCAGACAGACTTGAATTACAATAGTCCAGTCTTGAAAGTACTAATGAACACACAAGCGTTTTCGAGGCATCAACTGAAAGATATTTACAAATGGAACTGATGCGTCTCAATTCAACATATGCAGCCCTGCAGATGTTCATGACATGTTGGTGCAATGTGTGAGTACTGTCTAGAGTAATGCCTATGTTTCATACTGACTGAGAATTTAATGTTGGTGTTGCTGATATTTATTGTCTGAAGTAAAGGATGTGAATGAGAAAGTCTTTGTGTTGTGATCAGAATAGCCTCAGTTTTATCATCATTCATCTGCAGCTTGTTACATGTCATCCATGATTTCACATCCGAAATACACTTCTCTACTCCATGGATGGTAGCATCAACTTGAGTTGGGTGGCTAGACTTGTATATTTGGGTGTCATCAGCGTACAATTGGTGCGACACTGTGTGATGATCTATGACACTTGAGAGTGGCTCAAAATACTTTAAAGTTCTCTGACATAAATCATTCCTTGAAATAATCAAGATATTAGGTTTTAAAGACATTCAAAGATTCAGTTTAAAATTAAGAGGTGCTAACCCTGGTTCAGTGAATGAAGTTACAATTCTAATTTGTTTACGAAATGCTCCAAAAGTAGTGATACTGTCGAAAAATTATGTTAGTGACTAATCTAATAACAACAGACATGTGGGATACAAATTGATTCAAGAGGGAATGAAGAGAGGCATGCCCACATCTTTAAGCAGGTCAGAGAAGAAAAAGCATGCATGAGATGAAAATAAGACTGGTGAATATTGGTGATCAACTGGGAAATAGGAATATATATGAAGGGTGAATGGGCTTAAGACAGTCAAACAATGCATGGTGTTAGCTTTTAATGTTCACTAATGTGACATCATCACATCTTGTGTGCCAGCTTTTGACTGAAATCAGCTGACCCACAGATTTTGCCAATCAACAATGGAATAATTCATACACATGTGGAAAATGGCACTCTATGTCAGTTCAAGGGAGAAATTACTTGGCTCATAATGTGACGAAACATTAATGCTATCTTTTTTTAAATGGAACCCAGTGATGTATTGGACCAACGCCTTTCAAGATTCAGTATTATTTGTGTGATTTGGCATATAAAACTTTTTGCAAATAATGACAGCATTGGGGTTTTAAGCTTTGATGTACAGTCTTTCGAGTTTTCATATTTATCTTTTATTTAACCCCCATTAACTTTTATTTCTTTTTCATCTAGTCTTTCATCAATGAGACCAATTCAATATTGTCTTGAAAATGATTTTCAGTAATGGTTTCCAGCTTTGCAGACTGGCCTGCTTACTGCTAAAAATGTTTGCTGCTTGACTCGGGATAAATAAAGGCTAAAAGTGGCATCAAAATGTGGATAACCACACAGGAGATAATGTAAAATAAAAATCAATACAAACATAAAAACTATAATCCTTGTACATAAAAGTTGCACTACAGGCCCCAATATCAACATTCAGTTGCTCCTCATTGAATGTTCATGTTTCACCTAATAGACAAGTTCCAAGCAATGTTCAAACAGCAGATATCTGTATCCAACATTTCTTTGTCAGTCTTCACTGTGTTTCCATGTGAACTCAGATAAGAAATTGTATGGTGATATACCACCAAAAAAGATCTCAGAGTTTAAAAAATGTACTTTATATTCAAAATTTACTCGATAGTTCAGGATTTTTTATTTTGTACTTTTATTGTATGTATTATACAGTAAAACCTGTCTTGTGAGACCACCATTTTGGCCTAAATGCAATCTCTCAAGATAGGTGGTCTGTCATAAAAGATTTGTGCAAGATTACCATTTTTCAAGGTCCAAAAGCAGCAATTTAAAAACGAAAAGATCTACATTTTGCTGTACATGTATTTAATTTGTTATTTATGTAAAACTATTGCAATCATTTCACTCAGAAATTGTGCATATCAATAAAGATGCACATCTATTGCAAGATACTATTATATTTGAAGATGATGTATACATGTAGGGTACAGTATGAGTTTCAAAAATAATAAGGTAATAATTTTTTATTCTTTCAATATGTTAATTGAAATGTCAATACATTTCAAACTCACTTTAAATGTAATACAGGAACTGCATGGTTAGTTATGGTTACACATGTTCATTCTGTTTATAAATTAGTGGCTTTGATCAGGCTTTAGGTAAATATCAAATATATGTACCAATCAATGAAATCAAATTACACAATCATCCTACTTGATATTCTAAATTGTTTTCATTTACAATGATACATGTACTCTGTAACTTCAGAGATTTCCAGACAGATGTGACCACACTGTATGCCAAATGGGATATTAGTGGTGACCCCTGTCCAGCCATTCAGTCTGAATGGGCAGTTGAGAGACTTGATGGACTTAAAATGCAGGACTATCTCAATACATATGGTATGTGCCTTCAGATACAGAATTTTTGTATCAGATTTACTTTGATTAGAATAATTCCACAACTCCTCTTTTGAGATAAATTGTTTGTTAGCTTAGTGGTGGCTGTGAATAGTTGAAAATATCTTCACTGCTTGCACTATCTAGGTGTAAGATTTATATGTGAGAAGTTATTTGCAAATTTTTATTCTCTGTAAAACATTATACTGATTTGCAATCTAATTTTTGCAAAGTGTGCAAAGTACATGATTTTAAAGCAATGAAAGTCACAATATAAGGATATATAGAAACTTTGTGACTGTGTATGAATATGGTTTCAAGGGAATTTGCTTATTTTTTATAACTTGTTAAAGAAAGTTTTATGAAAATCATCGACATTGTATATAATAATAATAATAATAATAATAATAAAAACTTTATTTTATGGGTGTGACTCAGATACAAAAGAGAAACTAATCTACCTTGAGGACCTATATTATATACTGTTACGTGCTTAGGCTCGAATAAGCAGCAACACAGAAAGAGTGATAACTAACAAGCTTGTAAAACTTTAACAATGATTTTTATTAAGTACAATTATTTTACTAAAATAAATAAACTTACGGTTTTAGAGAATCAAATCCAACATTAATCCAATATAGAATTCACAAAAATAATCCACTAATGGAATTGCAAGAGTCCTGCTAAATAAATGTTCTATTAGTTCCAGGTTCGAATCTTGACGATGTAATCCAAAATGGCTGACAATGTCACGTGATGCAGTTCTTGTTTTATAGTCATCCAAATGAATTTATGAATTCAGGTTCTTTTCCAAATAATTCCTCTTTCTATGACGAAATGACACAATGTCCAGAACAAGATAATTAAAATTAACACTCAAACATAAATACACAACTTAACTTTAAAAAAAAACAGATTCTACTGAATCTCTCTTCCATTACAATGATTTAAATACCCGTTTTTAATATGTAAACAAGGGATCACGTGATTTTCTAGAAATTGATAGAAGGTCAGAGTAAGAGTCTACCTTCACCAAGTCACGTACTCAATGAAAGATCTAGATATTTCCTACCCCCTAGAACTAAAAATAAAAAGTTGTCCTTGAGATTAACCAATAGTTTTAGAAGCTTGTTGACAATGTCTAAAGCAGGGTCAGGAATTAGGTCAACAAGCCAAGGTCAAAACTTGTTTACAGTTAGAGTCTAGGTCAGCCTGAATTTACCAGGAAAATCTCCCAATTAATGAATATTAAAGGCAAAATGACAAATTTGGATTTAA
Organism: Unio pictorum; assembly: GCA_030141615.1. NCBI lineage: Eukaryota > Metazoa > Mollusca > Bivalvia > Unionida > Unionidae > Unio > Unio pictorum. The sequence goes on from JARLTB010000110.1 coordinate 8,628,138, forward strand.
CATTCAAAAATAAATAATTTAAATCCAATAGACGTAACAATACATACAAGATACAAGCTAATAATAAGACATTCACACACACACATACATACACGCAAATACACTGTATATAAACAGCTATTGACATAAATGCTACATTGCTGAAGAAATGAAATGAAGCACATGAGGTGGGTGGTGTAACATACTTAAAAATTTACACCATTTTGTTTTAATTTCATTCATTCATTATTTATTTAATACACCTATTGTGGTGGTAAAAGATTCTTGGAGATGACTTAATATCACATGGAATGTTATTTCAAAATAATGCACCTGAAAAAGTAAAGCTATTTTTTGAAAAGCTCCTTGTTTTGGGCTTGGGTACTTTGAAATTTGTATAAAAACCTTGTATACTATTTTGGCCTTTCTCAGATGTGTTGGTAATACTTTAAGCGTAAACATTTTAGTTTAAACATTTTCTGTTTGCTGACCAAAAATTATTTTACATGTCCTTTCCTAGATTCTGTAAATTTATCTCATATTTGTAGCAGTTCTGTTCGCTGACATTGTATGACATTAGTAAAGATGCAGTTGAATGTAACATTTGTGAAATTAACTCTGTAATATAACAATAGGCTTGAAGAGCCAAAGATAAGAATTTATTTTCCTTGCACCATATATGAAGTCTGTTCAGGAACATTTGAGGTTTTTCAACTTCATCTTGGTTGCTTTAAAAAGACTTATAATGTCTACAAGGCATTAAATGGTATTAATTTTGAATCCTTTAGGGTGACCAACATATCAATCTCGAAACTTTTGTAATCACTACTTATCATGAATGGAATATGATATTGACCTGTGGGTTTCACCAGAAGACTTCTTAAGAGTCTAGTTGGTCCTAATTGAAAATGATGACAATATGACCTTAAATCACCATGGTGACCATTTTGAAAACAATGTTAACCTACTTTTTCTGACTGGGTGGTCATATAAACATGAGGTTGGTTTCATATCACATTTGCATGGTCCTAAATATTAATGGCGCCAATCTTGTACCAAATAAGATAGCATTGATGGCTATCTTGAAAATCTTATGAATACTATTCCTAAACAAATGGTCATATGTCACTACCTCTTCTAAACAAATGGTCATGTGTCACTACCCTTCCTAAACAAATGGTCATATGTCACTACCTCTCCTAAACAAATGGTCATATGTCACTACCCCTCCAAAACAAATGGTCATATGTCACTAACTCTCCTAAACAAATGGTCATATGTCACTACCCCTCCAAAACAAATGGTCATATGTCACTAACTCTCCTAAACAAATGGTCATATGTCACTACCCCTCCTAAACAAATGGTCATATGTCACTACCCCTCCTAAACAAATGGTCATATGTCACTACTCCTCCTAAGCAAATGGTCATATGTCACTACCCCTTCTAAACAAATTGTTCTATGGACATAGTGTTTCACCAAAATGACCTTTAATGATGTCTAGTTGGTCCTCAGTGAAAATAATGTTAATCTGAAATCCAGTATGGCCACCACAGCAGCCACTTTTACAGTCTTGTTATTGCTCAAGAATGGCAGAGATAATCAACACTAAGTAGCTGATAAGAAGATATGGTCTGAACCATTGAGATTTCTTCATGAAGTTTGGTATGCTTTTGCATCCTAACCAGATAAACAGAAATTAATCAGCATTTTAAATGCCATAACCATTTGTATCTTAAATTTTACCATCTATTGTCCATGATTTCTCTGGTTATATGCTGTAAAACTTTTGTCTTCATAACACATTGTCTGCATTTTTATCATAACACAAGTTTGCCCCATATAAGATATGGCTTTGTCAGATTAGTTCTGTCGGAGAACCTCTGTATGTGAAAATTATATTTACACTTATGTTCCCTTAACCATTTTCAGATCTTCATGAATCTTTACATTACTAGATGATGTGTCTGTCATGCTATTGACAGTTAATATCTTCAAAACCATTCAAAATATCTTCATTAAATGTTTTAATCATTTTGTACCATGACTAGAGTTTATAGCATATGTAACAAAGGACTTTCTCAGCTTATTAGTTTTAGAGTTGGGTTTTTCTGTAAGTACTTGCTTTCTGACAGATATTGTATACGTCTTATATTGTCCAGAGCAAACATGTAGGCACACTATGCTTCAGTTAAAACAAACATAGATTATGCTTTTCCATTGTTTATGGCACAGGAACAAAGCAAAAATGTTTTTAATTGTGCCTCAAAGTAGTATATAATTTATTACCAGGAAGGACAAATGGTTACAATGACCAGCTACAATTGGAGGAAGGCCAGCGCTACTACTCTCTCCTGCGAGTGAGGAATGCCATTGGATTTGAGTACACCTTGAGGTCTAATGGTGTTACAATCCACCATGATCCACTTATTGCAGGTCAAGTGTATGATGGAGATGTGGCTGGATATGACCTTGCTATTTTGTCCTCACAACACAAAGCTATGGCAAACTGGGAAGGATTTGGTATGCCTCGAGAAGCAATTAAAAAAATAGATATTCTCACAGGTAGGTACTGTTTTTTCTGCATATATATGTGTGTGTCAATGCATAGTTCTCTTTCACAAAAATGAATATCAAATATGTATTGTATCCATTTTAAGTTGTTTACAGCATCACTGGAGTCTGTAGTTTTGAGCCTCCTCCACACCCCTCCCCATGTTATCTAGTTACAACTCAAAAAGGTTACTATGCAGTATTTTCTTTAGATAATAGACTTCTTTAGATGTTGTATGATACTATACATAGCATGGTAGCACTTTGTGACTCCCAGGTACCTCCATCCTGCCACAGGATCCAATTTTTCTTAGATATGAGTATCAATTTTACATGACTTCTCATAGGAAGTTATATTCTAAATTTTATATATACGTACTTATGCATTTATGACAAGTGGTCTTCCAAAATGTGGTCTTGCATGTCAGGTTTTTTCTATATTTCTGTGTAAAAATAGTATTTAGAAATATAATAACATATCTTTCCTGTTCAGGCAATGCAGGAGTTCAGATTAGCAATGAAGAAGATATCCCTGGCTATCAGGAAGTTTCCTACTATGAAGTTGCCTTGGGGACAGATAGAAGATTTCCCAAGACTCAGGACAATGTAGTGCCATTCACAAATGTGGGTAGGAACACTTCAGTGACCTTCTGGGACCTTGACCTTATTCCAGGCAGTGCTGTGTACTACTTTACCGTCAAGGCTTATAGCGAGTCCTACTCCACTGCAATTGTCACTTCTAATGGATTCTATGTAGGATTTGAAGGCGGTGTCACAGGTGAAACATTCATTTGTCCTTGTAGTTTGACATTTGCTCTACAAATGAAAATATCATCATCATATCATACAAGTTAGTCATTAGCTTTTACTTTCATTTATCTGACTGTAAAGTCAAATTATTTCATATTATCATTTTCATGTTTTTGCAAAAAATATACATAGGAAAGACAAATAGAATGGATTTAGTAACTCTGATATGAATATATATATATTGTTTTAACAAAATAAGTATGATGTATTTCTGCAGCTGCAACTATTGACATGCCCCGCTATGTAAATGTGGAGACATACCTGGACATGCAATGGAATGACTTCTATTCAAAAGTGGATATACTAATGTACTATATGGGAGTTTCTGACCAAACTGAAGCTCTCAAAACAAGCTGCAGACATTATGTAAGTAACAGCTATGGTTATTACACACTTAAATTGATCACAATAATAATTTTCAAAAACTCAGACACATGTATAAACATCTGTTATTAAACTTCAACCATATTTAATTTTAAATTTTGAGTATGTTAAAGTTTTGTTCATTGTTTGATAATGTTGTAGTTGTTTAAACTTTGATGTGCAGTAAACTTTGTGCATAACAATATCAGCTGTAACAAAATATATGATATTAAAAAGATTTCATGGTCCTTCTTGTATTTTATGTAAAATATTTCCTAGTTATAATGAACTTTTCAGATGTCATTATGATTATGGGGTCCCTTGGGATTAATTATCCTTTTAATTTATTGCATTTCTGATTGCTAACAAAGTTGCTATTCCAGACATGTTAAGATCTGACTCGAAGTAGAGTTGGCAATTGTAAAGTACTGATAGTTATTAAATAGCACAGGTGTCACAATGTATTCATTTCCATGTGCCAGCCTATGGTAGACCATATCATATTATCAGGTCATATGTACATCAGTTTATCTGTTACTTATTTTGCTTCCATGCAGATTCCTAAGTGAATATTGTAGGTTATTGTGTTGTAAATAAACAAGGCTCATTATATCATTGATGAAAGTTTTTTTCATTAGATAATTGTTGTTTTTAGAAAATGATAAATGTGATCTGAGGTCAAACAGAACTATATTATCTTGTGACTGTGAAGATTTTACCAATCATACTTTGATATCTAACACTTTAAGTTATATGATGCTGTGGCCAGTTTGGGCTGAATTTTATTTCCTTCAAATTATTGAATTCAAGTGAATTTTTGCACTGGAAATAAAAAAATTCTTGGCTAAAGACATTTATTGGAGTTTATACTGAATTCAAACCTGGAACAATATTTCTGTGATTGAACAAGAGATTCTTAATACATCAGCACTTCACAGGCCATAAGAGACAATTCCCCTGCTTCAAGTTTGGGTCTCTTCAGGATTTAAACTGAGTTTTTTTTTGCAATATCATAAGATCTTTTGTCACATTTTTCACTTTGTATCTCTAGGGAAATAAATTATTTGTTAAATTTTAAAAAGCTTGTTGTCTTCACTATTTTTATGTTATTTATTTTAAGAGCATAGACTTGTGACATAAATCATCTACTGACCATAGGAATCTGGGTATCACTGATTCAAGGTGGCTTGGTCTTAAAATGACTCATCTGCATTCTTATGTATTGCAAGAGTGGTTAACTTTATGAAAGCAGAATGTGTGCTATGCTGGTGGTAATTTTGCTGTGTACTTCATGTTCTTTTCTTTATTTGCAGATTGATGGTGGAAGAAATACACAAGAAGAGAATTCCATGCTTTTTAACATATATACAGTGACAAATGTTGGACGAAATACTTTTGCCAGGCTGCAGAATTTAAAACTAATACATGGAAAGACCTACTATGCTTGGGCAATAGGTTAGTAATAAAAAAAATTGTTTGCTCTCAAATTTAATTAAAATTTTTTTTTTTTATAACTTAGGGTCATTAGAATTTTTCTTGACTCTCTCTCCATTCCTCCATTCTTTGTACAGTGTAGTGGATGATATAATTTTGTCTTGCAGTGTATTTTACTGATTCTGTGAAGCCTGGTAAATATGGAGTATGTTCATTATATGTTAAAGCTATCCTTTAATCCCTGCACATGATGTTATACCAATTCCTGTATGTTCCATCTTGCATAATAAAAATTCTTCCTCATCTAAGAGCACTAGAAATCCGTTTTGACAATATTGCAAACTTCTTCACACCCAGAAACCATGGCTATAAACCCCATCCCCTAAAGCAAATGGTAAAGTATTCTAAATTATATGCAACTCCAAATTAGCACCTTTTCATTTGAACTTGTAAAAATATTTTTAGTACCATGTTTACTCACGTATTACTCAAGTCCTACTGCAAACAACAAAGATCATGATCTGCTGTATGTCACAGAATTAGGCGAAAATTGAATTTATTTCTTCTTGAATTACAAACTAATTTCACCATTTTTATAGTTTCATCGTACATGCGTTACCTGGGCTGAATAAGTATTTTTTTCAAGGTAAGCGACGTGTAACGATTTGTTTGTGCCTGACTACGAATCACTTGAAGTCAGGAACATTAGAATCACGGGGTGCACGGGAATTTTGCCATGAATTCTGCTCACCTATTTGAGGATATATAAGGCAGAATATTTCTGATAAGATTACGAGTCCAAAAGTATCTTATCAAAGGAGAGATAGCTCATCATTCTTTCTCCAGCCAAAGGGGTGAGTGTTAAATTTATATTTCGTTTTATTGTTAATTCTATTCAGTTTATCATTTCATGTAATGATGCCTTTATTACAATGCAGATTTAAAACGTTGAATATTTGGAATTACTAGTCACTATTAGACTGTAAATGCAATAGCTTAGTCTAAGTTTTAGATTGTTTTAGAAACAACTATTATTAGTTTGGTTTCTTTATTGTAGCTGAAATTGTAGCTGAACGTCTCTGAATGTCTCTGAATTGTAGCTGAATGTGATTGATTGTGCCATGATTATGCTGTTTAATTGTGCAATCAAATTGAGGTATCTGACTGTCTGTCTGTCGGATTGTCTGTCCGTCTACGTCTGTTGAGATGTGTAAATATCCGGAAATCTAGAAGTCTAAATGTCTGAGTGTCAGAGCTGTCTAGAGGTGTAAACATCCGGGGTAGCATCTAAGTATTTGGGACCGGTGGTTCTAGTAGATGCTGTATGCTGTCTGTACGTATAACTGTAGTGGATCCGTGAAGGGCAAGTGGCCGATAAAAGTATTGGGCCAACCCTAGGTATTCGGAGAAGCTGGGCGGCGATTCAACAGTTGGTGAATCATACGGTTGTACAGGGTCAAGACACGTGTGTGTTGCAATTGTAGTTACAATTGAATACATTGTTATATTTACACATAGTTACTTTGAATCACAGTAGTATTTCAAGGGATTACATGAATCTCAATAACAGTTAGCAACTTGATTAAATACATGTAGATGTTTGTGCTAGTTGTCGCAATCCATATGTGCGATAGTATAGTTTGATGTTTGTATTTGTTATCACAATTTATTCTTGCATTAATACAACTTTTCTAAAGGTTCCATTTTATGTGAAACATTTGTGTAGTCCAGGAAGTTCCTTGGATCTGTGTTTAGTCCAGGAGATTCCTTGGATCTGTGCTTATTTTGTATTAATATTTAATTTATTTTTGAATTGTGAATGGTTGTGAAGTGTGATTGTGGGTTGAATGCACGAGTTATTGTGTTGATACATCATTATTTTTCATTAATAATTTATTTCATAAATTTACATTATCTTTCACATATTGTGTTTGTGTTGTTCATTTAATCCACCATCCACTCTGTAACAATTCTGTTACACTGTAGTATAGTGCACTTGCAGGTCAGAGTCTCTTTTGTTTGTTCTAGTGATTATTCCGAACAAATTGAACAGACCTAGATTTACTAGTGAGGGTAGATCTTGATCTGTGTACTTTGTAGTTGGACTAATGTTTTTAAGTGAGTACATACAACAAAGATACTTATGGACTATTTCAGCTCTTTCCATGTCAGTTGTTTTTTTATTGTTGATGAAAGACTGATTATCATATATTAAAATGTGGCAAAGCTAGGAAAAATGCAGAAGTTGGTAAGAGTTAGTCATATTATGCATTAAACAATGCATCAGGTCAATTTATCAAAAATGTTTAACTATAAACTATTCAGTGTGTGGCATCATGTTTCAAATAAACATTATTTTAGGTTAAAAAATCACTGCATAGTTTCTAATCATTTTAGATCCTACAAAAAATGGAAACATTTATGCAAACAAATTAAACTTGTTCAGTGAGAATGATATTTCATATTTAAATGTGCAAAAATACGACATAGCAATTGTGTTATTTTATTTTATCTGGCATTAAAAATTACTGAAATATGAATATGAAAATAATTTGTTGGATAGATTACTAGCTTGAAATATTCTTTGCCTTAACCTTCATTCAAACTGACCGCAAATTTGGAAACAGGTGGTTTCTTATCAAAATGCATTGAGACTTGGAGCAATTGATAGCATCCAACTGTGAATGTGTAATGCAGTGAGATTCAGATGGATCTTGATTGTCAGATAGAGTTGATATAATTTTGTTCTTGTGTTATTCAGTTATTGCAATAGTTTATGTCCTGGTAGTGCAATGACACAAACACTAGATGGCATTATTTTTTGTACATCAAACATGAAAGATGATAGATAAATGAAAAGTAAAATGAATCTTTGTCACAAATTAATTTTTCTGCTGCTAATCATATAAGTACATGTACCCCAGGGATCCTGACATTCCAGTGACTCTTGTTCAACATACAGTAGTCCCCCTCTTGTACGGCCCCCCTGACCAGCGGCCACCCGCTCCAAACGGCCAGAATTCATTGGCACCGACGAGTTTCTGTTCAAAAGTACCCCTCACGAGAGGCCACCCGGCTAACGCGACCAGCGGCCAGCATTTTTGTGCAATAATATAAAATTTTCCCCCTCACGAGCGGCCGCATTTTATTTTTAAATGTATCCAGAACCAATAATTAATTCAAATCTTGACGTAAGGTAAGTAATTTTGATTATCTCTATCGTAGATACACCTCTCCGAGTGTCAAGTCGCCGTTAAAAGTGTCGACGAAAGATTTAAAGTATATCGTTATCTATGAAAGTCGATGTTTACAGGAAATGGGCTCAATAATGTTTTGATAGAGTTTGGGGTTTAACACCTATGTTGAGTTCTTCTCGTTGATGATTATGACCAGACGTAATTGTTATAATCATAATAACAAGGTCAGCATAGGCTAAAAATAGATTTTGTACATTGGCACACAGAGAACCTTAAAAAAGACAATAGGGTACCAGACGAAGACCGGAAAAATTACGTGACCAAACAATATGGCTTCCTTTACGAAGGCTGCATTTCGTAGACTCGACACAAGTTTTGTCTGCATAATTAAATCGCATACAGTCAGCAATAACCGAATAAATCATTACCAAACACTAAAATGCCATCACGTTAACGGATACATTATTTTCGAAGAAAGTCGGTTACTCTACTCGACGACATCCGGGGGGGGGGGGGATATGCCGTATGTACAAAAGACTCGTAAAAACAAGTTTACGTTGAAATAATTTGAATAAACAAAGTAATAACCGATAAGAAGGTTATTCAGCAGCAGTGGGAAAATGGAGCAAATGGAAATATAATTATGTATGTACCAAGATGTAAATGACGTTTTTGAATCCATTTGCAATGTCAATGTGCATGACAACAATACCCGCTCGCATATCAAACTTACGCCAAGAAAGCAAAAATAGTAACGTATATTCAGTTGAAATAAATTTGTTATTATGACAAAAGAAAAAACTTTTATTGATTAATGTTTCATTTAGACTTAAGATATTTAATATTTTGAAGTATGTAGCTTTCTTACTACGTACATTACATTAGTCCTACTTACATTTTAGGACTAACATTACATATACATGTACTTCTCATAATAAATTTAGCCCCCCTCTGGAACGGCCACCCGCCTTATAAGGCCAATTTCCCGGTGCAACAGGGGTGGCCGTATAAGAGGGGGACTACTGTACTTTCTAAAATGTATTGGTGAAATTTAATATTTAAATTTTTAAAGAAAATGTGACAATTAAAACAAAGATTCATATAAATCTTTATTAAACATAAAATGTGTATGTTTTTATTTTGGATTTGCTACTGCTTCAGTTTTAGTAATATACCTCTATTATTAAATGGCTTCCTCTGAAACTAAATATTTTTAAAAGAATAATTTTGTTTTCTTTCAAAGTACTAGATAGAATTTCCCCCAAAATAATATTTTAGGCCACTGTACTGTTTTTAATTTATTTTCTATTAATTGAGAACATGCTAATGTGCTACCTTAAGATTATTTAACATCTACCGGTAATTAACCAAAATTTCCAGTACAGTAAACTTTTATCTGATTTCAACTCTAAATAAGTCTTGGACTTTGATGATAAGAGTTACATGTTTGTCCTTTTTTTGTGTGTTCAGGCTTAGGATTCATATTCTGTTTTACAGGTACATGTATTATGTGCTATCACACTTATGACATAAACCATATTGTGTGAGAGACTGATTTAATGTCTATAGTAATAACATGAGAAATTATACATACTACACAATTATAGTGCTTTTGTTAAGTCCATGAGATAAGCTTCATCCCTGTTATGTTTTGTGTCAAGTATTGAAGTAACTGAAAACAATATGACCAGACAGACTTAGTTGGCAACACTCTGTTGATTGTCAGACAAGGAAACAAAATGTAAACTAGATCTGGTCGCCTTTTAGTTAAGCTTCATAAATAACATCTTTATTGATTGTCCAACAAAGATATAATCTAACAACTAGACCTAGTTTAATAGATAAACAAATCAAAGACAAACTGATATAGTGAGATTTGAGAACTCTTATATGACCAAGGTCTGGTTGCATAGAGTATATATGCCATGAAAACTTGTAATCTACTTGGTATATTCCATAAATACAAGGATATCAGGATTGCTTTGTTGCATCTATCAGATGGTACTTATTAATATATGAAAGCTGAAACATCCCAAGCTTGTACCCCAAAATTCAAACTATGTATAATTTACTTTAAACCCTTCAGCATTATTTTCTGTTTAAAATAAGAATTTCAGTTTTGTCTTTCCTGACCTGAATCAAATTTTCTTCGATATGGTCCATTTTTTTTCTGTCACCTTTAGTCTGGTTTTTAAATAATGGTTTTTCCAGCCAATCCTTGTAATAGTAATCTTTGTGTAACAGAAAGTGATGGAAATAAACATGTCATACCAAATTATTGATAAGGCTACAGCTGCTATTGCAACAGTACATATCACCAAATAAAGCCTCCATTTTTAACACGGAAATGACAAAACACAAGTTAGGAGTTTTCATTATTAAATAGTAACTTGCAATAATCAGTGATGTCTTACAAGAAAAAGAGTTAATGATCAATCAGCTATTAAAACACATCCCTGGGAATATGCAAGAGTTAATTTTGTTAGTGGAATTGATGTGAACACCTGCTAATGCCACATGCAATACATTTTGCCTGGAATTATAACACTAGCTACTTGTCTGGTTTTAGGAAGTACATGTATCTCAAAAAGCCATATCTATTTATATCTATTTTCACTGCATATCTAAGAAAAATTGGCTAGGCATTTTCACTTTCCTATTATAAAAGGCAGAGTTTACTTTTTTCAGAAACTTGGTCACCTACGTTACCTGGTAGTGTGACCCCTGGAATACCACCAAAAATATCATTTTTTTAATTTGATAAAATTTTATATTGCCATTATGCTCAAATTAAAGAATCTCTTAAATAGATGCTGCTAAAATATTTTGACTGACATTCAGATCTGTAAAGTCAATCAATCCATACAATGACTCTCAGTTCCAGAATTTAGGATAGTGATTAAACAACACAATTTTGATACTATGTATAGCAGGAAGACCTCTATATTATTTTCATCCTAGTTGTGCATGCAAGTCAATTCCACATATAAAAGGAAGAGATTTATTTCATCCTAGTTGTGCATGCAAGTCAATTCCATATAACAAAGGAAGAGATTTATGTTAACTCTATAACAATTCTTTTATCTTCGTGTTTTATAGGCGTGATTTTATCTATAAACATGAAAATGTTTTAAAAACAATACTTTAAAAAAAATGCAAGACTTGGCAGCAAGAGATTATGTTGACAATGCACACATATCATAGTAGAAAATAAATCTTAAAGTCAAGTCTTTTCAATCAAGATCAATGTCTATTTTAAGATTACAGTTCATGCTTTTAACTAAATTATACTGGATTCAAATGTTACAAGAAATACATGGATGTTAAATATGTTTTGTTACAATACACTTCAGAGTAAATATTCAAAGTTGGTTCCTAATGCAGAATTCTAATTGCAGGCATGGACAAGGCTGGAGAGTGTAATATGAGTATGCATGAGTTTACAATAGATGTGACCCCACCCATCAGAGGTCAGCTGAGAGCAGGACCATACTTTGGCATGGTAAGCCATCCCATTAATATTTAGAAAATGATATGTAGTACTATGCGCTGTTGACTCGGACTGATATCTTCCAGTTTATAAACATTAATTACATACATATTAAAATTTCATTCTTCTCTCTTTTTCTACTTCATTATAATATATTTTTAGCTTTAAATTTTGTGCCAAATTATCTTCTCAAGCTTGGTTTGGTATCTGAAACTTCATACATTTCTTTTACACGATCATTTTTCTGTTATTTATATATCTTGAAAAGTGAATGAAATATTCTTTAGATGATTACATAGATACATAAAGATGTACAGATTTTGTTGTTGAATGGTGCAATGAGATCAGTAAAAGTTAGACACTCCACATTGTTATTTTTAGTATTACAACACTTTTGCTTAATCTTATGATTAATTGGAGTTTGAATAAATGTAAATCAAAATAATTATATTTCACAATCTAATCTATTTCAGGCTGTATCTTACACTCCCAAGTCCGACAGTATTACTGCTTACTGGGAGGGCTATATGGATGCTGAGTCTGGTATCAAGCACTACAATCTGACACTGTTAAAGAGAGATTCCTGTCAGTCAACAAATTATGACTCAATGACAACGCTTGTATCGAACATCATACTGGCTCACAATACCACCACTTTCACAATCAGAGATTTATCTCTTTTGGTTGGTACCAGAGCTGAAAGTATTTTCTTGTTTTCAGGTGTTCTTTTTGTGAGATGCTCTTTTGTCCAAATATTTACCTCTCTTTAAAATGTGTTCATAATTTACCACCTATATCTTTAAAAAAATTACTGTAAGAATTTTTATTTGAGGTGATACTTTTTAAAATAGGCTGTATTAAAATATTGCCTGAATGACTGAATTGGATAATTAAAAAACCAAACATGAATCACACACACACACACACACACACACACATATATAAAAGTTCAAAACACAGCTGCACGGATCATCTTTAGAGTACCTCGATCAGAGCACACCTCACCACTGCTCTGTACCCTACACTGGCTATCAATTTGATACAGAATCAAACACAGAATTTGTTCTCTGTGCTTTGTTTCAATGTCAGACTCCAGTCCAACATACCTATCCAGCCTCACCCATGTGTATACACCAGCTAAATCCTTATGCTCTTCTTCTGATAATCGTATACTCATTGTTCCCAATGTGAAAACAAAGTCATATGGACAATGTTCATGTGTACACCAGGTCCCGGCGATGTGGAACGAGTTGCTCATTGAAATTAGACACAAAGACACAGTGGTCCCTTTTAAGAGTGCTCTGAAGACTCACCTGTTTCGACTGCAGGGACAAACTTAGCGACCTAATCATGTTTTGTATCTTATATGTTTTAAGCATGTTTTTATGTTTTACAATTTCATTGTGTTTGTCATTTGTTGTTCTGTTGTGTAGTCATATCATTATTGATGGTATAAAGCGCTTTGAGCTTCGAAAGATTAGGTGCTATACAAAGTCCTCATTATTATTAATATATATATATATATATATATATATATATATATATATATATATATATATATATATATATATATATATATATATATATATATATATATATATACATATATATATATATATATATATAAATATAATATATATATATATGTGGAGAAATTCACACTTCATATTTATTTATGCTCCCATCATCAGTAAAATTACAGAAATTATTTCTTGCTTTAAACTTATCTTCAGATTTTACAGTTTATATACTCTTAACCCAAAATGGAAACTGAGGTTTATTTTTCTAAACCTTATAGCAAGTTTGATTCATTACTGAATCCATTAGTTGTGTCATATTTAAATAAAAAAGTTATGCATTAGAGGGTCTAAATGTGGGATGCAAATTTATACAGAGCTGTATACTATATTCTGCTTTAAGGGAATACTCTTGTCTGACCAAATTCTGACTTTACTCAGTGAGATCTCTATTTTTTTCAGCTAATAAAAATGCTTAATTGATCTTTGGTACTGATAATGGGCACTTCTGACAAACTTGTGGAAGCAGAACTACAAAGATATATCTCCCCATGTTTTTCTATACATACTTTCTGTAGTCAAAGTCACAATAAGTTGAAGGCCAAAGTTATATCATGGATGATTACTTTGTAAACAGATGCATACTTAGTCAATAAAACTGTTATATTTATGTGAAACACAATTACAATAGCATTATGACATAGGACATTATAAACCTTGTCTCATCTGAAAAGGAAACGACTTTAAAATTGATGGGAAAGCTTCTTTTAAGCATTGCAAGGAAAACTCATAGTTATTTCAGATCCCGACATTCAGACATATGGAACCTTGCATGAGTTCTGTTTGAATTAGTAAACTTCAGAAGGACAAATTTGCAGATAAATTTTGACAAATAAATCTTGACAGTAAATGCTACAGTTTACAAATAACTTTAGGTTATTCTTCTTTTCTCTTCAAAAAAGAAATTCTAATTTAATGGCATGAAAATTGTTACATTTAAAGTTTTCAATTCGTAGACATATCAAATGAATTTGAGTACCGGTAACAGTGAAATCTGCATAAACAGTTAAACATCATTAACCCTTTGTTACATCACTAGATAATTCTATCCATGTTATGACATATTTAGTTTGCCTCATCATATGTTTCACTTTTGTTTGTGTATGACTGATTTAAATGAAGTGTTCTGGTATCCTCTTATCTATAATATTTTTGCAGTTGCTAGAGGTCAAGGTTATGTATTGTTGTACATTGGTAAAGAGCAACCAGTTACAGTCAACTCCGGTCAACTGCACACCCTCGGGCCCGTCACGAGACCGTGCAGTTAACCAGAGTGTGCAGTTAACCGGAGTATGATACAGTACATTTTTAAGCTTTGGGAAAAATCAGGACCGGCGTGATTATGTGCAGTTATCCGGAGTGTGCAGTTGAGTGGAGTCGACTGTACCCACTTTGTTTATGATAATAATCTCCTTATGTCATCAATAAATTAAACTTTTGACTTTTGACTTTTGTCTGTCAATAAATATATTGCGTTTCTGGATGGGCAATTCCATTTTTATATTTCATTCATTGGTACATATGCATTCCATATTTACCCAAATACTGATCAAAATTATTTTAGTGCAGTTCCAATACATCAAACGTGATTATTATCAGAGCTAAATTTGCAAATCCTATGCAAAATATGAAGTAACTCTGAAATGTTTGGACATGGGAAGTTAAAATATGTACAAGATAAATAAATGTTACCTTGGTTAATTTTGCAATTTATATTTAATAATGTACAGCTGCTCTAAATATGAATGTTTTACAATAGACTTATATCTTTATTACTGTATAACATATTTTTAAATTAAATAAATGCAATATTTTAACAAGCAATATAAATAAAAAAGAAAATGCAATTACTGTAATAATTTTTGATGATATTTTCTTTAAATCCTGTTTAATTCTTACCTTGAAAATGGATGATCTTGCAATACAATGTTTAAGAGTCCACCTATCTCAAGAGATCACTTTTTGTTTGCAAAATGGTTGTTTTCTTGAGATAGGTTTTACCATATTAAGCAATACTTGTTCTAATAAATGAAGTTATTCATTGGCTGCTACAGATGCTATTGACTAATTTCATTGCCATATTATTACCTCCATTCCTCAATATTAATTTTCATTTGGATATGTCAGTTAGCTTATGTTTACAAGATTAACAGATTTATAGCTGTTATTCCTTTAAAAATAGGTTATAACATTCTAAATTGTAAAGTTAACAGTAAATGATTTCAGGCCGATCGAACCTTTTGTTAGTGGGAACAGTGGATACACAATATTTAAATGCTACGCCCAAATGGTATTACTGCACAAGTCATCTTAAAACTCTTCTATACATACGCCCAAATGGTATGACTGCACAGTTCTTCTTAAAACTCTTTCAGAGCTCAACACCTTACTATATAAAGCTGGTGGTTGAGAATGAAGCTAACCTGTACATAACAGAGATTAGCTCTCCTATTCTGTTGGATGATTCATTACCCACATCTGGACATGTTACGGAGGGTACAGAATTCAAAGATGATGTGGTGTGGTGGGGATCAACAACAAATGTATCAGGTGAGTGAAATCAAGATGCATTTACACCAGAAAAATAACTTAATAAATCTCATGTCAATTGTGCTTAGCCTTGCAATGTTTACTGACAGTAAAACTCATTCTTGTTGATTCCCACCTTGTGAGATAGCAAATTTGTAATGCAAAGTCAGTTTCATCAAGGTAAACCCTAATGTTATTTATATATATTATTATAATGCAATTTGTAAACTGTAGTAAACCAAACTAAAGTACATGTCACTAAATGCCATTGTCATGCTGAAGACATATAAATAGCAAGCAAGATTAACCATTTATATCATCAAAGGAAGAATGATAGACATACAAAGTTTAGAGGTTTGTATTTTTTATTTATCTTTGTGAAAACACACACAATGTCTGTTGTCCTAATATCGAGTATATTGTGGATCTATGATCTACTCAGTTTAACAATTGGTATGCCCATGTGTATTGTGGATCCATGATCTACTCAGTTTAACAATAGGCATGCCCATATATTATTGTGGCCTAACCAAACATGCTCAGACAGTTATGGTCATAAGGTCATAAGTAGTCCATCCCTGTCAGGACCGAATCCTCTTTGACAACTATCTTTTATCATGGGAGCTCTGTGAAAATAGGAATTTCAACATCTGATTGTGGACAGATTATTGTGAGCTAGAAGGACCTCCATCTTGAAGGCTTATGAGGGAAAGTGGCACATGTTCACGGACAGATACATTGCTAGGAACATCATTCTTCGAAATGCAACATTTCCATAACTTTCTGATTTTTTCTATGATTGTTAGGGAAAACAAAGGTAAACCATATTACATTGGTCAGGTTTTGTAGTTAAGAATAGATTACTCTCACTGGGCAGGAGCCCCGAATGGTCAAGTGGTCTAAAGCGCTGTCCGTTATGGATTACTGCCATCTCACCTCTATCTACATGGGTTCAAGTCTAAAATTCGGCTAATGTAGTTATGTGAAAAAGCTTGCCAGTAGCTTCTTGTGGGTCGGTGGTTCTTTCCTGGGGTTTTCCCGGGTTCTTCCTCCGCCAATAATACTGGCCGCCATGTATAGCCTATATTGTGCTGAAAAATGGCATTAAACCATAAAAAACAAACAAACTGTCACTGGGCAATCAGTGTTTTTATACACTCCCTCTATATCAAGAGAGGGGACTATGCAAGACTTCTGTCCTTGTTGTTAAGCATTACTTTAAGCACACAGAGAAAAGTAATGGAACATAAAAGAATGTCATTCTTTCAGTGAGGACTTGAAAGAGGATATGACCCCTCATTAACACTATCATTGTAGTAGTACATGTAGTAAGTAAAAATCTCACAAAAGATCACAGTAAGCTTATGAGAGTAATATCTGCAAGCCTCATATTCAAATTTAACATTTCACTCCAAAATGTAATAGAAGCAGATGTCTGGCATGCACAGCTATGATTGTCAAGTTTTTATCTATGGGATCTAGCTTTGCAGAGATTTGATTTGAATCTGGTGGGTCCAGTGGCTGCTACCAAGTGACTACCAGACCTTGTTGACCTCCTTTCAGGCAAGAGTTACTGGATTCATCCTGCATTGAAAAATTCATCTGTGAACATGATGCAAAATTACAGAATAGCAGGTGGTATTTATTGTAGTAGAACTGCTCAATTGTCTAAAGATTTCATCCATTTGTGACTTTGATTTTGAAAAGAAGAAATGCTAGGAGCCTGCCTTATGTCACTGGGAATGTTGTACCATATGGGTTGAAACTTTTTTAAACAATTCCTTCTTTTAGCCTTGGTGTAATGTAATTTTTTCCTTATGGACCTTAAATTTGGAGTACCATCAGCATCTCTTTGGTGAAAGAGATTGCTTTTATAGACAGGAATGGCTTCTTTTGGTTATTTTATATTCAACCTATTACCTTTGTGTATTTTTAGCCAACATGTGTACTCTTAATCCCAATAAATTATCTTTTATTGTCTTATTATGTGTATACTTACCATTTACATTCCCCATTGACCTGAAACCTTCATGTATTATTTTAACCATCTCATCATTTTATTTTCATTTTTTTATTGCTTGTTGATCATTCATCATATAATCTGTCTTGTGATTTTACATAGCCTTATAGTGCTGGTGCACCATAAAACCAAACATTTTTTTCAGACAAGTATGAAGTCTATTAGGAATAGTAACCACTGATAAGAAACAACTCATGAAGGGTCATCACATTTTGGTCTTTATAGATTACCGTATTTATTTCATGCTTTGTAAACTTTACAAAACATTATCATATGGTCTTTTTCATTTGTCTGTGATCATCCCATATCATGGATATAATAATTGTCTTTTTTATTATCAACAATGAAAATAAAAAAAACATTTGATAAGTTATGTAATTGAAATCAAGATTTTCTTCATAATAAAATGGTAATCATTAAAAAAGATGAAAACAATTTCTTGAAGGTAAATAAAAAATAATATTGCCTAAACATAATATCCATCAGTTCTGTTAGTATCATTTAAACTGCCACATTGTAGTTTGTGCAGTAAAATCTGTTTTTGTAGACTTGGCTTCTTCCTGGAATTGGTGATGCCATGGTAGATATGCAAGATAAAAATTTCTGATATAATCTCATAAGTTATTCACTGAAAAAAATACAAATCATATTTTAACAAATTTAACGCTGTTAAAATTTCTGATTTTAAGATGAAAGAAAAATATTTTTCCATGTACAAATTAGCTTTACATGTTTTGCCATAAATCTATGTTGGAAAAATACAATATTTGCTCAAGTCATTATTTTACACCACTTAGATAATCTATTATTTCCTCAGCTTTAATGTTTATTCCTGGAATGAGGCAAGGAAGAAAAAAATGTACAGTATTGAATATAGTCAAGTTGGTACCAGGTATAATACATATATGTCTGTGTTTCAGTTTTCTTCAAGAAAAACTTGCTTTCAAAAAAAATTATAATTATATTGCTGTAAATATTCAATTTTCTTTCAAGGAAGGAAAAAAATTATGCAAGATTTTATTTGTTGCAAAATAAATATTTAAAATATCATTTTCATTTCTGACATAAAACAAGTATATGTTGTATATCTGATATAGAATTTTGATTTTTCACTGACTATACATGCTTATCTTATTCTGTAGGTGTGATTCTTCATCTCCAAAGCCCTATTGGTCCAGCTTGCCCATCCAAATCAGTCTCCCTCACAGACTCATCAGTGTGGAAGTCTATCAACAAGACAGGTTTTCATGATCCCAGTGGGAAACCCTGGAGACTGCATCATCGGGAGGCCAATGTGTTCAAAGATTATGTACATAATGAGGTCACAATTAAACTTGCCAGAGACTCTAAAGATGATTCCATGTATTCCTCCATCTACTACAGGTCTGCTGAAATGGCCCTTGGTGGAACATATCAGGTAAGATTTGGATACTCGTGAGGACAAAACTGTTTAGCTCATCAAAAAAACTAGAAGTAAGCTGTTGCCATAATGGCATTGGTGTCCATATTGATAAAAGTATATATTATATGAACAGCATCATTTCCTAGGTCCATGACAACAGTTTGGACTGGGTTTCATGGCACGTACTCCATGTTGGGGGGGATAAAGGTCTAACTTTCCATGTACATGTTTATTAGTTGGAAATTCTTAGTTATGTTTCTGCATTAGTTCTAGATTTTTGCACTCTCTATAAAAAAAATGTTAAATGGTAAAATCCTGATTTATGCATATTCAACTTAAACACATCTCATGTTTATTTGAATTAATAATAACACTCAATCAGACAAATATATACCCCAAGAAGTGCATAATTCACATACATACATGAATGTACAGCCTAGTTCCAAAGCATGAACCACCATTTTTTTTATGTATTTGATTGAAATGAAGATGCGGCTTCACAGCCATGGATGTACTCATGCCAAGCAAATGTGTCATACACAAGGTTTCTCAGAAATGCAATGTATGCATAAATCAGTGGGTTTACTGTATTCTGAACTATGAAACTTGGCAAAGAAAGACATCTTCATAACTTTAAAACCCTCATCACAAACATTGCTTAATGTAACTGTTATTTCTTGTTTCACTGACATTGGTTATGTCTCATGTTTACCATATATACTTGTGTATAAACCGAGAAATTTAGAAAAAAAATAAGGCCTGGAATAAGGGGGGTCGGCTTATCTGCGGGTCAAGGTCCAAGTCTAAATTTATAATGCTTTTTTCCCTCAATTTCCAGTATTTATTGTTTCCGTCGATTGCTGGATATGAGTTCACATGCCTAATGATGCCGCATGGCTGATAAGATTTGTCCTGTCGTGAAGTAAAACAAATATTTTTTTTCTAACTTAAGTGGTAGGATAATGAATGAAAACATGTTTTAACATACTTGACGTCTATTTGACAGATGTCCATCCACCAGAAAATACAGCCATTAGTGTTACTTGAACCAGGTGTATTTTCCAAAAAGAACTGCCATATTAGTAATCTCTAGTCAAGTATTTAACCCTCAGCTAATCAGTAATCAAATGGTTTCATAGAAATGCATGCTAGCTTATGTCAGTGTAAATATGAAAAGAATCTACGTAAAAAAAATAAAAGAATTACGATACCAAAGGTATATACGACAAACATTTTGATCGAGAGTAGAAATACATGTACGATAGTCTTAAAGGAACAATAGCGAGAGGCTCCATAGGAGTTTGTTGTGTGCACGCTTAGGAAGGGTAAATAACATTGCAATATACGAGTCAGCGTGAATAATTGTAAAACAATATAATTTGTTGGATTTCTTTGATAGGTGTTTTAGACGTAATAGGCAGCCACAGTTAATATGCTGCTGTTGTTTAGTTGTTTGTAAAGTAAAGTGGTTTGTTAGCAGTAGAGTGTCCATATGCTTAATCTGTGGTAAATGCCTCGGGGATAATAGGTTTTGTTGCACAATGCCAGTGACTTTACTAATACATGCCGACTCTCAGATGTATCGTTTACTGAGATATGGTAGTGGACATGAATTCTGCTCAAAGTTATCAACTGTCACAATACTTGAATAATGTCCATGCTGAAACCAATCATATTCTGATCAAATGAATCACACTACCAGTAGTTTAAACAAAACACACAAATAAACAACAATGATAGATAATTATCAAGTACAAATTGATAACCAACCACACATTAAAATAATTACAGGATAAGGTATATAAATAGTACACTACCACTATAAGAAATTGTTTCAGTTTAATCTCTCTAGAAGTTTATATTCAATTCAATGAGATAAATAGTATAGGAAGTAAAAGAAAGCGTTCTGCTTATGATGCAGCATTCAAACTTAAAGTTATTGAAAATATGCAGAAGCAAAGACCAAGTGTGCTGCAGCATGCAAATTTTTTTGTGAACAAGAAGCAAGTACGGGAATGGTGGAAAAGCAAAGCAGCATTAGAAGAAATGTCAAATTCCAAGAAGGCTCGTTGGACTGGGATTGCCTCTTTCCCTGAATTGAATTAAGAACTCAGTGATTTTGTAAGTGAACGTCAACAAAATGGATACATTATCACACGATGTTACTGAATATGCAGAAGCAAATAACAATTGTACTGCAGCATGCAAATTTTTTGTGAATGAGAAGCAAGTACAGGAATGGCAGCAATTCATCAACTTGCTATGGAGATGGCAAAAAATTATAAATATAAGTTGGCAGATTCAAAATTTGTTGCATCAGCCAGCTGGTGCTCTCGTTTCATGAACCGGACTATCGGATGACCATGACTGCAATGACGACGTATATGATGAAAGCACGCCCATAACAGAAGTCAAGTTTCGTGAACTGTTTGGCGATTCTGATACAGAGCCCAATTTTGAAGGATTCTAAAAGTGATTGAACTTTTATAATTCATGATTTTAGAATGAGGATTAATTAAATTTCTATTAGTACTTAACACTTTAGAATTGTGTTTATTTCAACATATAAATTAGCTTTCTTACTTTCATTTTATTTAATAATGTGATTTGCCTAAATAAATGTATTTAGAACTCACTTCGTGCATCTTGTGATATACCGGTAGTCTAGAAATTATGGGTTGGCTTATACGCGGATTATGCACTTTATAACAGTTTTACCGATTCAGTTGGGGGGGGGGGGGGTCGGCTTATATGCAAAGGGGCTTATACGTGAGTATATATGGTAAGTTTATTTCTCAAGTGCTGTTCATGCTAGAACTAATAAACTAGATTCTATGCATTGCTGTTATTATCACACACTACAACAACAAAAAAATCACTGCCACCAATATTTGACATTTGTAGGTTATGTGCTTATATTTACTTCATAATCACATAGGGTTTTACCCTCCATTATAATACTATTAGATCTGGAATCAGGATGCTTGGTAAGTATATAGATCTTCTAGAGTGGTACTACACATCATTTTTAAAAACAGGTCATTGTGACCCATATTGCAAGTTTATTGGTGGCTTCGGTTAGATTTTGTGTTAAACTAGCTAATTATATACTTTATTACACTTGTACAGAAATACCAATATTTCACATTTTACTGGCTTAATATATATAGATCATAATGAAAAAAATATGCTGCATGTACATTCAGTTTTGTCGAGGATCATGTGAGATGTTATATCTTCATGAGCACTACTACCAGGAATTTATTTCAATAGTTGGTCATTATAGCCCATATTTTATGCTTTCACTGGCTTCAGTTACATTTTGTATTTGTTAAATTCTCAGGCACTGTTCATGCTAGACTCATGACATTAATAATAGTATGGATCACTGTTACTACTGAACCCTTGCAACAAATGAGGCTCACTGTCATCTATATTTTTCTTTCACTATCATTGATTATGATGACCACATTAGTTATGGCATTTTTTATGTATAATATCCAACATAAAAACATAAAACTAAGTATTGAATACATTTTGTAATGGGGTTCTAGTTGGCCAAGTGGTCTAAGGCACATGCATTTGCCAATCACTGCTATCTCAGTCTGTCCACATGGGTTTGAGTCTTGAGTTTGGCCAATGTGGGTATGTGGGAAAGTTGCTAGTTGTGCACTATAGGTTGGTAGTTCTTACCAGGGTTTTGCCAGGTTCTTCCTTCACCAGTTATTCTGGCCACCATGTATAGCCTTTCTTGCACCAAGAAATAGCCATAACCCCCAAAAAACAGCAAGAATTGTAGCATTTTGTAAAGTTATAAATCATTATGTCAACAAGAGCTAGCTGACCTATATTTCATACTTCAGAGACTTTATTAACATATTGAATTTAAAGATCAATTATTGGGTGCTGTTTATGTTCCAATAAGGAAACTTGAAAATTGGATGCATTTACTACAGCCTTAAAACCAAAAAAGGTCCACATGAGAGATAGTCTAATCAGTTTACTAGATGTCTAAGTAAGATTTGTCTAGATTGGACAAATTTTACCAACTGAATTTTTGGTAAGCAAATTGAATAAAATCATTATCCATTTAATTTCATATTCTTTTATTGTACTTTAATAACAACATCGATTTTATGCACTGTAAAGCATGTTACTTCAGTCTGTCATTTTGATATATATGGGATTTGGTTGGGCATTATCCCAGTTGTTTGATGTTAGTAAGTAAAATTGATCTAATCAATATTGGTTTTTCTCTCACAAAAGGCTCATCATACATCTGAAAATTATAATGTATTTGGTTTAAATTAAAGGCATGGCTCACATTATGCAGAAAAGTAAGTTATTAGCTGTCCTTATTCAGACATGCCCCCCACCCCCGCATTTAGAATTAATTTAATTTATTTCTAAATCCTCAGAATCTGATGATGTAATTCTTGCTTGTAATGAAAAACAAAATATAAAAGCCATATAAAATCTGTGTGGAAGTAAGTCTAAATCTCTGCAGTGTATATTGAAAGGTTACTGCATTTGTATGGGAAAAATATGAATGAGTCTTTCATATGGATATACTGTATGACCTTATTAGTGCAGTATATCCATGTGACAAAACCAGTTCATAATATTTTCACATACAAATGCAATAACCATTTCACTAAATGCTCATTTTCTTATTCTACATAATGGTATAACCACAAATGCACTTTAAGAAACAAAATAACTGAATTTATGTCATATTCCAAACTACATGTAAATACAAAAGCGCAACAGCAACATTATTATTGCACACATAACTGCTCAAATAAATTTGAACTTTGCACACTAGATATCACTTTCAAAACTAAAAGAAATTTTGATCTACTTAAAATTGAAATTAATGTCATATTGCATTGCAACAACTTTTCCATATAGCCTGGAATGAATAGATTTTGGTATTTTGTCAATTTTACAAATTTTCTGATTCTGGACTGGATTTATCTTGTCAGTTCTACATGAATTACATCAAATTTCAGGAACTAGGGAGAAGCATTTTGACATCTACATGTGTGTTTATGTTCTGTCATTGAATGTTTGGAGTTATAATGTGGGAAAAATTTGAAGTATTTCAATTGTAATCATCAAAAAATATTACAGAACAGAATGTTTTCTTTAGAGCAGTAAGAAGGATGTAATTGCACTTGGAATGTAGTTTAAATTAGAGTACAATTTCAAAATGTTTTATCTAGCTTTAGAACCCATGTCATGGCTCATGTAATAGAGATTTGCAGAACTAAGAAAGTACATTTTGAGGAAATTCAGGATGTAAAACAGTATATTTTTGTCATTCTTATTACCAGCTAAAAAAGACATGTTTATTTCTTGTCACTTGCTATTATTTTAGAGACCAGGCAATTTTATAACTTGTTTTGCAACTATTGCTAGCCTAAATCCGAAACATTGTATCAAACAGTTTATGCGGAATGTGGCAAAGCAGCTGGTATGTGGACAGTCGATGAAACATCTGCTTTAGTTCATTCAAAAACACACTTAATCAACCAAAACATAAAGTGAGTACTATGTGAGTGTACATGATGTGTCTATAAAGTAGTTCCTAAAATACTATTGGGATTACATAAGTGCAATACAAAGTGTGTGAACGCAATATCATTAAATACTGCATGATTCTGACAATGTAAAGTTAACTGAGAAAAAAATGAGCATATAATAACAAATGTTTTGGAGATCCAACCAAAAGAGCTAGACACTTTGCCACCTGTATCAAACAGTTCTTGATGATGAGAACGCTGACAAATGTTTAGTCATCTGTGTCCAGATAATTAAGTCTAAAAGTACGCAGATTTCAACAGTATTTAACACACATAGGTTACAGGTCCATCCATTGCGAAAGAAATATATGATCAAAAATAAAGGATTTAGGGTCTGATGGTGCTTGTGTCCTAACATGGACTGGAAATTGTATAAGTGGAATTGTGCTCTAGGCAACAGACTTATACCAGAGACCCAAAACAAGTTGTGTACAGTGGACACAAGAATAAGTCATCTGCAAAACCATTAAACATTCCAGTAAACAGACTGTACATAATTTTGTTTATGGTTTTCCATGATTATTATGCACCAGTTCATGTTGCAGTTTAAGTCTCATACCAAAACAAATTTTCATATACAATTATTAGTTTAGAGGAAACTAAATATATGCAAGTCTTTTGATACCTATATTTTCTTCCCTAGATTTCTGTGAAGGCAGCAGATGGAGATGGTAAAGCAGTGACAGGGATTACATTCTGGGATGGTCCAGAGGGTCAGCTGGCCCCATTTGACTATACAGCCCCTGAGGAGACAGACTCATTGTGTGATTGTTGCTTTGATGATGATTCTGCTGTGAGTTCACTGCATTCACTTTTCCTTAATAGATAAATTTACTTTATTGCTATTTTACCAGTTACTGCTATGGTGGCCTAAAAGTTAGAGCATCTGCCTTGGATGCAGGAGATCACAGGTTCAACCCTTGGCTGAGTCATACCAAAGACTTACAAAAATGTACTAACAGCTGCCTTGGTTGGCACTCAGCATTATGTTAAGAGTTTAGTGTTAGGACTGGTCAGCCTGCTGTCAGGATAATGTGACTGGGTGGGACATGCTACATGTCTGGCATGATGCCCCAGTGCTAGACATAACTATAAACTGCCACACTGCAGACATTGTAGTGATATGACAAAATTTGTTTTAAAGCTATATTAAAAATCCCAATCTCACACACACACACACACACACACACACACACACACACACACTAACTATACCAGTTACATTTATGATCTGTAAAGTATTATTAATTTGTTTTCACACATGGAAAAAATACAGCTTTACAAGCATGTTTTTATGACTGATGTATACTCATATAATAAATTGGGGTTTGAAAATTCCACATTCTCTTGAGCCAAACATACAGGATGTATTCTAATTGAGAAACTAGATTTGGAGAGTTGCATTATGCTGTACCAGTTATATATCTGTATTCATGATGAAAATTATTTCAACAGTTGCTTGTAACTGTTCAGATTTATTGAAAGTGTTTTGCTTATAAATAAAGAAAAATGAGACTTTCACCTCAATTTTGATATTAATCATTTATGTTCAATTTATTGTAGCATTTTTCGTAATCATCTGCAGCTTTTCCACATTTGTTAGGAAATTGTACCATCCAAATAGTCATTCAAGTGCTTAAAATAGAATGCCTGTTAAACTATATGCAAAAATTGAAGATTTTCTAATTTATTTGGCAGGTCAACTGTTCTTGTGACTGCAATATATACAATATTACAACCAAACCAGCTACTACTGTAACCACAGTCACGGTCACCTCTCTGACAAACATCACTAAATCCTGGGTTGTGGTACAGGACCAAGAAGAATATGAAAAAATTGAAACAGTGGAAAAAATTCAGTACACGCCACAAAGGTCATGTGGCCTCCAGATTTATTCAGGTTTGTGTTTAATACTGATGTATTGATATAAATCAATATATTAAAATAGATAAAGAATCGAAATGCTTATAAGGTTAGAATAGGATGGAGTCAGTCAGTGGGAACATATACAGAAACAAAATTTAGTTTCTGGAGGTTACCAGATAAAAAAAAAGTTAATATGAAGTCATTGCTTATAGCATTTATTTCAAGTAATACAATTTCAATTTTATCCAAGATGAAATCATTTAATAATAAAACTCTGATTTTTAATTAATGAGAGTGTTATTTAAAAGGAAATAAACACAATAATGTATTGGAGCTGTAAAGTAATACACATTTACTGTAAAACCAGAATTAGATGCAAGAATATTAAGGAAGTATTCATGAAGAAATACAATCAAACCTGTATACTAATGTCATCCAGGGGAAAAAAACCAAGGTGGCCTATGTAGACAGGTGGTCTCTGAATGCAGATTCAGCTCTCAAACTTTTATACCTTGCGAAAGTCCACCAACAATTTAATACATTCTTGTCACACATAAAAAAATTGTTGACATGAACTGAATGAGGAAACTTTACAATGATGTACAATCATACAAATGTTTGGACTATTCCTTGACTGCAGTCAATACAGTGGTAGCCATCTTTTAGCAGCATAAAATTGACTTTATAAGAGGATTGCTTTTTCAAGAGAGGATTATACAACCATAAATAACAACCATATTAAATATTTAATATTTTTATTTTAAATCATCACATGCTTCTTATGGAATCAATATGATAAACATATAGTGATATCATTTAAAATAATTAGAAATAATCATCAATGACAGTGCAAAACCATTTGAAAACCTTGTCAAATAATTTAGGTACACATCTCTAGCTGTAACTATCATTCTTATCCCATTATATGTTCTCACTGCTACTGATTGTGTAATTTATGGTGCTAATTCATTCTTTACAAAATTTCTCAGCAATTATCATGTGACTCTTCCTCGCTATATTTAAACAGTTGACATTTTGCAATTTACTCTTTCACTGGCAACTATAATAGTCAAATGAAAGTGTAAGTCTTATATAAAATAATCTGTGTTTACAAGTAAGTGATACACTGGTTATTGTTTGGTACCCTATTAAGTACAGTTTCCAAATCAACATGAAAGATGCCACAATGGCTTAGGTAACATTTCTATTTTATGGCAGCTAGACATCATGCTGACTTAAACTGAACAATACTGTACTTCTGATTAACTTTTGACATCTTTATATAATTATCATTGGTAAAAATAGCCAGTAATTATCAATGTGACAAAACCTGAATGAACACACAGCAGCTAGGATAATCTGATTACTTAATTTTTTGTATGGATTAAAGTTAGACACTTGTTTGGTATCTTGGAACAATTTTATTGTGTTAAATTTATAAATCAACAAACATTTAGAAGATTTCTCTCAGTAAGACCCAATATATGTTCATTTGTGTGGTATGAATATGGCATATATTGTATTGATATCCTGGCTGCTGTCCATATTAAAAGGGTGATCATCCTAGAGGGGTACTTTTGATCATAAACTTATTAGTACCAATGGATTCTTTGTCATAAAAAGCAGGAGACTGTTCAAGGGGGTAAATAGAGATGCCTATATGACAAATTATTGCCCAATATTTTAAAGATTTTATATTGGCAACTTTATCTCTTTTTTTTGTATTCATTCATCTTTTACCAAATGTTTATTTTATTGGGGAATGTTGATATCCTTTGCAGTTCTTTGTTGTTACATCTTTTAGAACTTACTTTTTTGGGACAGGGGTCTCAGGTGGTAGAGTGTTCTAACATGATTGCCTTTACCAATTAATACCATCTCACTTCTGTCCACATGGGTTTCAGTCTCAGGCTCAACCAATGTGGTTATGTGAGACAGATGCCAGTAACTTTCCATAGGTTGGTGGTTTTTATAAAAGTTTTCCAAGGTTTCTGCCCTATCAGTCATACTGGCCACCATGTATAGCCTATCTCTCATTGAGAAATGGCATGAATCATATAGCCAGTATTGTACTGAAATATCATTGAAACCTATAGATTCATAAATGAATAATTGTAGCGATTGAAATTTGATCTAGATTCACTTTAGTTACATGTCTTCCATCTTATTGTTTTGAACAATTATCCCACCTGTAAAAATAAAGTGGAGTTTATATTGTGATCCATCATCATTGGTATTATTCGCTATTGTCTATATATTATAAGTTTTTTTTTAATTTACTGACACTGCTACCATCTTATTCTTTTGTCCTTGATGAAACTTTGGCTTTCGCATCATTTTTAATGACCTTGGGGAAAGGAGGTTACTTTGACCTGGGTTTGTTTCTCCAACATAAGAATTTATATTTTAAGTTTTATCCAAGTATTAAAGTTTGTTTCTTAGGCATATCAGCTGTAGGTACATGTATTGTGTTGTGATGGAACTTGGGTAAGGCAGGGTATTTCTTGCAGCATTCAAAATCACTTCTTAGATATGTAGATTACCTGAACCAACTTTCCTTATTGTACATTAATTAATGTTATTTACACTTGTTTTAACTCCAGTGTCAAAGTTTTGTCTTACTGGGAAATCTCCAGCTTTTGGTATGACTCCCTGGAAAATCTCAGTAGGTATGCTGTGTTTAAATTGGTGTTTCTTGCATTCATCATAAATCATCTCGTGTATGAATTGGTAACATTGTGTCCTATTGTTCTTCTAATAAAAACATGCTATTTGGAAAATTAACCTCAGCAGAAAAATAGTTTTGGGGGCCCCGAGTGGCAGAATGGTTTAAAGTGCTGTCCATTAGGGATCACTGCCATCTCACCTCTGTCTGCATGGGTTCACGTCTCAGATTCAGCCAATGTGGATATGTGAGAAAGCTTGCCAGTAGCTTCTTGTAGGTTGGTGGTTCTTTCCTGGGGGTTTCCTCCACCATTAATACTGGCCACCATATATAGCCAATCTTGTGCTGAAAAATGGTGTTAAACCCTACAATAAAAATTGTTTTTCTGGCAGACCTATAGGGATTGGTGCAAGGATCAACAGTTCTTTTAGCTTTTGGTTAAATTTTTCAATTGCATGTTTTTTCCAAGCCCTTTTACAGAGTCTCATCATACTGGGCAATAATCATTACAAAGCTAAGACCAATCCTTCTACAACATTTTCACTTGTCTCTATTAAGGTTACAGTGTTAGAAACCGCTCCGGTGGCCTAGTGGTTAGAGCGTTCGCCGCGGAAGCGGGAGGTCGAGGGTTCGATCCCCGGCCGAGTCATACCAAAGACTTACAAAAATGGCACTAACAGCTGCCTCGCTTGATGCTCAGCATTAAGAGGTTAGTGTTAGGACTGGTCGGCCTGGTGTCAGGATAATGTGACTGGGTGGGACATCATGCTACATGTCTGCGGCATGATGCCTCAGTGCTAGACATCACTATAAACTGCCTCACAGCAGATGTCGTAGCGATATGACTGAAAAATTGTTAAAGCTACGTTAAAAATCCTAATCAAACAAAATACAGTGTCAGAAATTTTATGCTTTGTCTTTATTTAAAGCTTTTAATTTGGTTATATTTTCTAAACCCTTTAATATGTTCTGATCATACTTTTCATTTCATTATGAAAGTAAGGTAATTCACTCTACATGAATTTGTTTGCTTGTCCATATGACTTTGAAGTTACCTTATGACCTCTGAGTCCACAGTCTGTCAGAGAAAATTTGAGTTATGGTTTTGAGTAGAGGTTGTTTGATTGCTCACATTTCATAAACCGTGTCACAAATTTTCTTTATACTTGTGAATAATCATTATGAAGATAAGACTATTAATTCTGTGACAGGCAATCTTGCCCCTTTGACCTTAGAGTTAAATTAACTGTTAGAGTAGATTTACCTTCGGGTTTTGGATAAGTTTTTCATTCACTTATATTTACTCTGATCAGAGTAATCTTTAGGAAGCTTACACATATCATTCTGTGACATCCTCACTAAGCCTTTGACCTAGGTATTAACACTTTGGCAATTTGCATTTAAGTTTTGATGAAAGAGTTTTCATTTGTTTATATTTCCTAAACCGTTTTTTTTTTCATTCTTTAGATGTATCATTATGACACCATGTTGGTTCATTCTATGGTACATTTCCTCAACCTTTAGTTGTAATTGATTAGGGTAAAACACATTACAGCAACGTAAAATAATTGGCATGTCATGATGGTAGTGGCCTTCTTCCAACATGTCTTTTTGTCAGCCAGTAATCCCACCAGCTTTTGTAAGTTTTATTAGGTTTGCAACCAAAACCAAATACACTGCTAAACTAGAAAGATTATCAGATTTCCTGGTTTGTGTAAACAAATGACTTTGTGAGAGTAAAATTTCACAGGATTATACTGTTTATATTAACACCCAATGAACAAAGCTCTCTTAAGTACTTGGGTGGATTTTATTAATTACCCACAAAAAGGAATGTAATGTTTCTCAGATATGTTTATGGCATCTTGACATCATGCTGACTTAAACTGAACAATACTGTACTTCTAAGAGGCACCTTTCAAGTTGTGTGTACTGCAATCATACAGGTCCAGCCTACTTGAGAGAATGTTTGCATTTTATTTTTTTATGTGGACAGTCATACATAATGAAACCACAGGAACAAAATTAAATCAACAATGATGTATATTATTGTGTATTGGCATTATGGTGAATACTGTGAGCCAATGAAACTTAGCCTATGATGTATTAGATTACTGTTTGACAGTTGATCATGATTATTCTGATTATGAGCACTTTGTATTAGATTTGATTATGTTTTCAGTTACCAGAGCTGTTAAAAGGTATTCATTATTGCACATGGAACACAAACAGCATGTTGATAAGTTGATAATGAACAAAATTACAGTAAAATTGGTTTGCTATGAAATTTTATGATAATATGATAACCTTGAAATGATTTTTTGTTTTCCAGTTACTCATTAGATTAAATAATTAAATATTGCAACATCACAAATGTTAATTTACCATAGAAAGGAGGATCAACTTTAATTAGTGTTCAGAAACTGTTTTGCAGTTCCCATCATTTCCATGCATTAAAATATGAAGTAATCAGCAGGTGCTTAGGCAGACAGACACACTGTATTGTAATGCCAGATTGTTATGACTCAGTATTGATATCAAGAAAATGTTACAGTGATGCTGCAAGATGGATAACATACACAATATTGATCTGTGTCATATACAGCTCGAATGGTTTGAGACCAGAAGTGCTTTTCCAATGGCTGTCACCTGAAATACATCTGTCCATTAGTACAACTAAACTAATGAGAAGATCACAATGACACTTCACACACACACACACACACACAGAATCTAGATGGTCCTAAATGAAAATTGTGTCACTCTGATACCCAGTGTGGCCACCATGGCAGCCATCTTGAAAATCATGATGTTAACACTTTAACCCAGAGTTTTTCAACCTTTTTATTGGAATGGAACCCTTCGGAGCATTGTAATTGTAGCCCAAATCAAAAGTAAACTCATGTGGCCAGAATAGCCAATATTACTAGTTACTAAGTTACTTTATTGTTACCCGTTAGCAACAGTTTGCAGTAGCGAACATTTCAGTGCGAAACTTGGGCTTGGTGATTTCTACAAAGCAGTTGAATTAGTGGCCAAATGTTCGAGAGCGACACCCAAAGTTCATCTTTAACAGACAAAAGTCATTCTTGTTTCTTGTGTTTGATGGTGGTCATAGCAGCAAATCCAAACTCGCACTTGTATGAAGTTGAAAACTGCAACATAAGTCGAAAAGCTTTCTCAATGATAGCCGGGTACTCATTTTCAACTAGTAACCAAAACGCATCCAAGTTCAACTCTGCATGTTTTAGCTTCAGCGTTCTGTCACTTGCAACACTAACAAGCTCCTCTTCCTTCAAAGTAAACTGTTCTTGGCACAGTTCAAATTCCACAAACAGGTTTCTAACCCAGTCGTACTGGTCAACAGATATCGATGGAAAATATTTGCTGAGACTATTCAACAGAGCATCTAAATGAGTCACAATCAGTGGAAGAATTTCTTGGTAATTTTTTTTAACAACACTGGGAAACATTTCCAAACTTCCAGCAGATGCATATTTCTTCCAAATTACCAATTTGTTCAGAAATGCATTTATTCTGTCAGTTAAGTCAAGACATTTTCATGTCTGCCTTGCATTCCACTGTTCAAAATATTCAATTCATGAAATTTATCAGCCAGATAAGCTAGTTTGGAACACCAACACTCGCTGCTAAGTACTTCTTCAAAATCCTTTAAGTTTTCACAAGAACAGAACATCAGCATCTCCTCTCTTAGCTCGTAGAAACGAGATAAAACTTTTCCGCAAGACAGCCATCATACATCCATGTGTTGGATGAGTGTGACATGGTCCGCTTCCATGCTTTCACAAAGTTTGGTGAACTGGCGACATTTCAAAAGGTCTCATCTTCATATAATTAATGATTTTCACCACCATGTCCAGCACAGACTTTAACTCGGCTCCAACTGTTTTAGCAACTAGTACTTCTCTGTGGATGAAACAGTGCATGACCATGATAGCTGGATTTATATGTCACACCAGTGAGACAAAACCTTTGACATTTCCCATCATGGCAAGGGTACCATCCATACAAATGCCAAATTAAATGCAGTTTTTCCAGTTCAAGTCACATGACTGCAAATATGAATCAACAACGTCAAATATGTCTTTTCATTTTGTTGTTTCTGTAACTCCTTACAGCAGATAAAAACTGCAACAATAGCTCCATTGTCTATAAAACCTACAAACCCCATAAGATGTGATTTACTGCTGACATCTGTGCTCTCATCCACCTCATTGCAAAGAATCCACATGTCTTTATCTTCACTAAAACGTGACTTTCAATGTTGCTGGACATGTCTGAAATATGTCTGCTTGTCATATTGTCTGACAGTGGAATCTTATTGATGTCAGATACGGCACTCACACCAAACCTAATTCTCACAATTTTTCGGCATGCAGGTAAGATTATGTTTCCGGCGAGGGTATGTGATTTCAATTTCTTTGCAACGATCTCTGCAACAGCATAACTTGCTTCTTGAGCTTTGTCACTTATCTTAAACTTTTTCTCGAATGTAGCGGTTTGTTTTTTATTCAAGCTTAGTGCCCTCTCATAGTATGCCACATTCTTGTGCCATATATCTGGATGTTTAGTTGTTAAGTGTCACTTCAATTTAGCTGGTGCCATAGCACTATTGGCAAACTTTTCCCTGCAGACAACACAGAGTGGTAAGGAGCAGTCTGGGTATCCTGCCCAAGTGAATCCATAGCTACAAAATTTTCACTGTACTGACGAACTTTAAGATTCTGATCGACATCAATTTTTGGTATATTCGCCTCACATGATGTGGTACTAGCTGTAGCTTCAGTTGACTGCTTCTGAGTTTTAGTTTGGTCGTCAGCTGTGGCATCGTCTAATTTTCTCTTCTTTATAAATTGGTCCATGGTTGAGCAAAAACAACAGTGTTATGAAAATTAATTCAAACGCTAAACGCTCATTAAGACAACAACGGAAACAGTAATTAAGTGGATAAAAAACGACTAATTAACACACAGTTCCAGTATTCCCAGACTTGGTCTCTGGCGATTTCAGCCGTTATTTTTATATTTTTACTGGCCACTGGCAGAACCCCTGGCTGGCGCTTATGGAACCCAGGTTGAAAAACACTGCTTTAACCCCTGGTGGCGTGTTTACAGGGCAAGAGGTAGTAGCCTACTTCTAAGCTACCCTATCTAGCATCAAGGTCATTAGTGTATCATTATATGATACACTAATGTGGGTGGTATTATATAAAGGTAGACAGATTTAGCTCTGCCATGATATCAAATAATCTGGCATTTTAGTTTCACAACAAAATACAGAGGGAAAAATCTAATTTTTTGGACCCAGTTTTTCTTTCACCCAAACATTGCCAGTGGTCAGAATACAATTTTGTGTCCAGATTTTAGGCATTTTGGCCTCAGATCAATGGCATACTGGCCTGAACTGCACATAGGTAAATGAACCTGTGTGAAAAATAGCACAAGGTGGGCATTTGGAGTAAAGATTGGTCTCAATATCAAAATGGTGAATGTGTTCAGCAAAACAAAAAAGAACTCCCAACTTGTATCCTTCTGTTCATGCATGAGCAAAACAACCAATGGAAAACAATGTTTCTTGGCATTAGGCTAATGGAAAATCACTTGGAAGTTTATGTTTTTAGATATATTTATAAATAACCCCCAAAATGTGTTTCCTACTTGCATTTCATGCAAAAACAGCAAAACCCTTTGGGGTTAATGTGTTAATACTTCTGATTAGAGGGTTCTATTGGAGCTTTTTCACTGGAACACTTCTTATGATATGTAGTTTGACCTCTGGCATGGATGTTATGTTAATCATCTTGAGAATCTTATTGTCACTACTTCTGAACAACATGGCTTTTTCACTAACAGGCATCTTATGTTACATATAATTAGTTTGTTATGATTTATGGTTCCAAATCTGTAAATCATAGAGGAGTTAATATTGAAACCAGAGATGTTCAAAGGTCTTTTGGTTGAAATCAATATTCCATCTTCCAGATCTTTTATATACTGTCCTATCTGTAAACCTCCAAATAGAACAGCTGACTGGATAGATAAATTGATAAAGAAAAGTCTCTTAGTATTGATCATGATATTAAAATTATTATAATGTATGACCCAAATAATGACATCTTGATAACCACTCCACACAAGCACTTCATTGTTTTGAGAGTATGTACAATTTTCATTTTTAATTTAGCTTAGAGGATTTTAAGTCATATTGCTATGATTTCTAGCACTGAGGTTACTATTTCATGAAGCTTTTAATTAATCAGAAAAAGATAATTGGCTATAATTTAGCTTTTTTAAGATAATGATACAACCTTTTCCTTAAAGTTCTTAATTCCCATGCACCTGCAACCACTGAAATAAATTATACCATACATTTGTAAGACATGCTTTCAAAGTGGAAAGGTCTGGAAAATTATAAACCCTGGAGTAACTAAGTCAGTCCCAATTGAAAATTAAGAAAAGAGTTTTTTCAAGCTTGAAGCACTGTTACAATAGCATAAAACTAGTCTAGTGGTCAAATATGGAAGTATGAGTTAAATCCTAAGAAAACTTTAGCTTCTCCATCTCAACTTGAGTATAAAAGTAAAGTCTGCAAATTCAATTAAAGAAATTGCTGATGTTTTTAATAAATACTTAACAGACATTCAGATCAGTTGAAAATAAAATGTTAATCATCAAGTTTTGAGGAAATAATTCATGTAAATATACAGACTAATAATAATCCAGACAAATTGAAGTCTGCTAAAGTAATACCCATTTGTAAGAGTGAGTAAAGGATGATCCACATATCTACAGGCCTGCCAATTTCAGTCTTACCAGCACAGTACAAAGCCTATGAAAAAGATGTCAATATAATTGTTTACTCATACATGTATAATAATAGTAATCTTTTCCACCATTAGCAGTCTGGTTTTAGGAATTCTCATTCAAGTTGAACAGCCTTCACACAAATAAAAGAAACATTACACGTCACATTCTTTGGTTTTAAAAATGCATTTGATTTAGTAGATCGCTGTATCCTTATGTCAAAATTACAATTTTAACTATAATTTTGATGGCAAATCCATAAATAAAAGTTAACTTTATATTTTCAGCATGGTAGACAGTATGCATTTATAGATAAAGCACTTGATCTTTTGCATTTATGGTTTGTGTTACAGACAGGGTCATTGAATCCATAATTATTTTTTAGGCATTATTAATTACCTCCCATTTAACAAGAAAAACACCAATACAGACCTATTTGCAGATGGCACAATATTTATATCTTCTTCTCCATCCATTTTTTTAAATACAAAACCACTAGTCACATTTTTTAGTTGGTTCCAAATAAAACGACACCCATGTAATTTCACAGAATGTCTACCACAGTAGCCTTTGTGAAAAATATCTTGTTATGGATTCTTCTGAATAGATGGTTAGACCAACAGGAATTTTTTACTTCTTTTTAAAATATTTATTTCTTACAGTATATAGTTGGTTTTATGCTAAAATGTTGGTGACTCAACTCCAAAATGGCTGCCTTGAAGGCTATCTAGAGTTATTTTATGGTTGCTTCTTCTCAGAGATTGTTGTGTCTACATAAAATATTAATTTGTAGTTGGTTCTCAATGAAAGTGTTACATATCCAACATTGTAACATCGTTGACATCCAAAATTATCTTATCACTTCTCTTAAAGAAAAAGAGGATTTTTATTAAACACTTCTTGCAATACATAATTGGTTCTGAATAAAAAGATCTGACCAACAGCATATCTGCACTTTCATGAAGAATTTTGAAAAACAGACCTAACTGACAATAGAGTCAAGTCAGATGTAATTATTTGCAGTTTTTGTAGTTCATTTATCTTTGAACACTGAAGTATATAGGCATATGAATTCTGACACTGTTATGCATTTTTGGTGTATTCCAATAAGAAAGGTGATAGTCAGCACTCTGAAATTGACTTTAGGGTCAAAAGTCTGAGCTTGGGTTTTTATCTGTCCTGGCTTTTGAGTATCATTACACAAACAAATAGGAATGGATTTTTGTTGAACCCAGTTTGTGGGTATATCTGAAACATACATTGATGATACCAGTTAAATAACTTAGGATTTTTCAAAAAGGTCAATTTATAGATTTAAAAAACTTTGCATGCATGTATATCTGTAGTTGACAGTGTCAGAGACATTATACATTGATCTTATAT
This sequence comes from Unio pictorum, assembly GCA_030141615.1. Classification (NCBI taxonomy): domain Eukaryota; kingdom Metazoa; phylum Mollusca; class Bivalvia; order Unionida; family Unionidae; genus Unio; species Unio pictorum. The sequence goes on from JARLTB010000110.1 coordinate 8,665,818, forward strand.
CCATGATATCAATTTTAAGGTCAATTTCAAGGTAAAAAAATCACAATAGATAAATGCTATAAAAACTCTAAATGGCTATATCATAAACTTGTTAGTTCAGTTTTGTATAAAAATAATTTTGAAAAAAAAATTGGTATGTTACATTTTTTTAAAGAATATCTGAAGTCCTTTTAGCTGTGAACCACTAAAATAAATGAAAGGAAAAAAGAAGTCTGTTTGGATTCATAGACTAAGTTATTGTAAAATGGACACTCATCAGCAAGTGTCATGGCATATTGATGATAATAAAGTATGGGTTTGACATGTTCATAAATTAAAAAAAAATTAAAATTCTTTTTTCACAGGCTCAGAATCATTTATTATTGCCTGGTGCCGATCCTTTAATGATTCTAGTCGATTGATGCACAGCTCTGCTGTACTTCCCTTCAATGCATCAAAAGATTTCCACAGATATACACTGAAGTTCTCAGTCACTAAGGAGGATCTTCAGGTAAGTCAGCTGAATACAGGTAGTCATATGCTTTATGTGTACTTTCTGAAGACTATATGTGCAAAACATTATATATATTATATAGAAATTCCCTTTTGAAACAATTCATTAATCTTTTGGACCATCACTGGTAATAAAGTGCTACAGCATATGAAGTACATTGATGCTATCACAGAAAACATCTTGGCATAAAGGCCCTTAAACAATGAGCAAATGACACTAGTGTGCTATCAAATATGGATTGAAATGCAAAAGATAAGAAAAATTAAAACAGTTGTTTTTATGACATGCAATCAAGAGCATTGAAAGAAAGTTCCACACAAAGCATTCTACTGGCTTTGAGTCTTGGCCAACTGCTTTTACATGTTGCTATTAGATGTCAGTCAGGTGATTGATCTTAGGCCCACTTGGTCCTCTTTTAAGGCTATTTGACAATTCGGTCCAAGACAATTCGGCCCAACTTGGACCAAACATAAGACAATTCAGCCCAATTTAAAAGACAATTCAGCCCAACTCAAAAGACAGTTCGGCCCAATTATTTAATACAACTGATAATAGTTTCAACAAGTATTTATTTGTAACATATATTTTGACAATTCTTATATAATATATTTTTACCGTATAGTTCAAAGTCCTTGCATTAGGTAAGTTAAGTATTCATTCTCATTTTAATTAGTTTGTAAAATAGAATACCGTATTTACCGCATATGTTAGGGATTTTGACATATATATACCTTTGACATGTATCGACTCGCAACATCAACTTCGGTTAGCGCGTATTTGTAAAAACCATCATGTGGCCTGATGAACTTCATTTGGTACGCTGACATCAAAATGCGAGAAGTTAATTTGTTTAGGCGGTGGTAGATAAATTTGCCATATCGCCTGTTTGGATAACCAATCCACTGCAGTGGTATTTTTCACCTTTGCGGCGCTAGCAAGTTTACTGATTGCTGCTTTACCCCTCCAGTATCCTTTTGGAGAATAATAAATAGATTCCATGTTGTTATTACTTACCAGCATCCAATATCAATTTACTTTTCATCAACCATGAAGCCAATTTTTCTTTGAAGGATTTATCAGTGATAGAATTCAAGTATTAACAATTTTGTCGTCTGTGATGATGTGATGCTAGACAATCAGAAGAATCCCGCTAGGATATTTTCCAGAGGCAGGCATAAAAATACCGATGTGATATATGTCACTCAACGATATACTCAAATACCAGAAGTGATCAGAGATAATTGCAATATTCTTGCTGTATTCAATGGAGTTGATACACATACGCTACGAAATATTTGGCAAACTTCGTTTCGGCGGTGATATGGATTATAATCTCTTTAGAAATTTCTTTAGTCACGCTCAGTCAATCCCACATGGATTTGTAACGATCAATTTGCATGATCCTAGATCAAGATATCGTATCGGACTTGATCAAATATTCAGTTAAAAAGGATTGTTAACCCCATAGCAGGAGAGGGGCACGACAGTGACTTTGGCGTCTTTTTTTACGATTCCGAGGAAGCCTTGGTTTGCCAAATGGACGCTTCTAACAGTTGTCGGATTCACCCCCTCTGCTGCTTCCTCCATAGCAAATGATGCTGCAGTTGTAGCTGATCCACTACAGAATGAAAGATAAATGGTTTTGCTCTTCATTGCCTATACACTCCAACAGGAGCTAGAAATCACAGAAAAAGTTCCCAACTAAACGGAAGGTCCATAGCATCCACAAAAAGATGAGCATTAGCCCCATGACCTCCAACCAAAACCTCTTGCTGCTGCTGACTAAAGTTCTACTCCATACAGGACCTGGAACACATGTGCAAGTTCTGAAAGAAAGAAATCTTGACACCAGCATGAAATGGGTCATATTTATCAAGATGGAAAGGTCAGTATTAATATAGATTTGTCTGTTGAAAATGTCACATCCCCTGAATCCTCAGGTAGTTGCTTGAAGAAATGCTCTGCAGTGATTGAACTGTGAATTCACCACATCACAAAAATTCAAAAAATGCCACCAGACACATGCACTGCAGTGTCAAATCAACATCTGGTTAAAATAGTCCCCTACTTAACAAAGCCAACAACTGCACCACCATCTTGTATGTAATATAAAATCTAGGCTTACTGTTTGAAATGTCGTTTCTTTTTATCCCATGAAGTATGCATTGCAGCCTGTTGGACTGATCCTGGAATGGGTACTATGCCAAGCCTGTAGGTAATGGAATCTAATTCCTGCAAGGTAATGCTAACTTGTGGAATACTGCAGCTGCAGCCTGGTGTGACAGTATGTGATAACAACACTCAAAACATCTTCTGAAAATATGGGCAAAGAGTAAGCACCGGCACAAACACATGATATGCCTGAAAAATTCTGCAAACACTGGAAGCCAGTTCCATACACTGACCTAGTAATATTGAACTTTGACAAACAGCTCAAGTCTTGCACAAATTGTGTCCAAATAGCAACAACTCTGAAGCCAGGGTGACATACAACTGGAGTTGGAGCTGTTTGGGGCACCTAGTGCTGGAACTTCTCATTCAGATATATGGCAAGTCTGAATAACGAATTGTTTTTTTAGCAGCACATCATATTCATTAGCACCACCAGTTCTACACATGTTGTGTCAAAATTGCACACAATATCCTGAAACATATATATTAGGACTGCATTGTTGTCCATGATGGGGGCATCTGGCAGCAATGAAGCGCATGCCCTAAAGAATATCATGGTCCATGCTTCCCTGATGTTACAATTTTTAGAGTCAGTCAAAGAGCAAAACACTTTCAGATAATGTAACCAAAGTATTTTGCAATGCCACCCACATCCTCTTTTCTTCTCTCTTTTTCACTCTTTTTTTTTTGACACTTGAGTCACTATTGAAATATTAGGATGTGTTGAAGGTACATGTTGCACATGTGTGAACTTGTCTGTTCCAAGAATTGTTTGATATCATTAACACCATTGCTGCTGCATTCTCTGAACAAAGGAATTGACAAATGTTTGATACTCCTGGGCTGAAATGAATGAGTGGAATAGAAGGTTCTTGTCTAGCAGAGACCAGTTCTCTAGTAATGTCATGTTATATTCAGCCATTGTTGTGAGCAACAGGGTTAACTCAGCTGTAATGGCGCAACAACAGGAAGATGAACAGAAAGCCAGTTTGCATGATACAGAAAACCACCAGTTTAAAATCCTGCACAATTCCCTAAGAAAAGTTCCAGCACAAATCAATAAGAAAAGTTCCAGCACAAATCAATAAGAAACGTTACAGCACAAAACAATAAGAAAAGTTCCAGCACAAATCAATAAGAAAAGTTACAGCACAAAACAATAAGAAAAGTTCCAGCACAAATCAATAAGAAAAGTTCCAGCACAAATCAATAAGAAACATTTGATGCAGAGATGCTAAATCCTTTGAAAAGCCAGTGATGTGAAACCCTACATTCATTGTCTCTACCTTTGAAAAGCCAGTGATGTGAAACCCTACAATCATTGTCAGTACCTTTGAAAAACTGGTGAACTGACTGATCACCTGGTACTATATATGATGCAATGTTATGTCAGATTATCTTGTGTTGATGGCTCTTTGAATTCAGCTGGGAAAAGCCCCATGAAAACAGTAAGTAAGAGGTTATTAAATGTTACTTGCATAGTTCCCTGTTTGCCTCTCAATTTCAAGGTAGATACATAAAACCTTTATCCCAGCGTTAGCCAATTACTAAGCCTTATAATCAGACATTGCATCATCTAACCACACCATCTCCCTTAATGGTCATTATCATAGAAATCCCCATTACAAAACCAGCAATATGTAGCTAAAATAACTTGAGATCATCAAGTTGTGCATAAACTAAAATTTAATAAATTATCATTATATCTTGAAAGTTATTTTCTCCATGAGCATCAATGGCAGCTTTTGGTGCATTATATTGAATATATTGTCCAATAAAACCTCATTTTTGCTTGCTTGTTTGTACCTTGCTGGAAGCATTAATGAGCTTTCAAACATTTCCCAAATCAGCATATTCATTTGCATGAAGCAACTGTATGATTGTTTCAGAACACATCCACATACACAAACACTTGATTTTCATGTGATACACCTTGACTTGGAAAATATTATTTGTTCTGGTTTTAGTTATAAAAAAATTAGGAAATGTGATTTTCCCAAAAAATTATAAGAATGCTACAAATTGCAATTTTTTTCAGCCAACATGGTGTCTCGTAGTATATGCAGATGGTGAGGAACTCACCATGCTCTGTGGCATACCAATCCTAAGCAACAACACACAGCTTGTCCTGCATGTATGGAACAGAAATGACTATCTTCCTGAGATACATGACATATTTGATCTTTGGTCAACTCGAGCTACATTTAGAGACCTGAAGTTCCCTCCAATCTCTTTTTGTCGATACGGTACCCCCTTCAGAGGTGGCACAAATGCCATTGTGAAGTACGAGGCTGGGATTGGTAACTCCAAGGGTGATACAAACATTTTGCCATTTACTGAGGTAAGAAATTTTTGCTCTGAATTATTTGAGAGCAGTTTATAACTGTATGTGTGTGTATTTTATTAATACTCAGTTAATATAACTTGCATGCAGTCAGCAATTAAAAGCGTTAGACATTTCAAAAAAGTTTTTTTGAGAATCATTAAGGAATAGTTCTAATGACTGTAATCACACATTAGCATTATACATCATTACAGGTAAGGTAATTATGTATTGAAGTAGTGAGCATATTAATTTTGTCTTGTCCATTGCAATGTTAATATTTCATGAAGTATTGAGCATATTAATTTTTTCTTGTCCATTGCAATGTTAATCCTTCATGAAGTAGTGAGCATATTAATTTTGTCTTGTCCATTGCAATGTCAATCTTTCATGAGAAGCAAGATAGCATGATGCATATAAATCTATCAGTGTAATCAAGTAAAATATCAAATTGGATATTTGTAAGCGCATCCTGCTGACCTGATTAGATTTTCAGGCATATTCATCAGATTATCAGACTAATTTTGTACAGCTTTTGAACTTTGAGACTTCTGTGACAAAACCAATAACATGATTAAGCAAAAACCATTAATAAAGACATTTTTAAAGACAAAACGATTTTTCTTATTTTCATAACTGCAAAATCAATTTCAGGTAAACAAATGAAATTTTTGGATGCATGTTTTTATGGATATATAGACCACCTTATAAGATTCTCGTGCATTTATAGCAGTATCTAAAAATATGTTTAGTTTTGTTTTAACTTTTGAAAAATCATCAGTTTAAGTAACGCAGTGAATATATCTAAGCAAATACAAAACATTTAGAATGAACAAGGTATATATCTTTTAAGAGTATGATGTTTAGCTGATTTTCATATTTTCCAAATATAATGAATGAATGAATAAACAAGTAGGAGAACATTGATTGGATCAACTGACATGCCACAATGGTTATGATCAGATGTAGTAGCTTATCTTGTACTGTAATTGGTGCAGTTATGTTTTTCTTATTCTTCTGCACATTATGAATGCAGTAAAGTAGCTTATAAAAAATAGTTCAGTATATATAACAAAAACAACTCCCTCAAAATCTTTAAGTTCTTGAACAGTCGTTGAGAAAACTTCTGGGGAGTACAAACCATGCTACAATAGTTTGAAATGTGAGAAAACATGTGTTTTGGACTGTTTTTTTTTCAGTTTTCAACTGAGCTTGCCTGTGTTAAACTGGTAAAACTTTTATAGGAATCATTATATGCACCAGTGTGGGGTAGGGAAATTCCACCCAAAAGTTAAACCATGTGGGTAGGATGCTTTGCTGAGTTTCTATCTACAGATTTTATCCCAGAGGGTGCAGTGTTTCTAATTCATACTAACATATATCACTTTTTCTCTCAATATCTCTCGCAAGGAAATAGTGTTGGTGAGGTATAATCTTTATAGATGCTGGTTTAATAGTATGGAACATTATGTTTATAAAGGTTTTTCTTTGTTTAAAAGTATGGAACATTATATATTTTAAGGTTTTTTTTTTTTGTTTGAAAGTACTGGACATTCTATTTTTAAAGGTTTAAAAGTACAGAACATTATATTTTTAAAGGTTTTTCTTTGTTTAAAAGTAAAGAACACTATTTTTAAAGGTTTAAAAGTAGGGAACATTATATTTTATTAAAGGTTTAAAGTAGGGAACATTATATTTTTAAAGGCTTAAAAGTACGGAACTTTATATTTTTAAAAGTTTTTCTTTGTTTAAAAGGACATAAAACGTTTAATTTATGACATGTAATCCGTTGTAAAAATTAAATAATGTTTAAAGACCAGCAAAACGTGTTAATTCAGTTTTTAAACTTTGAGAATCTTTGCAAATGTAAGTATAATGACATCATCTACAGTGTTAGTGAGTGGACTTTCATGAGATAGGTGTATATCATATGATTTAATTGCATGGGCAAAGTGATTTGTACAAATGGAAGAATGATAGAAATGAATATCTCTTTTTCTCTGGTGGCACCACATTTGTTATAATTGGATGTATTTGCAGGTGTGGCAGGTATTTTGTGGAATCCCTGTTCCTCATAATTTTTGTTTGACTGTATAGTTTTTACAAGTAAAATCATCCATGATTAAATATATTACTAAACCATAGATCCATTTAGCAGAAGTTCTTATCCAATGGCTGTCACCTGAAATACATCCATTCATTAGTACAACTAAACTACCAAGAATATCACCATGAAACTTCACACACACACACATTTTAAACAATAATGGAAGATAGTTCATGAATTTGTAATTCGTTCATTTCAGATATTTTGTGGCCAGATGAAAATATCAGAGCTGGAACATGTGGCTGTTTGTTAAACTTGGAATGATACATAATTGAATAAACTTAATGGCCAATTCAGTGTAGGTCATAAAAAGTCACATAGCAACAGTTATTATAAACATGAAGACTTTATTTTCTTTTTTTTCCCAGTGAGACTGATATGTTCTCATTTAGAAATTGGTCAGTTTTTAGTTAATTGACTTGCTAATTCTTTTACAGTAATTTAATGTATTGAATCTATAATAATTTTCACATTATTTATTTTCATACAGGTATATAGTCCATGCATTCCCTGCACTGATTCTTGCTCCATGTACAACTGTGACAGAAACTGCAGAAATGAGGTTGTCAGGATTCCTTTCTCCCTCTCTGGGCTAAATTTGCAGCCATTAATGGAGAAACAAACAGATAATGGGACAGAAATGATCCGAGCCACATACTACATTACAGGTAATCAGTAGTCTTAAAAATGAAACAAGACCTCTTCCAATCAGCAATTAATAATCTAGTTTCTAGTGGGAACATATTTTTTAAAATCACTCTAACAAAAAAGTATATGATTGTTGCATGTGAGCATATTTTCTATATTGTCACTTTAGAGATGAAACTGCACCTTTTTAATTTTCCTTTGCAAAGATAAACTTATTTGTGCTGAAGTATCATATATACTCACTTATAAGTCATCAACCCACAACACTTGTATAAGTTTAAAAGTAAATTTCACTTTGACCTCCCTATAAGTTGGGTGTATCTTGCAAGTAAGATAAATTGAAGGGGTGACTTGCTGTCAGTGAGTCTGAGCCGCATTTTGGAGAAAAACACAAGCCAAACTTGATTGATAGATAGGTAGATAGGTAAATTAATAACAAAACCAGTGTAAAATGAATTATTATTATTGAGTGGAATGTAATGAATAAATTGACAATCTACATTTTGTTCTAATTAAATCTATTATAATCCATAATGCTTGACATTTTATATCTATGAATTAAATAATGAACATTATTAAGTCCTCATTGTGTGATTAACAATATACTATAAATGCTGCTCTCCAATCTCACAAAGTCCAAGAATTTATTCTCATTTTCTGATAAAAAATTTTAAGTGCCTTATCCTTTGCTAGTTATTGTAAATTGATTTTGTCATTGCAATTGTCATCCAACTCCATTCTCCTGGCTCTGCTGTCATATAGAGATGTTTAAGTAGAGACTGAGCTTGGGGTCTCTGAGAAACACTATGGTCGTACATAATGCTAAATATATTAAAGGCTCAAACCTAACATGTATGAATTGATGACAGGGAGTTCAAATAAGCATTAGAATTGGCATGAATCAGACTCATGGCTCAGTTTAGTGGTCATTAAGGGGGATCATAAAGAGGACACTGCCTAAATTACAAGGTCAGGAATTAAGGTCACAGGAATTAAGGTCAAAAATATATTGGAAGTTGTGGAACTCTTCTTGGCACTAAAGTAGTACATGTTTTAAATTTTCAGCTTAATAAAAAGAGTTGGAAAACATTGTCAGAGCTGCCTTAATATACAAGCCAAGTGCTTATCAGGTCACATGTATGGCAGAAAACTTCTAATATCTAACCTATGAAAAACAAATATAAATTAGATCAATACTGACATCAAATACAGCATTTATACAGCAAAACAAAAATATAATACAAATACATATTGCTGGGACTTGCATGAAAATGGGAGCAATATTCTTGCTAGTAATCATCAATGGTAAACAATATTGACAGATACATCATTTTACAGTGGGTAGTATTTAATTTACTGTAATATTTCAAATCATTATGTCATTAATTCAAATAAATACAAGTATTGTGTAATTAATATTTGCATGAAACAGATAACCACAATGCATATGTCTGAATGGGAATAGTAGCATGAAAACTAGAATATTTTGTTGCATACTTTGGCAGTATGTTTTTGCGTTGCAGACACCTAGAGTTTCTAACATTACCCTTAGATTTATCAAATTGTTTGTATCACCATACTCTCTATGAATAAAATTACATTAACATATAAATGCATGCACATGATATATTAAAGTTTATACAACACCAGGAGAAATTGTCACCAATCAGATATAAAACCATTTATGTTTTTTCTATGTTCTAGGAGGGGGATATTTTTATCCACATTTATAGAAAATTCAAAAAATTCAATGCCTGATCATTCCATACTACAATGCCTCTGTCAGGTCCCATGGATGCTTTTCTTCTCTAAAACTGTATTTCTAACTGATCACATCAATGTAAAAATGGTTCTTTTAAAGGGGAGGGGGCAGCAGGTAGTGAAATATGGAAATCTACAGATAATATCCTCAACAATATATAGACCACTGTTTCAGTAACAAATCAGTAGGATAAGGACATGGTTGCTTGGAAGAAATAACAAATTATATCCATCACTCATAATTGAACTGCAATTTGATTTTAGTATATTTTGATATTGCTTGCTGTGGATGAGAACAGCTGCAAACCCTGGCTAAAGTATCTGACTGCAAACATCACTAGGTTGACTAAAAATTTTAAAAAACCTCTAGACTAATAGGAGTTAAGTTATAAAAAGAATCTAAATTTAAATGTAAGTTTTGAAAAGTTGTGATTCTTTGTATTGATAGAAAAGGTATTAGATTTGCTACAATAGATAGAAAATTCCAGCTGTTCAATGAATTTAGCAATTTTTATCTTCCTAACATCATTATATTTTTTTCCTGAATTGTTCAATTTATTTTATTTAGTCAAAGCTGTGCTTGGGTCAGGTCTGTATGACACATCTTCATCTGATGGATTCTATGTGGATGTCACACCACCAACATTTGATCCAGATATCATGCTGTATATTGATGTAGCCCAAGGAGAGTTTACTCCAGTAGAGTTCCAGAAATCTCCAGACACAGTTAAATCAGTATGGCTATGTGAGGATAAAGAAAGTGAAATTCAGGTGAGAAGTTTTGTAAAAGTAACCTTTTAATTTGAGGGATTATTTACAGTGAAAACTAGATTTTGGTAACCAAAATTGAAGAATTTCTTTATCTGAGTAAAACACAAAACTTATTTTTTACAAAAGTAAAGCTCTATAAAGATCATAAATACATCTGAGAAATTGGGTTCCATATCAATGTGTTTCATCATGGTAGAGCCTTGATTTTTTTTTTTAATTCTTTCCTTGAATGAATAAGTTGTGCCATCCTACTTGATATTACAGTATGAACAAGTACAGACTCTGTTGTCTGACATTCCAATAGGTGTAAGTTCATGGTTTCCAGTGTGGAACACCAATGCAGAATAGAATAACTACATCCTATCTCACAGGCATGATCTTTATCCTGACTTGTGCACAATTTTGACTGCTCTGATCATAGTGTACACAAAATAGCAAACACTTCTGGATTACCACCACCACATTAACATTGTTTTAACAATAATCATTATGAACATTAATCACAACACATTTGCATACAGAATAAGAGCAGCAGCTGTTGAAGGTCAAGTTTCCCTCAAGCAATCCATTTTATAACAATTGACTGAAATACATGTATGGCTTCTTGAAATACATGTATGGCTTCTTGAGTGCAGTTTGAGTTTTATGAATTTTTTTTGTAAGCAATCATTTTTTAAAAAATCTTATTTTTATTATTTTTAGGGGGTCAAACAGTTCTTGATCAAAGCTGAATTGAGGATTGTTTCATCAGATTTTGCCTGTCTTTATCAATCTTATGGATAAGAGTGGACTTTATTTTGTACCTTTTAACATTTGTATCATTATGCAAGCTATCTGCAAGACACAATTTAGATGCTGCCATTTTAACCTCTGTTCTTTTAAAGCTAAACTTTTTGAAAACATTTAAAGTTTACACAGAATAACTCAGTATAGACCTTTTTTATGCTTTTTCATAAGGTATGGAAATTTTCATTGTACGTCTTGCAGTCTGACTGTTATATAAATATTCGTAATAAGCCATTTTAACTTTGACCTCATTTTTTAACCTTCAGAAATGGAGAAAGACATTCATTCTGCATCAATGTAGTGATGGAACATTTCTTTTTCAGGATCAAAATTTTGCATTACTATCCTTGACAAAGCCCTATGTCTGTCTACTCCTATCCTACACTGATGCATATGATGGATACTGTAGGTGAATTCACCCAATTATCCGAACCATTTAGACTCCATGTACTTCAATGACTATTTTATTGTATGTTGAGCCATCCAGAGACAAAACAGTTTGCAAAACTGTTTACTTTGTGATATATCTTTCATTGAATGGATATTTTGTCTTAAGTTAAGGTGACTTCTATTTGGAAAGATATTTTTTAAAAATTTTATACATTAGATATTTTTTTCACTTCAGAATTATGAATGGGCTATTGGTACTAGTGTAGGAGGCCAAGAAATTCAGCCTTTCATTTCCACAGGAACAACATCATTGGGCATAAATTCAAACCTGGAGGGGATACTTCAGCATAATACTACGTATTATGTCAGTGTGAAGTGTCAAAATCAAGCTGGACTAACTACACTCGTCCAATTTTCTAAAGGTAGCAAATGAATGTATTTTATACACCTTTTATACATAACACCACTCCCTCAATAACTCATGCCCTGATAACTCGCAAACATGCTTATAATGTGGGGTCAGGTGTGGGTCCCATATTTTGAACTAGAAAATACCCCAGATACCCCAAAAATTGATTATGAAATATCAAATTTAAAAATAAGTCAGTTTGTTTCATTATTCTGTAGAAAAGTTAGGCAAAATTGTTATAGATGTTGAATACTGCAAGAAAATGAATGACATTTTTAGTATGTACATACTGTGAAGTCATCAGTCTTGTTGACATAACCATTCTTTAGTAATAAATGTTAAAATTATATCCAATAATAATAATTATAATAATAATTTCTGAACATGGCTAAAATTTCAAACAGCAATCAAATATTTATGCCTGTTCTCCTAGGTGTTTAATCATTTATGCAGTTCGTCTTTTCTGCCTTTACCTCCATCCTCCTAGTAGAATAAACAAGCTGACTGAATCTCTCTTTTTGGAACAGTTTCTGAATCTCCTAGAGTATGGAAATTCAATAGGTGGCAACATGATTATTCTTGATTTCAGCTTTTACTTTGACTATCCTGGAAACCCATACACATCAAAACTCCTAGATTCCAGTCATGTTTTCAAAAATTTAAACATTCAGTTAACAAACCCACCCATAAACATGGTCACATTTTAGACTGGATTCTTTATAGACTTGATGATAATTATCTACGGTCCACTCTTGTATCCCACAAACATGCATCAGATCAACTCTGCATTATGTGCCATCTGGACAGTCCCTAACCTTCCAACTTTATTTGCTAGTAAGAGAATCCTTTGTATGATAAATCAAACCAAACTAATGATTGACATCCAAGCAAAACTGGCAACATGCTCACCTCCTACAGCAGAACAACTCAATAACTGCCTGCAGTCATTGCTTGAAAAACATGCCCCACCCACTAAGTGCAGAGTATCAATTCAAAAGTGTTCTGCATGGTATAGCAGTGTTAGGGACCATCTTAAATCAGAAAGGCTTTGGCTTTTCACCAGACTCACTATTCATAAGCCAGTCTATGAAGCCGCTAAGAAGAGCATCACACATAGTCCATGCAGTGAAATTACCTCACTACAGTACAGAGATCATGTAGATTTCCAGCTGCAAAGAGCTCTTCAAGATTACTAACAAGCTAATGTCAAGGAACAGATGTACACTACTTCCAACTATCTTCTCTTCAGTCTACCTGTTTGCAAATTTCTTCTATGGCAAGGTACAAACCATTGGAGATAAGCTTGACAACACAACTTGAATTGAATCATCATCATCATACAGTTGCAATATAAAATTTCAGCAGCATCTGTTAGCAGCATTTAAACCTGCCTCAGAGTCTATGGATTTAGTACATACAATGTTGATGAAGAGTGCACCAAAGTCATGTGAACTTGATCCAATTTCAACATCACTGCTACTTATGTGCTTAGATCCAATGTTGCTTTCACTAATTGATGTTATCAATACCTCTCTCTCATCTGGGGAATTCCCATCATTTTTCAGAACTGCCATAGTTAAGCCTATGCTAAGGAAACCAAAATTTGACCATAACAATTTAAGGAACTACCGCCCAATTTCTAATCTCCCGTTCATATAAAAAATCTTATAAAAAGTTGTTCTAACCCAACTTGTATCTCATCTGAATTAAAACATTCTTTTTAGCAATGTACAGTCTGCATATAATCCTTGCCACAATACTGAAACTACTCTTCTGACAGCAGTTAATGACATTCGCTCTGCTTTGGATAGCAGAAAGATTACAGTCCTCACCCTCCTTGATTTGTCTGCAGCATTTGACACAATAGACCATGATATATTAGTCAACAGGACACAAATTGTGCCTGCAAATGGAATACACTCTAGCTGAGTTGATCTATGTTGTTTTGTTCAACAATAATCTGTTCTTGGACCAATTTTATTCATTCTATACTCTCAGCCACTCTCAAATGTAATAGATCATCCAGTGTCTCACCAATTGTACAGCTGATGACACCGAAATATAAATATCTAGCCACCCAACTGAAGTTGATGCTACCATCCATAGTATAGAGAGGTGCATTTCTGATGTGAAATCATGGATGACATGTAACAAGCTGCAGATGAATGATAATAAAACTGAGGCCATTCTGATCACAATGCAAACACTTTTGCATTCACATCCGTTACCTCAAACATTAAATTCATGCAGTCAGTATGAAACCTAGGGCTTACTCTAGACAGTACTCTCACATTGCACCAACATGTCATGAACATATGCAAGGCTGCATATCTTGAGCTGAGATGTATCAGTTCCATTCGCAAATATCTTACAGTTGATGCCACTAAAACGCTTGTGTTCATTAGTACTTTCAAGACTATACTGTTGTAACTCAATTCTGTCTGGTTCTTCTTAATATCTACTCCAAAAACTTCAAAAAGGTTCAAAACACAGAGTACACCTCTCTGCTGCTCTGTACCCTACAATGGCTATCCATTCAATCCAAAATTAAATACAAACTTTGTTTTCTGTGCTATATTTCACTGACAAACTCCAGTCCAACATACCTATCTAGCCTCACCCATGTGCACACACCAGCAAGATACTTGCACTCCTCTTCTGATAATCGTAAACTTATTATTCCCAGTATGAAAATAAAGTCATATGGACAACATTCTGTTCCATACCAGAGACCAGCAAAGTAGAATGAACTGCCCAAAGCCACAGTGATCCAATTCAAGAATGCTCTTAAAACTCCCCTTTTTTATTGCAAGAACAACCTTAAAGACTTAAAAATTGTTTCCTATCTTAAATATTTTCAGCATTATTGTTTTCCAGTTTTATGGTGTTTGTTGTTTTTTTTTGTATTCATATCATTATTGATGTTATAAAGTGCTTAGAGCTTCTAACGATTAGGTGCTATACAAAGTCATCATTATTATTATTATTATTATTATTATTATTATTTAAACCCATACATATATTTGGCTGAGACTTTTGTAGATATATTTGAAAATATTTCCCCCAATAATTCTTTTGTCACTTTTGGAAATGCATGTTTTCCAAACCCACTTTAATTGTGTTTATTGACAGTAGTCATGTAGAGCTATGCAATCATTTGAAAGATGCAAATGAAAAGTGAGGCTTCTTTGTTTAGTTTAAAACACATATCAGCCCTTTTCACTGTTTCATAAAGAGATTTTAAAACAATTAGAATTGATTCATGAAGATTGTAAATATTTGTTTGGAGAAAGCAATTTTTTCCGTGAATTTTTTTCTTCATAGGTGTTACAGTTCTGCTGTTAGCTCCTGATGCAAATTTAGTCTCTGCAGAAGTTGTTGGTGCTGAGAACTTTTCAGAGCCAATAGAGCCCCCAACAGCCAAGAAATCTGAGGATCCTACATCCATTGGAGGATCCTGGACAGTTAGTCCTGATCCCAGTGTCAAGAGATATGGTAATGGTATACTTTTCTCTGCCTAAAGATAACTGTTTTCTGTTGGAGGGTTTTCTTTAGATTTGTCTCTTTCGTTCCCTCCACAGAATAATTTCTTTTATCTAATCACAGCAGCTAGTTATCATATTAACCCCTGAGCCAAACAGCTAGGCAGTTCCCAACAGCATATTTGCAGAGATCGCCTAGAGCAGTTGTTACGTGCTTAGGCTCGAATAAGCAGCAACACAGAAAGAGTGAAAACTAACAAGCTTGTAAAATGTTAACAATGATTTTATTAAGTACAATTATTTTCATAAAATAAATAAACTTACGGTTTTAGAGAATGAAATCCAACAAATATAGAATTCACAAAAATAATCCACTAATGGAATTGCAAGAGTCCTGATAAATAAATGTTCTAATAATTCCAGGTTCGAATCTTGACGATGTAATCCAAAATGGCTGATGATGTCATGTGATGCAGTTCTTGTTTTATAATCATCCAAATGAAATTATGAAACACATGTCCTTTTCCAGATAAATACAATAAATTCTCTTGCTCCAACGAATTGACACAATGTCCAGAACAAGGTAATTAAAATTAACACTCAAACATAAAAACACAACTATTAACTTTAAAAAGTCCAGATTCTACTCATGATAGCTTCCAAAAACACAGCTATATATATGTAATTCCCCTGTAAACAAAAAGGAATCGTGTGATTCTGGAAGGTCATAGAAAGAAGCTACCTTCACTAAGTCACGTACTAAAAGAATGAACTAGAAGAAAATAAGCCATAAATTACTAAAAATAAAAAGATAATTTTGGATCTAGCCAATCATTTCCAAGGCTTGTTTACACTCTCTAAAGAAGGGTCAGAAATGAGGTCAACAAGCCAAGGTCAACCTGTGTTTACAGCTAGAGTCTAGGTCAGCCTGAATTTTCTAGAAAATCTCTCAATTAATGAATATTAAACCTTAAATGACAAATTTGGATTTGACAAAATAAATAATTTAAATCCAATAGCCGTAACACAGTGTCAGCCTTAACAGTGCCTGTATCCCTGAGACTTGCTGAGAATACTTGGCTTGAAGATTTTTTCAGAGAGCTACGAGTAATAAATGTTATTTTTTTTGTAGATTTACGTTCCTTTAATTAAGCTAAAATTTGGCACAGCAATTCTCAATACAATTATGTACAAAAATGGTATAAAAATTTCAAACTACATGCAGAAATAAAACTGACACATAAGGATAAAATGATTTTCGTACCAATTTGTTATTCTTGCCATGAATAATCCATAAGAATCCATGATGAATTCAAACTGAATAATTAACAATATCAACACATGAAATTCACTCCATTTGATGTACATACCAATTCCACTTGTCATCTCTATTGCAAACTAAACATCTTGTGAATGTTTCTTCAGTCTGTCAAGTAAAAGTCTACTTCCAGCGGATGATTCTTGTAATTTTCTTCATTTTCTAATCTAAATATTTCCACTAATTTTGGTGCTATCGAAGTCAATTTTTTTCCCCTTTCTTCAGCAATATACATTATATCTGTATAAGCTAACATTTTATTGGTTAAAATGCCTGCATAATTAGGAAATGGCTTCAAATCAACCAATGGTTTGCGCTGATTTAACTCGCTGTTCGGGATACAGGCATAGAAAAATACTGCCACTCAAACTCAGCTCTAGAGATACAATCTATGCAAACTCAGCCCCATTATCGAGGCACTCTGGAGATGAGGGAGGTAAAGTGCGACGAGTTATTGAGGTGGCAGAGGTTAATGTGTTAAAGTGTGTGAAGCAAGAAACTCACGTGTGATGAATAGTACCATTTTAGTGTCATTGGTACACTACATGTTTTTGTCAAATATTCTTTTAAGATTGATGGACAGAAATTGGTTCACCATCTTGAAAAATACATTTGGTTCAGAGTAAAGTTTTGCATCTAATTTTGTTTTAAGCATTGTTTTATGATAACAATGTATTTTACACATAGATATTAAAATACCAAATGGTTTTTGTGTCAAAGCATTTTTGTTTTGTTGTAAACATTTCAATAAATAAGTACATTCAGCTGAGGTCTAGAAATGCAGAAAAAACCCAAAGTTGTCCGAATGCACATGATTTATGATCGTGTTACTGAGAAATGAAACAAAGTATAATAAAGACAAATGTAATATAGGAGGGATTTGATGAAGAAGTAAAAATAGGGCTTGTAAATATGATGCAAGCTTTTCACACATTTACTTTATTTATCGGCACAATATTTGAGAAATTATCATGTCAGATGTCTTACAATAAACACTGACTATCATTTTGTTTTGTACAAATGTCACTAGTTGGTCTCTAAAAGCTGACATTTATTTAATACAGAGGCTCCCAGAATGGACTAAAATAAATGACATATTAAAATAAGTGCAGTAATATATACTTCATTGGGAAGTGCAAATATTTAATGACTTTTAAGAGAAAAATATTAATGCTTGCATGGTTATGGAATTTTTTATGTCAATGTTGTAAGTGTTAGATACATACTTCATTTGCTTGCCAGATTATTGTGTTGGAAGTTCTAAAGATGTGCTTGATGACATTTTTCCTTGCACCTGGGTTGGCTACAATACATCTGGAGAAGTAAAGATAGAAGATGGCTACCTGCTTATAGATAATGTCAGGGTGAGGCGTATCTCAGAACTTCGACCCCTTGCAGTTGAACCTAATGACACCAGATACCAGGAGGAAAAATACAATGTGTACAATATGGAACCGGGACGGACACAGTTTGTTTCCATACGGCTGTGTAATGAAGCTACCCTATGTACAGTGAAGGCTGTCAGCTCAGTAGTTGTTACATCACCTGGATCGAAGATGGTAGTATCACACAAAGGAGAAACTGTGGAGACAGAGATAGAAGGAGCATCATTTGGGAGACGAAAAAGAGATCTTACTGCAATGAAAATTAGAACACCAGCAGGTATGTTCCCATATTTTTGTTCTGTTCTCACACCCCATCACAGAGGGAGGCACATTGGTTGTGTACAATCCATTTGTCATCCATCTGTCCATCCATCATACTTTCTTTTAAGCAAGATAACTATTCTTCCAAACCAGACCAGATTTGATATTTATGTATTGTGAGTAGTTTTAAAGACATGTTTGCACATTTTATTAAAAATTTGTTTGGTCTTAAACTATTTTTTGTTTGCAAAATCCTTGTAAGCACATTTAAGCCAACGTTACCTCAGGAAGAAAACTTTGAAATTTTATTTACCATATTTGCATCAGTATGTAGATTACCTGAATATACTTGTAGGCATTTAACATTTTGTTAGGCCAATTTAAAAATGTTTCATCTTGGATATCTTCAACAAAACTATTGTAAGCATAATAAAACCAAAAATTCACAAGGTGCATACAAATAAAAATTGGTATGCTTATTTATATTATTTTGTAGATGAGCATATATATATATATATATATATATATATATATATATATATATATATATATATATCCTGGTCAGACTTTCAGGCCATGACAAAAGAATTTTTTAATCATTGTATGCATTTGTTTCACTTTGTGGACTTGAATTTATTTTTTTTAAAAAAAAACTTGTTAGCACAATTTAATGGAAACCGTTTAAGGTAGATAAATAACATTTGGCATACATGTTAGTATGAACATTCTTTGTTACTTTGTATGAACTTAATAAAATAAATCAAATTGCTATTAAATAAAGTATTAAATTAATGTCAACCAATGTCAGAGCACTTCAAATGATCATGATAAGCAAACATTATTGTTTTGACCACAAAATAGTTTTGATATACTTAATTATAAAATGTACCCAGAAATGTTTCAGATTTGCTGCTGCTTAAGTATTATTCTTCCATGAACAAATCAAATGTAGATGTGATACAATTTTATTGTGTTTATTGCCATATTTCCTGAGAGCCAGACAGTTATGTGTAAAAAGAGGTCCATACTAATTTAGTGATTTTCAAACGTCATGACTATGATTGTTATACTGGACTTATTTTGTGAACAGGTTAACTCAGAATATAAGGACACCATTTTATTTAATTCATTATGCAAGTCTTTTTTCAGAATGTTTTATTTAGCTTAACTACTTAACCTTCAAGGAGGGAAAAAACAAACTTCAGCTAGGTTCAAAATAATTAATTTCAGCCAGTAGAGCATTGGTTCCTTTGAGAGATACTTGTTTTATTAATCCATTTAAAAAAGTTTCTGTTGCCCCACCCCCAGTGGTAGATGTTTCAATTAATGTTGTCTTCTCACATTTATACATATCTTACTACAGTCATATTTTGGCATTAACATGCCTTAAGGTATTATTCATCAATTATATTTCTTGCAGCATCCACTTCATAAGGTTAGTAGTGCTCTAAGACTTATGTTCTGGATATGTTTACCTGTTTTTTTTTATATCAATGCTACAAATATATGTCTTCAGGTCTGGAGGAAGGTCAAAGCCTTCTTGTCAATACACTGACAGCAGAAGATCTCAGTAAGCAGTACAGGTCTGATGCCTCCATGAACTTTGTCCCATACATCACAAATCCAAATGAAACAATGGACCTGACAGAAAGACTTCTAACTAGAAGGTAGACAGTACCATGATGTGTTAGGATTGAAGAAGTCATCATAAACATGCTATTTCTGTTTTATAAAATTCTTGATATTTTATCTCAAAATGATATTTTTTCTTTCTTCTTGTTTTTATCTTGGACACAATGCTGATGATATTATTATATGAGAAATGTAACCATTGAACTTTTGAACTATATACATTGAGGAGTCTTGCATGAAATTTGCAGAAAATAAAAGTGCCTATTATTTGTGATTATGAAACACAAAAATTTTACTAAACAAAATAAATAACTCTTAAGAAAAATATAAGATGCAAACAAATGGTTATGTTCTCTTTCTTTCTGAATGTTACATTTCATTATTGGAAACAAGCTGATAAAGAAATGGTTATTAAAATTATGACTATATAAAGAAAATAACTGACTCTTAATGATATCAGTGATAAAGAAACACATATATTAAGTTTAAGAGTTATCATTTGGCCATTGTTTGTAATATGGCAGTTGATATGAATACAAAATTTTCCCCATTATTTTGGACAATCATAATGTTTTCCTTTTTGAAAACAAATGTATAGGTAATAATAGGTATAGGACATGAAAATTGAAATACCGGTTTTTGCAAGTAAATCAAGCTATTTTTCAATGGAGATGCATCCAAGAATGATAAAAATTCAGTCTCAACTGTCTCTGTGATGCAGTGTGACGTACTTTTGTGACATGAAAGGAGTGGGGGGTGAACAATTGTCAAAATGCAATTTTGTCAATTTTTAGAGAAACATGGTCCTACTTAATTCATGAAAATGAACAGTCTACAACTCTTGGATTGTGCCAGAAAACATGCTATAGCTTCAGTTTTAATTAGAACAAACAATGAAAGCTATACCAAATCACACGTGTTATCAGCCTGCTGAGGAATGTGTGTACCCTTTTCCTGAACCCATATTTATTTTCATGAAATCTAACACAACTGTTGGACATTCATGACAACTGTTTCATGTTTGTATAAATTATTTCAACAGAATATTGCCATGCTTAATAAATACTAAAAAATTGGAAATTTGTGAAACAACCCCATATCATTGTTTACATCATTCTTTGTCATTAATTTGAATAGAGCTTTCTAGGACTAAATTCATACAGATATAATCTTGCCATGACACCATTGAGTTTAAACAAGTTTGATACATAATTTGAAGAGAAAACATAAACACTATTTTTGCTTATCTGAATGAAAATCAATATAGATATATATATGAAATAACTTCTAGAAGTTATTAAATCGAGTTTTGTACACTGACGCTGTTGACCGACAATGGGGTCAATCGATAAATATTTGAGGGGTAATTTGGCCTACGCACCGGTCATTGCAGATATGGCTGAAATGACCAGATAGGACTCCTGAATTGATACTTTGTACGGTAAATAGAGGTTACTCAGAAATATGAAATATACATGGATATATTCCAAATTGTTCGAAGCTTAAGACCTACCATGTTTATTAGTATTACCTCCTCTTAATGTATGAAAATAAAACTTTTAAAATTTTCGACGCTTCCCAAAAATACTTATTTTTTCTTCCATGGACTGCTTAATACCATAAACAAGTATCCGGATATGTATTCTGTTGGGTTCCAATGATTTTACATTCAAACGATCCAAATTTATCTCAAAATATGCCATAACAGCAGACCACTGTTCTGGAACCAAAGCAGCATCAGGAAACATGAAGCAAGAAACGGTTATTTCCCCTGTCAGTCCTATACCTAGTTACAATTACAGATTAGGATCATAGTGATCTAATATTCTATGCAGAATATAAATTTTAGAGCAGTAAATAAATTCGAGATTAGCTTGGCTTTTCCTTACATCAATAAATATAAAAAGGATTATATAGATATTCCCCTTAATATTCTGAATCACCATAGGCACAATAAGGTTTCATGTACCTATTTTATTATTTCTTTTTATTTCATATGCATGAAAATGTGTTATGAAATGAATAGGTAGAATACTGTTTATAAACAAATAATGGTGATAATGATTATTTAATACTACTACTACAACTGATAATAATATTATTTTTTTAAAAATATTAATTATTATTATTATCATTTCAGGGTGAAAAGGGTAGTGAATAGCTTCACCGTGACATCTATAGGACAGCTCTCAATGACTGGTCCACTAGACTTCACCTACCATCAGGATTCTTCTCTACAGGACACAAGGCTCATGTTGATTCACTGGAACCCAGGTACATTCCATAACATTGTAATTAATCTTTCACTTGATTAATGACATTATTTAACAGGGATTAGAATATAATCCATTTGTATCTTCTAGACTTTAAAATACTAAACAAAATTAAATATTTACAATAATCTTAGTGTTATTGTGTAAACCTAAAAATGATTGATATCACACATCATAATCAAATTAACCATGTCACAAAAATTGAAGGAATTATGTATTTATGCCCTTCACAATAATTGTTTGCAGCTGTAGTTCACTCAGTAGATACATCCATCCTGAATCCATTTTAGCATGATCACATGAAAACTTTTAAGCACAGAGCCATGAAATTGTATGCACTTTATCATGGTCTTATGCTTATGACAACTAGTTAATTAGCTTTTCTGGCCATTACAGCAGGTCTTTAAAAATTATTTTACACATTTTCTTAACTCTTTTGTAGACAATTAAGTCGTGGCATGACCAAACAAAACTCATTTGATTTAGACAAAATAAATAAGTTGGCATTTTATATTCATATGTTGATGACCTGATTATATCTTCAGGCCACTAAATCAATACTCTTTGCCATTGTAAATTGTTTACAGATTTTTAAATTATTCTGTGCACAATGAAACAAAAACCAACAGAGACAGACAAATTAAATTTGGCTGGCATATTGATGTATCTGAGTAGACTTTCAGTGACAGCTATTTTCAATTTGAATACACTTGGCACATTGTGGAGCATATGATATTTTCTGTCTTTCCATTTGACATCTAATTTTGTTACTGCACGCTGACTTGAGCTGTCCACAATCTATAGTTACAAAACTGTATTAATGATTTCTAGTTGGCAAGGAAATACTCCATTGATTTTGGGGTCATAAGCTCTAAAGTGAAGGTCACTGTGACTAAAAGAAGAAAATGATTTCTGTACATTTTTACTTTAATTTTCCATGATTTACATTTACCAGGTTTTGTTTATAGCTTGCAATTTGCTTAACAAAGAAACCTAGTATTAATATGTGCAAATAATGGACCTAATTGTGGTTGTTTGGCCAGTTGTTTGACAAATCAGGTTTATCCTTCTGTACTTTCAATCATAATAAGTCCTATCATAAAAATTAAGGATAGTGTTTAATTTCATCTTATCTTCTGATTTCTTCTAAAACCAAGACACTTTTGGTACCAAGTAATCATCAGCATTATCAGCAAAGTTTAAATTTGCTGAAACAATTTACAAATCATCTCAAAGACGGCAAGAAAACTTCAAGACTTCAGAGTATCACAAAATTAAGAAACACCTAATTGTAGTCACAAATATTTCATTGGATACATCTTCATCATGTAGTTTTTATGCAATATGTATTGTCTGATTCAAATAATGATTCCACATAGGGCTTAATGATTCAATAATGCCATGCATGTCATATTAGGTGACTTATGGAGGCAAACTCTTGTAATGGACTACATCCCATGTTGGAGGAATAAAGGATCCTTGTAGTAATGAAGAGACACCATTAGTTGCCACTGTCATGCAACACACTACTTCACTTTCAGCTGGACATTTAATCAGAAAGACCTAAGTTTAATCAGTCATTGTGAAACTCGTACTTGTATGCATGGAACCTTATTGAAAGGATATGGCCTCTGATGGCCGAGGTCAATGGAATAAAGAATTTGCTTTTGGCCCCAAAAAAGATATACATGTTTCCAGTCAGCTGAACATCACTGTTTTTCATTGCAGACCCTACACTTTTTTCCTCCAGTAAAAGCTAATAAAAAAAATTTTTAAATCCCAAAACTGATTTGTGCATTTAATTCAGTTGGTTTAGTCCAGTACTTAGTATATTATATATACTAATCATTATAATATATAAAATGATTAAATAAAAAATGCCCCCCCCCAAGAAAAATAAGATAAAGGTTAATAACAAATTTATTTTTGCATCTAATTTAGGTCTTTGTAATTCTTAATACATTAAATATACAAATCATTACAATATATGTCTTGTTTTAAAATTAAATATCTATCTATCTACCTCCTACCCTAAGTTTAAAACTAGTGCAATAAGAAACACACATAGTGTTTAGCCTTACTGAAAGCCAAATATGATAAATCCAACAAAATATAATAGATCTCTGTTCACTTCTTGGGCTTTGGGGAAGAAAGAAAATGAAGTGACAAAATAATGGTCTTCATCATAGAAAAACATACCAAACAAACATTGAGTAGATAGACATGATCTATAATAATGACTATGACCAATGATTTGAAAAAAGAAGCTCTTCTAAGTCACAGGTTTGGGCTATGAATTCTTATCATAGAATCAACCAATGAGAATAGAATCTGGCTGTAGAGCAAAGGAGTGAAAATCTCAAACCATTTATGTGTTGAGTACAATTGCAAAGCTTACTGATAGTCTGCTAAATGTGATTTGCTTAGTCATCAATCAAGCTATCAATACATAAAAATTAAACTTATGTCAAGATTTCATATGATCCTGGGATTTAGATGGCTGCAAAGAATCTGATATGCTTACAAGATCTAATGTCTCGAAAGTAAAATGATTCAACATTTTCTGAATTAGTGTGTTAATTTAACACATATATATTGATGAACCACTAAATCACTTTGTCTTCATTGATCAAAGCTGCATTATTAATTATCCCAACACATTGTTCACTCCACAACTTTAACTGCCAGATTGTTTGCCACAAAAATGACGGAAAGAAAAATTTAGTGGGTCTCCATTCTCCAGTTTGTGCAGGAAAGCATCAATGGATCATCCCACAAAGATTATTATGTTTTTACAAATTGCATGTATCACCACTTATAGTCCAAAGGCAGCCATAATAGGTAAACTTCTTAGCTTCCATGAGAGCATAATGTTTCTTGAAACCATAACTTGACTGAACAGGGCACAGCAGATTCAACACTAACAAAGCTGGAATGGAGAAGAAATCTGGCTGCATTGAGAGAGACCTTTCCTGACCATACAATTAAATGAAATTTACAGTCTTGATGTCTCCCAAGTCCATGCAGCATCCACCCAAACCATAAGGGAAGTGGATAATGCACATGGTCAATATGTCAGTGTTACAAACAAATACTTTTTTTTAAAAATCAGTTGGAACCACACAAGACTACAGATTGTATCAATCGATTGGCCCTAGGGGTAATTGTAACAGTGTGACAAAAAAGATGAACCAAACACTATTTATGTTCAAAACCAGTTACATCTGGCCTCCAAAAGAGCAGTGACCCAATGGCTCAGTCATAATGTGTGCTCAAAACTGAAGATAGACCAAAGGAATGAATCTACCTGACTTTGAATAGGATCTGATAATTGCTATCAGTATCTTCAATATGTAATTGTTGACAAGAATTTGTAACTAAATGAGCACATCCATGCTTTATTTAAAATATTAAAGTCTTTGCTGTGCTTATTATATATTTTTATTGAAAAATAGGTTAATATACTATACAAGATAGATTGAACCATGTCTGTATTACAGCATTGCTGTTTGAAAGAAATATGTCTGATTGCTTGTACAAATTATTCCATCTACAAAAATTAGCTTCTTGTCATTCAGACAAATGTGAATATTAATTATGAAATGAAAAATGTGAAATTTGTACAGTTAATTCATGGTTTTTCCTCAAAATGCTTAGTATGTTGCATACATACCATCCATTATGCTTTTGGTGTAATTATTACAAACATGCCAACCATTATGCTTTTGGTGTAATTATTACATACATACCAACCATTATGCTTTTGGTGTAATTATTATATACATACCAACCATTATGCTTTTGGTGTAATCATTACTTTTTTTCACCAAATTAAACATTATGCTAAACTGTATTAGGCCTCTTTGGTACATTAAAATATAAAATTAAAATAAGGCAATAAAAAGTTTTTATTTCTCATTTTTATTATTATCTTTTTAATTCCACCCATATAAATTTGAGAATATTCTTACAAAGATGGCTGCTGTGTGAGAAAAGCATAAAAATACATTACTTATTTGCTATTTTTAGCAACTGTACATGACTTGTTTCCGAGAAGAGAGATGGGTTTCTTAAAATGTGAACTTTGCCTCACAGATTAATTTTATTGATAAGCTAGGGAAGTGTATTAGTAGTGTTATAGTTTTCTGGAATCTTCAGATTCACACTGATGTGAGGACAAATTCTCATCATGTGTTTGTTATATAAAGAAAAGTTAAAGGTTTACATTAGTAAGAGGTAAATATAACATCATTTAAATTAATTTTATCACTCCAAAAAGCTGCATATTCCATCTCTTGTCTTACCTTTGTTTCTAGGTACTCAAAAGTGGCATGTATCACAACGAACTTGTTTGGATAATAAGACTCATGAATTCAACAACTCTGCAGATGGAACTGTGACTGAAAAAGTGAGTATGCGAATATTTACTTAAATGTAGATTTTACCCTGATTATTGTATGTACTTTCTTTGTAAGAATACTATCTCATTTAATGAAAGTCTGTATTTGTCAGCAATGAGAACTGATGTGCAAATATTTGCATACTTTTGCAATATATTACTGAACTGCATAGTCTACTGTAGTTTCTGTTATCCTCCATATATGGAAGTGTGCAGATGGACTGGAATGTAAAGTCATGCATTGTTTTATGTATTTTTTTCCTCCAGGTGTGCAATACAAGAGTTACAGAACATAAGATAATCAAATTCATATCAGAACTTGAATTAAACAATAGTCAGGTACATGCTGGTGCAAATAGGTCCAAGCGGTCAGCGGAGAATGCAAATAACCCGATATTGTCCATGGAAACCAATCAGACAGTAGACAATCTGACCAGATACTTTACCATGGACACTCAGTTTGCTTTGGCTGAAGTCAGTCTACAAATGGTCAATGATCCACCCTACCTAACCAGTGATACAACTGTCATCATGGAAGAAGACTCAGGTAATTTTATTCATAGCACAGAAATGATTTATAATTGTATTATTTTTTAGTCTGCATTACTTAAGACAAAATTATTAATGAAATTGGAAGGCTTTCATAATCAAATTTACATGTAGGTCAGACTGCAGAATTTGTCTGAACAGACTTCTTGGCTCACTGTTAGATGCTCAGATCTTTGTGAGTTTCTGGTAGATGATACAAAACTAATTTTTTAACTTCATTATTAATTGTTTTAACTAAATATCATACACATGTATTGGTTTCATCTTGTATGTAAGATGTACATGACAGTAGGTGCAAAAATGGTCTTTGAGGTTTTTGTGAACAGTATAATATAATCTTTACCAAAGCCATATATAAGTGAACTAGGTCTGTGCTTCAGTCAGGTCTGAAGTAGGAGCATTTGGTTTCAACTGTTTTAAAAAGGATTCCCATCAAATATTTAAGTAATTTTGAAAAGACATATTGGCAATTACATAAATTGAAGTTAAGTTTTCATGGTAAGATGACTGGGAAGTTGGGATGCAGGGGGGTAATAGTATGTGAGTTTGACTACAACTGTTCTTGATGGAACAAATGTTGAACAATGGTTTACAGTTTTGTTAACTTTGATACAGGCTCACAGATTACGCAAAGGTATGCTAAAATGCTGCCACTAGGCTGGTAATATTCAAAGTGTGCACATAAGAATCATTTTGCTTTCTGCACAATATAAAATCTGGAATCTAGTCAATTGCAGATGTACTTATAGAGGTTGGAGGAATTGTCAATCCCCTTCATCACCTGAATTTTCAGATGTTTCTCCTACAGAACCCCAATAAGCCCAATGTAAGATGTGTTCTTCAGTGCAGAAGACTCACAGATTCCAGGTGCTTATGAGACAGTCTCTTTGGACACTCACCCAGAGTAAATAAATTGCTCCAAGTGCACATAAAAAGAAATGTTGTACACTCTTCAAAAATTATGGCTTCTGAAACCTAGAATCAGGCTGATTCCAACCACACCTATCTAGGTTAGAGGAAACATACCTCCACTTCATCTTCAGAATTTTAAGGTTTTTCTCTTGCAGGCCTTCATGATTTTACATGAGTTTTAGTTTTTCAGGTAAATTTCCTTGGTCACAGTGTATGGGCCCATCTTCATCCTATAATATCCCTCTAGAAGGTTGGACTTGTCAATCCTCCTGCTTGGGAGGTGATACACTGCAAACATTATGGCTACAGTAGCATGTTGCTCCCTCCTGCTAAGAAGGTTTTGAGCCACACAAGTCTCAGAAAATCTGTTGTTCCCTCCCACATGATGTTGTTCATTGCTCCCAACACCTTATTCAAATGGCAAGCTGTTGCTTCCTCCAACGTGAAAGTAGTACATCACTCCTAACACTTCAGAGAAGAAGTGTCACACCCTCCTGATAGAAGGGATTAGTACCACACACTGCAGTCTCATTATATGGGGCTACAGTACTGACTGAGAGTCTCCATGTTCTGTCACACTGGCATTATTGCTAGAATTGTTTGCACATCTACTGTGACACTGTATTAGAGTCCTTGAAAATCTTTTTTAACCATGCAAAGACCTTTTAACTGCTCCTGGCTCATCACAACCAACCAGTAAGTATACTAATGTGAATTGACCTTGTGCCATTCACCAATTTCTTCAAACAGATGTAGATGTAACCTCAAAGTAGTCCTGCATTTCCTACTGCAGGAAAGGGGAGGGGAACAGCCCTTGGGACTTAAGCCTTCTCCTGATGTGCATCCCTCCCTGAACTGTCCTCTTAGGTACTTTTCTAAGCCTCTATATACAGGTTTGGTCAAGTATCAAGGACATTAGGAGGGGTCAGCCCTTTCCATTGTGAGGGAGGGTCAATGATTCCAATCTGTTAAAACTCCCACATCTGAGGTGGACACTCTAATCACTTGGCTATTGAAGCGGTCCATGTTATTTGAGTGGTAGTGGCCTACCTCTAATAACCTGGATTACTGATTCTCTGGTAATTTAGTGACTGGATGGTCAAAAATATTCAGGTTCAATTCCTTCATTAGGACCTGTTCCAATGTTGGTCCAAGATAACTTAGTTGGGTCTTTTCCTTGCAGAATTGCTACTCATTTTAGTGCAGGACTTGAAGTACTTGGGATGAACTTCCTGACAATCCAGAACTTAGTTTCATTTCCACTAGATCAGATGGATGGAATCTTGGCACTGCTGGAAGTACTATGAGCAGAAACGTTGTTGCCTGCTCACCTTTACCTATCCCTATTGTGAATGGTGCTGTGGACTTTGTTCCCATAAAATGTCTCCATATGTACCCTATACAGTTCTTATTTAAAGAGATTCTTTCTCAGGACCAATCCATCTTGAACCAGTTTATCATCACTGTGGTGGAGGAAGAATTTGGACAGATTCCTAATTGGGCTCCTTATGCATGCAACTGACCTCTGACTCCTTTCTATTAACTGATATGTCAAAATCTGGTTGGGCTGCTTGTTAGAGGCATGGGCAAAATTCACTAGGATCATTGGACAAATCATGAAATGAAACCTGTATTTATTACTTTGCATCATCAGGGTGCCTAATGTGTCGTGGTCTCTTTAAAAAAATATATGCCCATATCTCTGATATCATGAAGATTCTCATGAGTGGAGATTTGGAACCTCCTTTGCTTGGTGCCTCAGAAGAGATTATACCCTGAACCAGCCACATTCTTAATGAAAAGACATTTTGGAAGAAAAAGAATGCATTAGATACATTTTGTCCAGGTCAGGCAAAACACTCTGCATGAAATGAGCTTTTTTCACTGCTCCATTTGAACGCCTTTTCTCACTTTAGGGAAAGCCTTTGGTGGACATGTTTCTAACAGGCTCAGCAACTGACTTTCATTTTTCATTTCTCCTGTACTGGACCAGTGAGCATGGGTAATGGATTCATTCAGTTTTCAGTGGGATCATCTGTTCAAATATGCCTTCCCACCACGTAAACTACTACTTCAGTTCTGCAAAGGTCAGAACATCAACCTCCCACAATGTTTTTATTCACATGGCTTCCACGAAAAGATGCTGTGAGATTCATTGATTGTTTGTTGACACTAGCTGTTTTCAGTTTCATTGGAATTACAAGTTCATTCTTCCTTTGATGACATCATGAATACAGGAATTTAACAATCCCATGCTGCCTTCATTTCCTTCTACCTTTACACATTAGCACTAGTACAGGTATGTCTTTTTCTCTGGGCTCCATAGTTATGGCTCAGAAGAACACCAGCATTCTAGAAAGTGAATTTCTCCCTCCTTTTACTGAATATACAAACTTCTTTCTGTTTTTGATCAGTTAACACTTCAGCCTACTCACCTACTTGACAAATTCAGCTATGCAATAGCAATGGGTAAGTTATTAGTGCTATTAGAATGTATATTTTTATGGATAAAATAAATATTCATTATTCAGAACTTATACATCACAATTACCGAATGCCCTCTTCATAGATGTCCTGGTGTAATCATGATCTATGAAAAAGATGACTGCTCTGTGCATGGGCATGCAATATGTATTAGCGGACCCTGTCTTATTGACCATTATCCACTCTTTGGGAGAATATATTCATGTCAAAAGTTTTAGGTTTTGACATGAAAAGTAATTTGTCACATTTTTACAATTCTTTTGATATAAATATTGTCTAAAGCAGACTCAGTGATGGATAGATCGCATCTTTACTTTGATGATGTGCTATTTTGTAGGAACTCTTGTATATCAGATGGAAGCAGAGGACACAGAGTCTGATCCCATTGAGTATTTCCTGGCAACAAGTCCTGCATTATGTCAGATTTCATTTACTTCACAAGGAAGGTAATTTCATCATAAGAGGTATACCTAATGGAAAAACAGTATATAGAATAGACATGATGTTCCTTATTGCACATCATAGGGACTGACTAATGGAAGCTACCTGTTTTTTATCACTTGCATCCCTTGTATTTGGATGGGAGGTTGGTAGTGGTTTAACAGAGGAGATGGTAGGTTGCTGTATCTCAATGCAACACACTACCTGAGGCTCAAATTTAGGCTAGAAGAGCAGTCAGAATTGCATGACAAAGATAGACTTAGCAGGTTTCAGATTAGTGGTGGGACAAAGATCTGTTATGGAAATTATGTATTTATTTACATTGTACATTATGAATGGAAATAAATTTAAAGATATAGAGTGTGTTTTGCAATTTTGACCACATCATTAAATGATCAAATGTTTATTTAGTGCATAATTTAGGCTTCACAAATTATCTGTACACATAGTCTATGTATGCATGAAATACTGATATGTCTAATTATATTGCTATGATATTCACATATGAAATATGAATCCATGAAATGGTAATGTTCACTTAAACATGGATATGAAATTACTGCAGTAAGCAATGGAGATGAAGATTAAATAATGAAGATTAGCTATTCAATAATAGACATAAAGTTATGATACTAATATAACTTCATGCCATTTATATTACAAATATGAAACTGAAACTATGGAAAACATTTGTCAGTAGATATGAAATATCCTTCTTACCATAGTAGGGGGATACATATTGAGTCAGCTCGCAATATACAAAACTGATCCATATTACTACATAAATGATAAAATGTTGTGTTCCTTAGTACAAATACCGCTACACATGTTATGCATGTGCATAAGAATAACTATATGGGGGGTACATGATAACTTAATTCCTATATGAATATCTTTATCAGAGTTATCACATGGAATTATACAGTGTTATAATGATGCAGTTCTGTAATATTCCATAAGTGATCATTTTCCTATGTGCTCTACATGATAATTCATTCAAAAGAGTAAAAATTATCATCTCTAATATATAAAGTATCAAATAATAGAAAGATTTAATTCACAAAAATTCCTCAAAGAACAAAATGATATCCCTTGGCCAGTAATTTAATATTTTGAAGACCCATCAGGTTTTTCTTGAGATTTGGATAGAAATGTTTACTGACACCCTGATCACTCATGATCCTTTTAATTTCAAGAGAGTCAAGCAACAAAATCAACCAAATTGGATTGCAGGTGATATACTGAATGATATTAACTAAAGGGATAGATTTCATAAATTAAAATATACTGACAATTACAGATAATGGAGAAGAAGAGTCAAGTCATTGATTCAAAAGTCAGAGAAAACTTTTTGTTTAACTGAGATATCTGATAATATCCAAGGCAAATCTGTCAATAACCTGCCTTTTACATGTATTAGGGAAGTAAATGGTGACATGAAGCAAGAACCTCTTGAAATTGCAAATGCACTCAATGATTACTTTGTGAATATAACTGAAAAACGTGTGGATTTCACAACTCGAAGAAGATTCTCCAGTGATGAATTAAATGAACATCTTTCTTCAAAACTTAGCAAAAAAATGTGCTTGCTGCAAAATTCCTAAAAAAAGCTTTGAATTTATTTAAATGAAAGAGACCAACTTGATGTTACGACAGCAACAAGTTTAGATAATATAAGTGCTAAATTTAAAAAAATCTGATCTCAAGGAATTGTACCTTTATGTATGGATATCTTCAATCCAAACTGGCAAAAGTAACTCCATACATAAGAAGGGATATCTTTCTGACATGAATAACTATTGACCAATATCAGTTTTATCATCTGTTTCAAAGATATTAGAAAGACATGCTTGTAATGAATTTAGAAACTGCCTGGAATCATTTAATTTAATACATACATGACAAACATGCTTCCATGAAGGACATTAGTGCCAGAAGGTTGGTTAACAGGATATATCAAGGCAACCTTGTAGGCACAGTGTTTCTTGACCTTTCAAAGGTTTTGACCTTGTAAATCACAAACTTCTGCTGAAAAAGCACAGCACATATCAAGTGAACCATGACAGCTTAACTTTGTTTTGATCCTAGCTTGAAGGCAAATAACAACAAGTTTCTATTTTAAATAAACTTTCAGATCAGAAGCTGATAAGGTCATGTGTACTAAATGGATCAGTTCTTGGACAATTACTTTTTCTGCTGTACATCAATGATTTACCGTATCACACTGAGCCAACACCATAATGTTTGCAGATGATATGACATTATGTAACACTGGATCAACAAGCCATGAGATTAGCATGAAATTAAATGAAGGTTTGATAAAAAATAAATAAATGATGTGAACCCAATGGTATAAAAATAAATGCAGTAAAATCCAAAGCCATGACCACTAAGGTAGTCTAGCCAGAGTAAAAACAATGTTTTCTTCAAAGTAATGTTAGAAGGATTGTATATACAACAGTCTAAGAATGAAAAGAAAAAATACTTGGCATTATGATAGACCAGATCTTGTGCTGGAAAATACAAGCTCATAAGGTCATTAAAAAAGTTAATTCACTGCTTTATCTCTTGAACTGAATAAAATCTATCTCCCTAAAGATATTCAACAATGCATATATCATGCCACACCTAGAATATTGTTGTTCTGTCTGGGCTAATAGTAGTATATAAATCAGGAATGATTACTGAACTATCACAAAAGACCAACTATTAAGAGTTATTGATTATGCTGATTTAGATACACCACCAACAAATCTTTATACAACCCTAATGTGGCTCCCATTTGAACACATGTTAATCCCTACCAGATGGAGAATATGTAATTGGTGCATCCAATATAGTTCTCTATTGTTCCAAATAATGTCAGTACAGTACTCCCTCGATATCTCGCACCCTGATAACTTGCAAACTCACTTATAGCATGGGGTCATTTGTTGACTCCATTTGTTTAAACTATAAAATACATAAAATATTGATCCTATTTGTTGAACTTGGAGAAAATCATAATCAATATTGATAAATGTAACATCAGCATAAAGCTTGTTTTATCATAAAAAACAGTAAATTGAATATTATTTAACATTATGAAAGTACCAACTTTAAATAAGAAGTCATATTTTGTTAGATGTTCTTTGCAAACAACCTTCTTAGTACACTGTATATAACGATTTTCAATGAAATTTGTATCAATAAAAATGTCACTTACTCCATTTGTGAAGCAGGAAACCAGACTAATCAATAAGAATAAAAAGAATTGCATAATACACAAATGTTTTCATTTAAACATGAATTGATGAGAATCAGAAGCCAAACAAGTTATCACATTTGTGATAGCATTAGCTAGTCAGGGGCTGGTTGGGGAACCAAAGGAGTCGAAAAACTTAGCTTGGACTAATTACTGCAAAGTGCAGATGCAAAACTCTACCTGTTAGTAAGCTTTGCTCAGAGCAATTTCTCCTCAGATCTGTTTTATGTAATCAATGGATTGAGATGGCTGAAATTTGACAAGGATGCATTAAAAACTCAGAACTTAGTATGTCTCCCAAGTGCAGTTGATCAACATTTACTATGATGGCAAATGAATTCCCATTTTCACTGATGTTGGCTGTGTCATTTCGCCCGCATTGATTATGGCTGGATTCATTAACATTCCAGTGGATCAGTGCATTCCTAATTCTTTGTGGAATGTAAACTGCCTGAGAAGGAAAGATTTCAAAACAAAACTAGTCTAGCTGCCCTATGTGTGCACAGAAGGGTCATAATGGATTATCATGCCAGGAAAAAAATATCCTATGACCATTTCTTGCACTCTATAAACTGCCCCAAGTAGAAACTCTAGAAGGACATCCAACATGTACATCATGCGAAAACCCTGATCATTCAAAGCCAAAATGTTTGGGGAAGCCACAACTCCATTTAGCACTGCCAGCATATCTTCTGCAAACAATGGCTGCAATGGAGAAGAAAACTTGCACAGATTCTATTAGTACCCAGAGAATTATTACCTTACAAATGGGTGAGATCAAGTCTACAGACTTTGGAACGACCTCCCAGACCTATGCAAACAATCACCCAAACTTAAATTGAGGCATACAATGCATGTACATTGTGAACCCACTATAACACAGTAGTTGAGAGCCATAGAACCCAACCATGTTGTAGACCAAACCATCTTACCAGCAACCAGATAAGTTAGCTGAAGAAAATTATACATGTACCCCTAAAGGTAATTAATGTGGGCAGTAAAATATGTTTCATTGGCACAGTTACCATCTTAAATCAATGTATATTAAATAAGAAATACACCTGTAGTGAAAACAGTGAAGGCATATATAAATATTTAACTTTATCTAGAGAACCACAGATTGGTACATATACATGTATACAGTTTTTATATATATGTCTAATTTATAGCATGAATAGAGTATCAACACTGTGTACTCACCCATGAATCACATCAGATACATTGAATCCACAATACAATTAATTCCATCAAAAAGATGCCAATGCACACACACATTTAAAATATTCATTAATTTTGTCACATGTCATATAAGCCTGAATTTAGTGGATAAACATAGCACAATCACTTAATTAATGATTTACACATTTACTTTTTAGTACATCCAAAGTTGGTAAAAGTTAGTTTGTATTTTAATCTGTTGTTGGTAGCATTTGTAGGCATAAATCTTTTGCCTGCAGAAAAGAAATTTTCACAGCACAGCAAATGTGTTCCAGAAACATTAGAATATTAAAATTCCATCAGATTCAATTGTTTTTATTTAAGTTTGGTACTGACTTCCTTTGATGAAAAAGTTTTGTTTTTATTGAAGATTGTAGTCAGCTTTCTTTGATGAAATGTGCATGCAATATTGAAATCATTGCTAAAGGCCAGCTTTAGAGAACCAAACAAATGCCGTTTTCTAATTGCAGTGGCAACATCAAATAATTGTATTACTTCATTGAGACTGATTTTATTTCCATTTGCTTATTATATTTTCATTTTAGTCTGTGCAACAAAGGCAATGTTTTCTTTGAAAGTTCAGCAAACTATTTTATATGGGTACATTTTTTAAAAAGGAATTGGCTGCCATTTGGTTGATTGTAGCTACTATTCCTCCCTGCCTATTTTAGTTGCATTTGTGGTAGCTGAGTGATGCTGCCTTCTATGCATGCATTGGAAATTTTAAAAAGGGTCAATAGATGATAGAGATGCAGATGATTTGGTCTGATGACAATTAGTTAAAAAATATGTTAGTGTTCTGAAGGATTTAATTCTGCATGAAAAGATGTTTAATTCTACTTACAAATGTCAGTCTATGTAAATATATTAATTACTAGTGAGTGGCTGAAAAGCCAAGGAAAGATAGATTATGAGATAATGCCTCATCCAGTTGATCTCCGCTACCAGAAATGTCAACAACAAGAAATTTAAAGCAGATATCTCACAACATACAGTACTCATGCCAGATGTCAACATAAGTCGATTATGATATAACAATGCACTGTTAAGATGGTTTGTCAATAAGGACAAAGAAATTGTTTGTGTAACAATTGACAAATTCCATGCATTTTTTTATCAAGTTTGTGGCTACCTTTAATGGGGCCTTTGAATTTTTCCACTCCAAACCAATGGTTATATATACAAGTTTTAATAGCCAACAATATTGACAATAACAAAAAAAGTCACCATATAGTATTATTTGTCACCAAAGTCATACATGATCGCAGAATAAACTTATTACACTTTAATTTTCATATTTTTAAGAAAAAAATATTTTTTTGTGTATGAGAAAAATACATATAGAATTTTAGGAGCCATGACATGATCCATGCACAATCTCTTCCCCAAAATGATAATAAACATTTTATCTGTTTTTTTCATACTTTTAAAAAGATTTTTGTTATGTGCAAGAAAAATACATATACATGTATATACAATATTTAGAGCCATGCCTAACCATGTTATATTTAAATTTATGTTATAATGGAGTGTGCTATAGTGTGGCTACACTGTATTCAGTGTAATAGCAAGAAACACCTCCTCCAACCCATGACTAATGGAAGCTACAATCCAATCAAAATCCAATAAGGTCTCTGGTCCTGTCTGAATTTCTTTTGACAAACATATTATAGTCAGATGAAAACTCTTAGGCTATTGACTCTTAAATTGGCAATTAAAGTCCCCTTTGAAAATCATTTAACAGTCATGTGATCATGTGAAGTCTTTATCATAAATATACTACATGTGTAAAAAATGTGTGAACATTTGTTTATTAAAAAATTCTGTTTTAGAATTAATTTTTTTGTTGAGTATGCAAGAGAATTTATTGAGTGATGGAAGGAATGGGGAGATACTCATCATCTTGAAAGGAAAACATTTCCAGCTGTTATTTAGATGTTTGACAAAGAAATCAAGGAAATTATATTATGCCCTTATAAATATGTACATTTTCAATATGATTTATAATAATGTTAGATATTAGATTTTGATAGCCATTATATCTGGTGTTTTGGGGGTTTGTTGAGCACTTCCAGTACTTTATTTGGAGAAGAAAAACACCAGCTTAGTGCAACTGATCAAAGCTGGCCATTAAGGTACAGTATCTGGATTATTAGTCACATTCTTTACCAATGTCAGGAATTTATGAAGGACATGTTTAGTTTAAATGTTGGAAAAATAAATTTAAAATTAATAACAAATTTAGTATGATCATTTCCTGCATAAAGATTAATTTATATGTCTTGGCAGGTTGTTTTTCACACCATGTGTAGACTGTCATGGTAATGTGACAATTGGAATAAGGATGCAGGATGTTCCAGGGGTGAAAGAAATAACTCCAGCAATATCAGTTATTAACATCTCTGTTGAAATTCTACCTGTGAATGACCCACCAAGTGTTTTTCTCTTCGATGATTCCTGGAATTCATTGATACATGAGGATCCCACAGAACCTGTCATGGTAAAGATCTAATTTATGCATGAATAATTCAAACAATAACCCAATACTTTATTATGATGCACATTTGTGTTTGACAGAATCCAAAGTTACATTACAAAAGCATATACAGTGCCCTTGCTGAAGATACAGTTTGTTTGCATTTACAATTACAGAACATTAAAGCTGCATTCTGCAAAATTATATTAAACTGAGAAAATCATTTGACAATATTATTTTGATCTCCACATGAATAATAAGGAAATGATATTTATCAAATACCTAAACCAAAGTTGAGAAGAAGAAAGGGCATATCTCACATGGGGAAAGGGAGGGATATACCACAAGGCAAGATAAAATGCCACAAGGCAAGATAAACTGTAAGTAAACTTAGGTGATTGCTTATGATCCATACTATAGTGTTAACAAACCATACAAAAAAATTAGCTTGGCACATGAGCTTGCACATATCACACTCGTAAATAACTTAAGAATTGACAATGTCAGGTGTCTCATGGTCTCAACCAGATAATCTGTGCCCAATCTAGAGCACATTCTATTCAACTGTATAACATTATATTTGTTGGTCTTTCTCATTTTTATTTGAATATTTAAAAGAATTTTGCAAGCTTTACAATTATTTTTTTTATCTTGGACTTTGTTTATCTTCTTCAAGTTTTCAGATTTTTCTGTTTTCTAGAACTTAGTTTAATGAAGTGAAGATTATGTTACATGCCATTACACACACACACACACACTGTCTCGGATAAAGGTATTTGACCCAAACATAAGCCAGATTATAATACCTATAGGCTATTCATGCTTACATTCTGGGCAAAATGAATCTTACTTTTAGACCTTTTATGTAAGTCTTTGCAATCATTTGTACTATTTAGTTTATAGCTAATGAAATGTATCAGTGGGATAATAGTTAAATTGCCACACTGACAATACTATTTTATCATGACAGTGGTATTACCTGTAGAATTGATAAATTAAACAAGACTTACCAAGTCGAAGTTTGATTGTAATTTCATGAACCCCATAAGTGCCTTAGTGATCACATGAGATGAGATGACGCTGGTCACGTGGTCAGTCTTGAGAGCAAAGCAATGGAAGCCTCAATGTGTTAATGGGTGGGAAATATTAAGGGTGGGCATGTGATCACTAAGGCACTTATGGGGTTCATGAAATTACAATCAAACTTCGACTTGGTAAGTCTTGTTTAATTTATCAATTTCATTTCCCCCATAAGTGCCTCGTGATCCCATGAGATTTCAGAGCGAGGCTTCCATTGATGGAATTGAGTAACTACAAATTAATATGTTGTTATTAAACCAGACAACCCAAATTTAAGATGTACATTTCATTAACATTATACAATTCTGGATGCAGATAAAACCTTTGTACTGAATTCAGTCTGGTCTGAAACGCTCTTTTTAGACAATTTTCTGAAAATACAGGCACTAGCCCGGCCAGCTGCCTTCAAAATTGTACCCAACTGTACCCCTTTTGCACAAGCTGCAGAAACAGATGCAGCCCTTGTGCTATGAGCCTGGAAAACTGAGTTATCAATACCTGACTTTCTCATAACAGTCTTTATCCAGTTTAATATTTTGCTATTGGCATCCTTTTTATATTGAGATTGCATGCCGATAAATAACTGTGTCTCAGACTTTCTCAAAAGCTTGGTCCGTTGCAAATAACACTGTAAACAAGAAACAACACACAATTTTTTGTCAAAAGGATAAGATTCAAATATAAAAGGCGCCAGATGTTTACCTGGTTTAGATTGTTTCAGCAATGAAGGAATGTGTATTTGTACACCGTTTTCACCAAATTTAATGCTATCTGTCTGCATAAGGTGAAGTGTCTGACACCTCTGTCCCATCTACAAAGCAAGCAGCATGACTAACTTCATAGTAAGTTCATGTAATGATAATTGATCATTGCCTTGTAAAGAAAGAAAATAGTTAAACCCAAGCCGCACATCCCACACAAAAGTGTATTTTGGCAATGAAGGCTTTGCAATGAACACTCCTCTCATAAATCTCTTAAGTAAAATATTCTTGCTTATTCTGGATTTAGAAGTAAGACTAAGTAATGATGAAATTGCAGATCTAGCTGTATTTACATAACTATAACCTAAACCTCTATCTACTAATTCTGTTAAAAACTCGATAACAGTAGTCACAGGTGGGTCAAATGGATTAATATGTCTCTGATTTGAAAATAGCATCCACTTTTGGAGATGACCCCAATACTGATTTTTAGTTGATGTTCTCAGCCCTTTCTGATAATCCTTGATTTTTGATTGCTGTCCTGATAAGTGAAAAACACCCATCATCAGTTTTTGGAGGGGATGTTTTCGTTGTGGATTGTGTGCCAGGTGTAGGATGTCTTGTGGACATGGCAATAGAAAACAAGGGCCGACCACAGCATGCAGGAGACTCGGAAATGGTGATTTAGTCTGGAAGCAAATAAATCCACATCTATGTGCCCATACACTTTAAGGATCGCATTGAAGACTGGAGCACTTAACTTCCATTCAGAATCATCATTAATATTTCTAGACAATCTATCTGCATCACAATTTTGTGTTCCCGGCAATTGAGAAACACTTAACCATATACCCCTAACTGTACACGACAGCCAGATATCGCACGATAATTTATGCAGTTTAGAAATGCGGCCCCCCACTTTTATCACATATGAAACTGCTACAGAGTTATCCATGTAGATGTGCACATGTGTGTTCTTCACATTGGAACAGAAAGATTGTAATGTCAGAAAACATGCTTTCAGTTCCAAAAAGTTAATATGATACAGTTGTTCCTTACGATGCCAATGACCACCTGTTTCAGCTTTGGTTGTATGATTTACTCCACCCCAACCAACAAGGGAGCTGTCACTGGTCAAGACAACTTGTGGTTCACCATGCGAAACTACTTTATAACTGGAGTGCACATTAGATATCCACCAAGATATACACTGTCGGCTCGCTGCCGAAAGAGACAAATAAGCATCAAAATTACCTCTATGTATCTTTAAGTAGTTATCTTTTCATGTTATAGATCTTTATAATATAAAGGTGCATACTCTACACCTGGGTCACAAGCAACAAGCATTCCCACAAGTTGAGCCAATTCATGAATAGTGATATTCCGTTTCCGCAGTATATCAGAACAATGAGCAACGATACTGTCTGCTTTATCTTGAGTCAGTCGGACAGTCATTGTGACAGAGTGTAACAAAAAACCAACAAATATTATTTTTTGAGTGGGTTCAAACACAGATTTTCTAGGGTGAGCGGTTAAGCCCAATGCATCAAATGTACGAACTGTTTCTATAACATTTTTCCGACATTGATCATAAGATTCCCCTAACAAACAACTATCATCAATATATGCCACATTTGTGAACCCTTTTGGTCTCAATGATGCAAAAACTGGCTTTAGTAGCTTGGTGAAAACGCATGGTGCAGATGCCAAACCATTTGGCAAACAGGTAAATTCATATATATTCCAAAAACCACAGAAAACGCAAATATTGCCTATATATCTGAGCTACAGGAACAGAATAGTAAGCATCCTTCAAATCAACTGAGGCAAAGAAACAATTTTTTCTCATGACATTAACTGCTGTTTTCAAAGTTTCCATTTTAAAATGTATCTTCTCAACATTGATATTAAATTGTTTTAAATTCAAAATAAGGCTCACAGACCCATCTTTTTTAGGTCTAATGAAAATGTTTGAAAAATATTGTCCAGGTTTTGAATTAACCTTACGAATAATACCTTTTTCAAGAAAATTGTCAATTTCAGCATTAATCTGTTTCTGTTCAGTTAGTGAGACTGTAAGTTGGTTTGGTATACAGGTTTGCACAGGTTGCTGTTCAAACTCTATTTCATAGCCTTGCACAGTATTCAGAAATCCAAGGATCAGAAGTAATATTCTTCCATACGTCAAATGAGGCTGAAATTTTCCCAGCAACGAAATTGTCCGGTGTATTGATCATACAAGAAACATATGTACTTACATGAGGCTGCATACAAATAGCCTGGGAAGATCCTACTGATCCTTCCGATGTTTGAAAAACCCAGTTCCTTGTTTCTGGACTTTTTTGTTGAAACCCTGCCTCCAGCGATAATTTTGCTGCCCCTGATAATTTTGGTTCCGTTGGTGTCCGGTCCGTGAATAAGAACGTCCTAAAAAAGGCACATTGCTTTTAAAAATTTGATGCCACTTGACGTTTTGCTGCTTCCTGTTGCTTTTTTCCTAGCAGCTGAGTTCCAGCCTTCTGGGATTCATTTAGTTTAGTTACCTGCCCATTCAGGTTATCGCCAAAGAGCCAGTCTGTGATGGGATTCGAGGCAGCACAGGTGGCTGATACATGTCGGTTAGCTCAGGTTTTATAAAGTCACGACGCTTAAAACTGAAGTCGTTAAACAAGAATGATGACATTTTAAAATTGTCCATGACAAGATCCCTAACTGAATCTAACGGCAATTCTCGAAGATTGTTTCTATGCTTTTTAAACAATTCCAATACCCTTAGGGTAGGAACCAAAAATTTGCCCTAACTGAGTCTGCAACTTTTGCAGGAGGATATCAACACTCGTGGCCTGTTTGGACATTGCATTCCAGACCTCAATATTTACTCTCGGCACTTTTAAATTGTCACAATTTCCTGGTCTGGGATACTTTTCCTGCACGGACTTGAGCTTGTTGGATGTTAGCACGGAACGTAGTCCTTTATTGAGGATTTCGCTAATATGTCCTCCACATTTGGGCCAGTTTTCTGATGTTCATGGACAAAACTTTCCAAGTCCGCAAACAAGTCATCATCATCGTTCGCAATTACGTCAGCGGAATCTGCAACATGATCTGGCATAATTAAAGCGGCAACATCAACATCCACATCCGAGTCGACGTCAGTCGATGCATAAACCGCAGTTGATGTGCTTGACATTTGGGTTTGATTTGCAACATTTGCTAAGATCGCTTCCAATTTTGTCATGCGCTCATACATTTTAGACACGACATCCGCGTTTTGTGTCCACAACTGACATTGCATGGCCAATTCTTTATCCAGAGTAGCCATATTGGTTGTTTGGGCGGAAGTCACGTGACTTGCGCCAGCATCAGACAATGACGTCATGTCTTCTTGTCGTAATGGTCGACTTAATATAGCTTTTCCCATCTGCGCAACATGTGCCCCACTAGACCGCATATCTATGGTGGCTGTTGCTGATTGTGAATTCATTCGTTTTCCCATCAAACCCGTTCCGGAAACCGTACTTACATCATCTGTGACGTTTCCTTTGCGTTTTCGACAATTTTTGAGTATTTCACTCATTAAGCCTGTCCCCTCAGGGGACTGCCTTGGGTTGTTCGCAACTGCCATTGTTGATACTGAAGGTCAGTTAAACTCGCAAAAGTTGGGAGACTATCTACAACACTTTGCCTCTGCAAAGGTGCAACCCAAATTGCGGTAATTTGTGCTTCAGAATGCACAAGCCCGATAACTGCAACACTCTTCTTCCGAAATCGTAAATTACGCTGTTAATTTTTTATGTTTTTCTTCTTTAATTTGCTCCCAAACTGACACTTCATGCGACCGTTGTTCTCTGACCACGTGACCAGCGTCATCTCATCTCATGGGATCACGAGGCACTTATGGGGGAAATGAAACTACTATTTTCATTATTTAGGAAATATATCTGCTCAGTGTCTATGTATGTTATTTAACCCAAATTTTCATATTTTGGTCTATTTCATTTTTTTTTTTTTTTCTGCTTCTTTTCTATCTCCTTCCATATCATAATGTACAGATCTCAAATTGTGTCAGCTGTATATGTATTGTGTACACTTCTGCAATCAGTGAGGTACCACCAAGAAATGGCTAAACAAGAGCTTTATGCATCAAATAGTCAACTTCATGTATTAACTTTTAACATAATTAGTTGTCTGCATAAATCTTGGAACCTGTCAGTAAATGAACTTACATGACTTGTAAATGTATGTTACCCATACGGTAAGACTAATGATTTAAAAAAGTAATATTTTAAGCAGCAATTTTAACTCACATTACAATTGTGTATGAAAACATTGGATAAATATGGTATTGATTAGTGTTGATTGGAAAATAAAAAAAAAGTGACAGAAAATTGGATACAGGATATGCTACTGAGCTAGATTGCAATACATTTAAATGTAGCAAAAAATCAAAATGAAGTACAAAAATCCTTTAAAGTAAGTTCGTAATCATTAAGCAATCTTACACTCTGAAATCAGTAAAATCTGTTCTGTAATGTTCCTAATTATCCACCACAACAGTATCAGTCTGTGCATGATGTGTGTGTGTTTTGGATTTGTTACATAGCTTTAACAATTTTTCAATGATATTTCTACGATGTCTGCAGTATGGCAGTTTATAATGATGTCATGCGCTGGAGACTCCTGCCGCAGACATGTAGCATGATGTCCTAACTGTAACTTCGTTATGCTGAGCGCCTAGTGAGGCAGTTGTTAGTACCATTTCTTACATAAGTTTTTGGTATGCCTCGGCCAGGGTTCTAACCGGGGTTCTAACCTGCAACCTCCCATATCCAAGGCAGATGCTCTATAGGCCACTGAAATGGTTTGGATGAAATGTATTTGCATAAATAAAATGTCTCAATTTTCATGAGTACAGTACTTGTTTTGACAAAATTCACAATTTGAAACATTATATGTACTAGCTGATTCTCTAAATATCACTGTCCCAAAATTATAATACAATGTAGGCACTTCTTTTTACTGATGTAGTTGATTTAGTAATGAAGCTGTTAATTGCATTGGAATGTAATAGAGAAAACTCATTAAAATTGATGGTTTCTACCGGTAAAAAAGATATAGGGAAAAAAATCTATATTATATTTAGTCAATGTATTAAAATTATTTCACTTGTGAAGTGCACACATTTTATATTATCACTTATCAGTTATCAACACTTGTGTTTTCCCAAAACTACAA
Source organism: Unio pictorum (assembly GCA_030141615.1). Taxonomy (NCBI): domain Eukaryota; kingdom Metazoa; phylum Mollusca; class Bivalvia; order Unionida; family Unionidae; genus Unio; species Unio pictorum. The sequence continues at coordinate 8,710,768 of JARLTB010000110.1, forward strand.
ATTCTGACCTGGATATTCTGGGTGTAATTTGGTAGTAAGACAATTATTTGACCTAATTCTGAGCTATAAATAACATATGTATTATACTAGTTTACAGTTGACTTCTGATTCTGAGTAGGGAATGTAGCTTTAAGTGGGTCATTCAATGCCTTGAGGACATTTTCAGTCTCTCACCAATAATTGTTTACTTATTCATTATTTTTTATTTTACTTCAGGCATCAGTCTAACTTGTAATAAATTGCAGTTTCATTCTTGACATACTATAATATGACTCAACATCACTGATAGTACAGAAATTGCCTTAGAACATTTTTAAGCATGAGTCAGTGGTGATATTCTTAAACATGACACAGATTTCTTTGTTAAGATTATTTTGTTGTTTAAATGTGTATTAGATAATTAGATAGCTTGTTAAGATTATTTTGTCATTGTATAATTGTGTATTGGGTAATTAGATAGCTTATTATGATTATTTTGTCATTGTATAATTGTGTATTGGGTAATTAGATAGCTTATTATGATTATTTTGTCATTGTATAATTGTGTATTGGGTAATTAGATAGCTTATTATGATTATTTTGTCATTGTATAATTGTGTATTGGGTAATTAGATAGCTTATTATGATTATTTTGTCATTGTATAATTGTGTATTGGGTAATTAGATAGCTTATTATGATTATTTTGTTGTTGTATAAATGTGTATTAGGTAATTCAATAGCTTGTTAAGAATCATATCAGCATTTTCAGTTTGTTTAGAATTGTAGGGGGTTTTTTGCCTTGAAAAATCAGAAATTTCCTAGGCAAGATTTGAAAAACATTGTATAAAATCTTAATAATGCAGATGTTTGGTATTTATTTAATATAACACTGCCTTATAATACTTGATACATGTATATAACATATTGCCCATATTACTCATATCAGATTTACTTCATGAAATACATCAGTAATATTTCTATCCATCAGATTTACAAGGACCAAGGAAACAATGTTAAGTTCCATGCTGTAATTGGGGGATACGATGTGGATAATGGAGACACACTGATATACTCTGTTGATACTAGCAGTAATGGTAAAATGGACATTGAAACCACTGACAATATTGTCCTGAATCATTTTTCCACATGCAAGGGAGTGAAGGTACTAGTATGTTAGATCAGTAATAATATTTGTTAGGAATCTAATGAAATTCACATCATATAAAAGAAACAATCCATTATAAAGAGTTTTCATTCACTCATTCTATTAAGAGCCAATGGCATAGACATGAGATTAGAGTACCATATTATACCATTTAATTTGTGTGTCCCATTCTTTAACCCCAGAAATCCCATACTTATCTGCCTATATATTTTGCATATCTCCTGTTTACGTAAAGATCTGGCTGCCAACCGTATCATTATAAAAATGTAGCTGTGGTGATAAAGGTTCAAAGAAGATTTTGAATGAATGACAGGTTCAGCTCTTACATTATAGATGTCTATGATAATACCCTGAAATAATCATACATATGAATGTTGGAAGCATGTTTTCCCAATATCAGCAGTACCGTATTTTCTGGCCTATAAGTCGATACTTTTTTACTTGAAAGTCAGGTCTTCGTCTTATACTCCGAATCGACTTAATATATATGGATTGTGTCATTGAAATTGCCTCAACTTGTATATGATTATGGTGTCTGGTATACTATTAAAATTGCTCTAAATTCAGTATTATTGAAAACAGGTCACATAAAAGTAAAATTTTTTGTTAAATTACTATGTCAATAAATTGTCATAAACTAATATGACTGCGTTTATATTTATAAGTTTTGTCATTATTTATTTTGCATTCTGCATGTATTTTATTATTTCTCAAACATAAAAAAAAAGAAAACAATTACCGGTAAAAAGTTTCACCAGACCGCATAGCACACTTACGGTCTATACTCTATAGTGTACTGTACTAATTCAAAGCATATTGTTTGTTCCTAAAAAAAAAGACATGAAATAAGTTTGTTTTATTCATCCTTTTTAACCATACCTCATTCTTCCTGATCACATTTTCATAACTGGTCCATTAATATTTGATTTTTCAGTATAGTGTTGGACACGCGCAAGAGATTACCAGCATAGCTTTTTGATTGATCTAATTGATCCAACAAAGGGATGTAATCCATATTAACTCGAGCATTCTGTGATTATTTATAAAATAATGTAGATCATGCTTTCTACTGAATCCCCAAATCATATGTTTCTAAATGTATTTGACAAAGTTTCTCAAATAAATATGGTTTAAACTAAACTAAAATCAGATATATACGGTAGAGTTTTTTTTAGTTTCGCAATTCAGTTTAGGCAAATTGTAATGTCAACGCTTGACCTATATTCATTCTTGGCTAGCTGAGGTTTCTGTGTCGCTCTTTGATTATATCATAGTTGATAAACTGGTCTTGGGTTTCCACCAACAATCAAAGCTAGTTGCCACAATTGTTTAAACCTCGAGATTGGCTTCGGCTACCAATAATAGTTACCATATTGCTGGTACCCCATTGTTCTTTATCATTAATCCACATCAATTATGCTTCCCGTTTTTAATATCAAGGGGATTAACAACCACATGAAATGATGCCCACTCCCTTCTCTGGATGTAAATAATGAATTTAGCTATGGGTATTGTTTTCATTGCTATAGTACAGGCAAATTTTATTGAGTTCAGAATATTTTGATCAATCTTTTCAGTTATAATCATTCATATAAATATCCCCGTACAAATCATACAACTTATCTCACAATGCCTCCTGTCAAATCACGCAAGTCTTACACAGCGGCTTTTAAGCTGGAAGTTGAAATGTTCACTGAAGAGAAAGGTGGTAATATGGCTGCTCACAGGAAATATGGTGTAAGTGAAAAATGGGTCCGGGATTGGCGTAAAGCTAAGGTTGCATTATGCGCTACAACAAAAAAAAAACCAAAGAAAGCAAATTGTGGCTGCAAAGCAAGATGGATTAATATTGATAAGAAATTAGAAGAATATGTCTTGACACAACGTGCCGCATGTCATGGAATGAACTCTGTATATCTCAGACTCAAGGCAAAAGAAATTGCAACTGAATTAGGAGTTTAAAGTTTTAGTGGAAGTGTGTCATGCTGTTACATGTTCATGCAAAGAAGGGGACTTAGTATAAGACATCGCATTACTTGCTACAGTGGATATCATAATTAAAACATGGTTTAAACTAAACTAAAATCAGATATATAGTGAGTGCGAGCATGCGTGTGTGTGTGTGTGTGTGAGAGAGAGAGAGAGATATGAAAAAATTGTCAGTGTACAAGACCATTCTTTTATTCAGGGCAATTTTAATTTGTAGCTTTTGCAAAGAAAAAAAAGACTGTATTTTGAGTTACCTGATGATTGTGATAATCCTCATGTATTACGAGCCTACTATATTCCATTATCAATAAACATCTCTAAATCAACAATTCATTCTTGTTGTAATTACGATGTACATTGTCACAACAACCACATGGCTATGCAGTGTTATTTACATGATAATTACACATGCTTAGCACGTTGGCTATAATTGAAACTGGACTGAGGACAAAAATCTACAGAATAGGTCAAATCAGTGAGGCTGCCAGCAGGGAAATGAGGCTCTTTTTTAGGGAAATGAAAATATATCAATATTCTATTGAAGCCATTGTCCATAAAAAATTTGATATAAGGACAAGAGATCATATCCATTACTTTGTATTCGAACTCGCCAATAAAGATAATAGTGTGGTATATCATTGAATAGATTAGTAATAAAATGTTAATTATATCCAAGTCCAAACAGAGCAAACACTTAAAAAAAATTGTATATGTATATATACGAATCGATTTAACGGAGTCTGTGACTTTCAAACGTATGATATATGATGACACGTTTTTATAAGATAAGTTCGTAACTACAGGTGATAAAATGAACTACAACATGGATGATTTGGATATTATAGCATAGAGAAGATAATTATTAAATCAAAGTACATTAGTGAATGGGTAATTCTCCATAAGTGGAAGGGAGGGTTGCCAAAACCTTCATCATCAATTGCTGAATACTTCATAACTTATAAATTCTCGAAGATATGGAAATAGTTACATTAAATTAAGAAGTTAAAGATGCTTAACAATAACACAAAATGGTATTTATATATCAATTTATGGACCCAGAGACCATCTTGTTGACTTTTAACACCAAATTTTGTGTATCTGCTTTGAAAAAGAATTGTAAAATAAAGTGTTTATTTAATCAGTCAGTAATCGGCATGCCAGTGATCAAATTTGTGAATTTCCAGATGTGACCATTGCAAGATACCACTTGTATGAAGAATTCAAAGTTTAGGATTGGTACAATATCTTTTGCATTGAATATTTTCCAATAATTAAATGGTGTTAAATATGGGCTACTGCAATTTGAGCAGAATATACTTATTGATTTTGATTAACACTGTAACTGCTTAAAACTAATTTATCTTCCTCTTTCTTATGTCCACGTTATTTGTCAATTAATGATAAATAAGTTGTATACTACAGCATATTGAAGATTGATCAGCATGCAGTTAATATCAATTAGTAAATAGTGAGTGACTAAACCTTGGTAGCAATTGTTTTTGAGTAGCAATTAGTATCAACATACATATAATGTATTTTCCCCATTTCACCAGTTGTGAAGAAGCAAGTTTTTTTGTGACGGGTGGATTACTTTTCATTTTTATTATTTTTTTGAGGTGGGGTAAGTTTCATTCTTAAAAGTGTCTACTAATGTTATTTTTGTTAGATTCAATTCTTCCCTTGATTTCTTTTATTTTAAGTTATGAACAAGATGAAAACACTGTTACCAGGACATTTTATGGACATTTATAAGTAATGAGATGTTCATGACATTTTCTGTCTGAATATGGTAATAGATATGCCATTGTTCATATAATATTTCAGTTCGAGGCTGTCTTGTATGACTGACTTACTCTTAACAATGTTACTGCTTAATATGCATGTGATAATGACCATTACATAAAAACTTATTTATTGCTTTCCATTCCTTTATAATTTGAACATCCTGATTAAATAAGTCATTATTCGGGATTTCCTTTATAATTTGAACACCCTAATGAAGTAAGTAATAATTTTGGATTTCAAAAGTGTGCAAAAAATTTATGTGGTGATTATGGTGTTTGTTAGGCACATGAAAGACAGGTCCACTAGGTTTTACTTTGGGATTTTTCTTCCCCCCATTTAACTGTTCATTACAAATCTGGTAGATAAAATAGAAAGAAAATACTGAGCAATATTTTTTCTTTGCAATGCATAGTGTAACTTAAGCTTATTTAAATCCTACCTTTAAAAAAATGCATATTTTTCTTCATGAAACATAATTTTTGGGAATAGTAAAGGATATATTTTACTGAAATATGCAACAGAAATGATGTTGTCATTTTTTAAAATGATTACTTTAATTTAGTAATTGTACTAACATATATAGCAGTTGGTAGAGAAATTAAAGCATTCCCTCTTCATTTCTCTGGATAGTGCCCTGTGGTTAGATCAAGTGTTAACCTACCTGACATGGCCTGGCTGGTGGCAGAGGTCAGCTATAAACAAAACATGTCAAATTTCACTGGATTGGAGACTGTTAAATTTGTTGTGCAGGACAGTAACTCCAAGTTCTCAGATGTTATCACAATTGCAATTGCTGTGCTGGAGTTTCCATGTCAGAATGGAGGAACATGCCAAAGTAAGATCACTGATAAATGCGTAATAAATGTGCATCCACACTTTTGATTTATGTTGCAATATGTTGCATTGATTTATATACCCATCCTAGGTTAGTTGGGTACAGTGGTTCCACTCTTTTAAGGTTACCACTTGTGTAGTAGGCAAGTGGCCTTATAAGAAAAATGGCCTTTATAAAGGGAAAACACACATCAGTAATAATTACATATAAAGTATGAATGATACAATTAATTATAAATATTAATTTTTCATCTTAAAATCACAGGCATGTTGTGGAATCAATATGATAAAGCTTATATTAATTATACTTCAAGTGTTCATGAGGATTCATCAGTTTGAGGTGTTAAACCATCTTGTTAATTAGGGTACAACTGTTTGGTTGTAACTATCAATGAGCATGTTCATTGGAATCTTTCAGACATCAGAGTTCTCAGCAGTAATAAAATGACTCTCCTTGTTTTCATTGAGTCAACTTGTTTTCACTTTTTCTTATAAAGTGAGAATTTCTGACTGTTATAGGGTACAAATATTGCAATCAATAACATCCAACACAAACTTCCTATGGGTCAGACTCTTTATCAGTATCAGATGTGTGACCTATGTAGAATTTGTTTCTAACATTATCATATCTGACTACATAAGATCCTTTTAAATTAAAACTATCATATACACTCATGTCTCTTGTCTTAATGACAATATTTATAAAATAAATTGGAGGGAAATGTTAAGGATTAAGCATTAATATCATGGCAACACTGATATTGTTCACTTTTTGCAACAACTTGTTCCTGCATTGTCAATTTGTAGTTATGCCACCAAATACTTGGTGTCTAAAAAGAAAGTGAGCTTGTCACTTGAATGACTGGTTTTAGTCTGGTACCTTTTCAATCTAAGAGACAGATGCCACAGTCCAACATACCAGTTTTACTTTATGGTGATACAGTCTTGAACTGAACATTATTATTCTTTGCAGCAGTTAACATTGTCATTTTGCAGGGGTTTTGCATAATATGAGAAAGTGTTCTATTCATTTGAGGCTGAATGAAAGACTCGATCTACTGATCCCAATTGCATTTTGTAAGAAGTGAATTTTCCAATAACAAACCTGCACACTTAACACATATTTGACTCGTGCATGCTTCCTAAAGGGTAATCTTTGTCTAGAATGTATACCATGCCAGTTGGCTATCTTGAAACTATTGTTTTCAGTATTTCTCCTGACTGGCTAGTTATGACATGGGCTTTGCACTAAATGACTGTGATAATTTTGATGTGTAGCTTCACTTATAAAGAGTATCAATATGTACAGGAAGTGGGTTCTAAATAAATGTTCATCAGACCTCTAACAATGCACTGACCATCTGAAAATCATCATATCATTATTCCTTTGAAATGAATAATGGCATTCACAGATGGTATTCACTAAAACACTCCTTGTAATATGTACATATGATTACATTGAAAATAGTGACACATTCTGTTGATGGCTACGAATGAAAATTGTGCTCATCTAGTCTCCAACATGACACCATAGTGGCCATGTTGAAAAACTTGTTGTTCCTATTTTTGTTGAACAATTGGTTTCATTGACACTGAAACACCTACTGCACTTTATAATTGGCCCTGAATGAATGAACATATTTCCACTTTTTTGAAAGAGTTTGAAAACCAAACCTCGTTGGCCTTGTGGTCTAGTCAAATGTAATGCTTGCACTTTTGGCACTTCACTGAGGTTTTGATTTGTCCATAAATTATACAAATGAATTCTAGCAGACTGTGTTTTACTGCATTCCAGTCAAAGCATGTTGATATTCAGAACTGTTATGATGAAGTCAGAGAGCTTCTGTCTTGTTTTCAGTTGCAATGTCTTGTGAACATAACAACACAAACAAGAATGAATAGTTTTGTTAGCAAACCCAGCGTGTGGATATACCTGAAGAATTATTTGAATGATGTTGGTTTAGTAACTTCTTTTTTGTGGTTGTTGTCAACAAAAATTTATAGATTTTATCTTTGTTTGAGACAAGTTATGTAATCTATCCATGATATCAGGTTCAAGATCAAAGGCAATGATAAAAAAGCATGTACTATTCCTACAGGTAAAGTCTATTGTAAAAATGTTAGCTCAGCTGTAATTATAAGAACTATTTTGCTATCAAATTTGCTTTGATGGAGTTTCTCAAGATTATCTGAGTTGTTTATCAGGGATTTCTGGAAATTATCTGCAACCAGTAATGCATCAGACCCTTGGAGGGGGGGGGGGCTCTTGTTTTTATTTTATTTTTTCCCATATTTCACATATTTCAATAATTCCTTACCAGTTCATTTCATATTTGAGATATATGTTCTCTAACCCTTTTCGTTCCCTCATGCTCAAATCTTAACCAATAATCATGTTGCTCAGTAAGGAGAACAAGGTCCAGAATTAGGAAATGTGTTAAATTCCTACCTCTGTGAGTAAAGGGTATGTAGGATTCTGTCTAAATTTCTATCCATCATCCATTCTTCCATGACACTATCTTGTGACCACAACTAACTTTGCAGTTTTTTATTCATTGTTGTAGAACTTTGTAAATATCATAATTGTCATCTCTTGATAGACATATTACCCAGTTTCAACTTGAAACATGATGCAATGGATTATGGGTTGCAAATGGGAGAGTTAAGAGAGTATATGTACATAAGCAGTCTCCCAAATTTTAACTGAGCATCAAATATGTAACAAAAGCAAATTATTTTAGTTGTCCCTCTCACTTTAAAATCATACTACCTATTTTTGCTTTTGAAAATGGAACATTTACACTTTGTGCATAGTTTCACATTTTGAATACTGTAGTCATCATAGTCAGTGAAGTACCTGATTAATTTTGTAGATATCCTGAGTGTGCTTAAATTAAAACAATGTACACCAACATGAACACTTATGGAATTATCTTTACATTACCGATGAATAGTAGCTTAAGTGCCAGGATCTGTTTGTTTTTTACTTTTTTAATTTACCCTTATGCATAATCAGAAAATTCGATTATCTTAATCTACAACCCCTGCCTCTGGTTGGAGGTCATAAAGTCTTTACGATTATCTACAATTCTTATGTAGTTCATCATGGGTTCAGGGGACTTGTTAAATGTTTCTTAAAACTTGGCATATGTTAATAATACAGCAGAGTAGGCAGGACATAACATGCGTTAGAATTCTTACCTTCATTTTCTTAGATATGTTGATTATATATTTGGGTAGGGAGGTAGTCAGCGTAAAATTTATATTTCAATGACAATATTTTGATGACCTGTATATTTTGTATTGCAGGTAAAAATGGAACATCTTATAGCTGCTATGACAAAAGACGCATTAAGAACTTTGATATAAACTATTACTGTGGCTGTATAAATGGCTGGTCTGGTAATTACTGTCAGCATTGTGACAATGACGAGTGTCAAGACAATGAACCATTCCCTGTGTGGGCCACTGTTCTTATAGTTCTGCTATCAGCAGTTCTAGCTGCAGCACTTATTGTTTTCATCCTGCATAGAACTGGGTAAGTTAACCAATGATTTTGACATCTTAGTTCAGCTATTTTCACCTTGTTACTTCATGTTTACACTTCCATGGTGATGAGCCATTTCCTGTTTGGCTAACATCCTGTTTGATTGGATTTCAGCAAACCATGTACCTCTATCTTTCTGTCAATGTTTCTATTCATCTTTTGGATTCCACATGATAACTTAAGATTTGTATCAGGTACCTTGACAAATCTCTGTGGACAGCTTGCACGTAGGAAATGAAATAAGAAACTAATCATTTTGAATGGAAAGGGTAAAAAGCCAAGTTGTAAAGAAGAAACTAAGAATTGGTTTGCTCCACTACTAATGGCACTAAGCATTAACAGGTTAGTGTTAGGACAGGAGGGCATAGTGTCCTGATAATGTGACTGTGTCTGCAGCATTATGTTGTTCTTTTATTTGTTGAGGGTTAAAGGGGCTGGTTCTGTTGTGTGTGCTCAGGTGGTGATGAGGTCAACCCTTGCACAAAATGTTCGTTTGCATAAGGGACAAGGGATGAGTGGCACATCTTCAGGAGGGTATATGGCACATGCTTTTCTGGCCTGCCTCTTAGCTCTGCAGCTGCTGTCCTGCTAGATTCACACAACTTGGAGCCTTTGTGCACAGAAAAATGGCAAGTGACTCAATCACTTGCTGTTTGCTTCCAGGAATCAGTGTTTATGTTGAATGCTTTTAATGCAGTTTTGAAAGCAGCATTATACCCTAGTGCTAGACATCATCATAAAGTGCAACACTGCATACATTATAGTAAATGACTAAAACTGTTAAAGCTACATTAAAATCTGAATCACACACACACACCACTAATATAGTGTTTGACAATGTACTTTGACTGAACTCTGTAGAATGCTTCAATTTGAGGCAGAAGAAACCTCATTCCTTTTGTTACGTGCTTAGGCTCGAATAAGCAGCAACACAGAAAGAGTGAAAACTAACAAGCTTGTAAAACTTTAACAATGATTTATTTAAGTACAATTATTTTCATAAAATAAATAAACTTACGGTTTTAGAGAATCAAATCCAACAAATATAGAATTCACAAAATAATCCACTAATGGAATTACAAGTCCTGATAAATAAATGTTCTAATAGTTCCAGGTTCAAATCTTGACAATGTAATCCAAAATGGCTGACAATGTCACGTGATGCAGTTTTTGTTTTAATATCATCCAGATGAAATTATGAAACGTATGTCCTTTTCCAGATAATTCTTCTTTCTTCAATTAATTGACACAAAGTCCAGAACAAAATAACACTCAAACATGAAATACACAACTTAATAATAATAAAGCCCAAACATCTACTGAACTCCTATCCAAAACAACAGTCTATATAACTGTTTTTTTTAAGTAAACAAGTGATCACATGATTTTCTAAAAATTGATAGAGGTTCATGGAAGGTCACAGAAAGAGACTGCCTTTACTAAAAATCACATACTCTAGATATTTCCTACCCCTAAGAACTAAAAATAAAATGTTGTCCTTGAAATTAACCAATAGTATTAGAGACTTGTTGACAATGTCCAAAGCAAGGTCAGGAATTAGATCCACATGCCAAGGTCAAAACTTGTTTACAATTAGAGTGTAGGTCAACCTGAATTTTCCAGAATAATTTCCCAATTAATGAATATTAAACCCTAAATGACAAATTTGGATTTAACAATTAAAAAATAAATAATTTAAATCCAATAGCCGTAACACTTTCAAGTCACAAATGGTCTAAATTCAGTGTCACATTGGTTAATTAAAGAAGAAGTAACATTGTGCACAATAATTGTAATGTTCCTCTGCAGTAATCTTAGTTCAAAATGAGAGACCACATCATAAGGCCTAGTGGATGCTTGGTTATGGTACATGCAAGAACAATTGCTATTTTCATCTTTAAAACCTCTGAAATGAATTCTACCAATCTTGGCAGAGAGCTCCAGTCCCATGATGAAACAAAGTTTCATCTTTGTAAAATGATGTCACTCTGCAATCAAATATAACCACCAATACTAAGACCAGAAAAAAACCTTAAATGGCATCTCAAGACATAATCAACAGAATTTTACCAAATTTAACAGAAAGTACCTTTGCATAATGACATTTTCAGTTTTATATAAATTATGCTGATATGCCATGAGATATTGCCAATATTACTAAAACCTGAACAGTCATAGAAAATTTGTATAGTCTGCTCAACAGAATTTTATCAAGTTTGAGAGAAATCTCCTGGCATGAAAACCTTTCAATTTTATACATATGCAAATCAATCAAATTATGTCCACTACATGTATTATAAATAAAATAGATAAACATTTGAACAACTTAGTTTTTAAACAAATGAGGAACAGAATTGTACCAGATTTAACTGAAAGCACTATTCAAATTTGTCCAAATGTTCAGGATCCACCATGAAATATGATTACTGCTGTTCAGATTAGAAAAACCTTTTAACATCATCTCAAACAAATGCTCAGCAGAATTTGGCCAATTTGACAGAAAACATCTTGGCTTCAAGATCTTTCAGATTTTACAAATTATGCCACCAGTCCACCATTAAATATGGCCACCATTATTAATAGTATTGAAACCTTTGAAAGACCAAAACTGCAGAACAGAACTTTGCTTGGTTTGATTTGGCATTAGCAACACAAGTGGGTGTTTTATGCCTAAGCAACTGTTACAGTTGTAATATATTTTGCCAAACAATGTGTCATGGTAGCTGATCAAAGGGTAGGATTCTAACCTAATTATTTTCAGTCGCAAGTCCTGCATGCTACCCACTGAGCCATCACAGTCTGTTACTAAATGCAGATGGCATATTAGGCCCATTCTACATCTCCAAACACGAAGAGAAGGAGTGAACATAATTTGACCAAATTGGATAAGCAGCATAATTTGACCAAATTGGAAAAGAAGCATCATTGCTTAAAAGCCTTTCAAATGTATATGAATGATGTCATTTTGCATTCAAAATTTAGCCACTCTCAGGAATAATACTAAAAATAAATAATTTTGCTTGTGTATAAAACATGCACATACCTAGTTCATATATACACACTCTGGGTGAACGTCATTTCAACCAGATGTGGATACTTTGCCAGGATTTACTGAGAGTGAAAACAATTCTTGGTCAGTATATCAGCTTCCATCCTGTAAGATAGAAGAAAACAATTTGTGAGCTCACTGAAGAAGCTTGATGATGATGTACGATACCAAAGAAAAAATCTTGAACTTCTGAAAATAATGCAGTTTATTTATGAAATTATGAACATGTTTTAAAAAGTGTTGTATTTTTTAACTTTGTTTTATTTTATATGTATTTTAATATCTTTACTTTTTTCATTTTTGGGACTTCATGTTTACATTTATTTGAATCAGTATTGCAATCAGTCATTGTCAAAATTATATGAATGAAATATCAAATGCAATAAATTGGAATAATGTAGTAAGATTTAAATTGAAATACTTTCATACTAAAATATATTTGCACCATTGAACATGATTTAATTTGAAATAAAACAAAGTAAACAAAAATGGAATGCTTTTCACTGTGCTGTCCAACCTGTGGCCTGCGGGCTACTCCAGCTTCTTTTGTACATTTATGTAGAAAACATCCATGGCCTACTTTCAACCTGTGGCCTGCAGACTTCCCCAGCAATATTTTTGTGTAGAAAACATCCATGGCTAACTTTCATAGTATATCTTCTTAACCAGGTAAACAATTTTGAACAATTTTTTTATCATCATTGCTCCTAATTTTTTTCTGTGGCCATCTGCTTCAAGAAACAATTTTCAGTGGCCCAAGGTGTCAATAAGGTTGTACAGCACTGATTTAAACAAACAGAACTTAATGATCAATCGATGCTCAAAATGAAATAACACAGTGATAATGGAATGATTTATAATAATAAAAAAACTGAGAAGTCAATTGATATTTAAAATAACATGTGATAACTTGAAACATGATTTGAAATATTATAGAATCACAAGCCTTAAAATTAATCATTTGAACACAGAATAAAAGGTAATGTAAATAAGTCCAATATCAATCAACGTATTTGAACATTGCAATGACACAAAAATCATTTAAAAGGAACTGTTTGAACAAAATAAGGTATAGACTTTAATTACAATTTAAGGTCAAACTGCAAATTATTTAGTGATAAAATAGGCATACACATGGTGGTGCTGCCATCCATGACACCCATATTTATAATCAAAATGTGCATTTACAGCTAGAAAATATTTTTGCACATGACATTCAGACAGCTAAGACCCCATAATTGCCAGTACTAAGAGAAATGTAAGTGTTTATTTTCAGAAATTATGAATTACTTCATTGTTTTCCAATCAGCATGAAGTGACTTGATCCACAGCATAGAGTGTCTGTGCCAAAGCATGTCAGTATTGGTTTAACTTCCAAACCTTTAAAGAACCTATGAACTTAATCTTATTGATCAATCATTATTACATACATTGTTTTGTGACTTGAAGTAGAGCATATATATATATATATATATATATATATATATATATATATATATATATATATATATATATATATATATATATATATATATATATATACTATTATATCTAATCAAATTGGGTAAGATATCTAATCAAGTTGGGTAAAGTATCTATCATATTAGATTTGGTAGCAAATCTAATCAAATCGGGGATAATATCTAATTATATTTGGCAGCATATCTAATTGAATTGGATATAATATCTAATTAGGTTGGGTATCTAATCAGATTGTGTAAGGTATCTATCTAATTAGATTTGGCAGCATATCTAATCAAATTGGGTATAATATCTAACCAGATTGTGTATCTGATTAGACTGGTTGTCTAATTAGATGGGGTAAGGTATCTGTCTAATTAGGTTTGGTAGCATATCTAATTGGGTTTAATATCTAATTAGGTTGGGTGTCTAATCAGATTGGGTAAGGTAGCTATCTAATTTGATTTGGCAGCATATCTAATCAAATTGGGTTTAGTATCTAATTAGGTTGGGTATCTAATCAGATGGGGTAAGCTATCTATCTAATTAGATTTGGCAGCATATCTAATCAAATTGGGTAGGATATCTAATCAAATTGGTTATAACATCTAATTAGGTTGGGTATCTAATCAGATGGGGTAAGGTATATATCTAATTAGATTTGGCAGGATATCTAATCAAATTGAGGAGGATATCTAATGAGATTGGGTATCTAATCAGACTAGGTAAGGTAACTATCTAATTAGATTGGTAGCATATCTAATCAGATTAAGTGTCTAATTAGATTGGGTAGAATATCTAAGTAGAGTGTGAATCTAATCATACTAGATATCTAATTAGATTGGGTAGGGTAACTAGTCAGTTTGGGTATCTAACCAGATTGGGTGTAATATCTAATCAGATTGGGATGGATATCTATTCAAATTGGGTTGGGTATCTAATTAAACCAGATTGGATATCAAATCAGACTGAGTAGTGTATCAAATTATATTTGGTAGGGTATCTGGTCAAATTCAGTATCTAATCAGATTGGGTATGGCATCTAATCATATTGGATATCTAATCAGATTGAAATAGAGTATTTAATGGGATTGGGTAGGGTGTCTAATCAGATAGGTTATTTAATCAATAAGCTTTCAGCACATGCTTGAGTTGTCTGTTTTAATAATCATGAGCAACAGAAGTAATATCTTTTAAAATGATTGAATACTTTGAATATACTTCATTATTTGTAAAACAGTATTGAAAGTTTTTCCATTTGTCAGATTTAATCATTGTTTTAAGCAAATTTTACACCAATGTAAAATAATGAATATTTGTAATGTATGTAGAACTATTGTATGGTTATTTCAACTTTTGTTCGCAAGTTTATTGTAGCCTCAGATGAGCTAAATCATCAAACAAAACAAATAAAATATGTTTTTCTATAGGTCATATGTTATTTTCTCTTTCAAGTAATGATAAATATAGACCATTAAAGTCTGCTAGCTTCCTAAAAGTAGAAACTTACTTTGTTGATGCATTATTCGGTACTTGGAGAGATTTCTGTGTAGCCTGTGTCATAGTGCAGGATGAATAATTTGCTTTGTATCCACATTTTATCCTTATTCTCTAATAACAGTTGTTGCAAAATATTCTCAAATATGCAAATCAGGTCACTGTATCATGGATATTATGGTTAATGACAATCTATGAGGCTTTAATGCAGGGAAAGGGGGTGGGGGTAAACTGTCTTTATGGATAATATAATCCTCCTACTGTTGGTTTCAGCAGGCTGTAGTGACCTTTGGAATGATAATAACAGTTGTATGTACCTCTGTATGTACATTAAATATAAGGTACAGGTATTGATAGACTCTTTTAATCTTGACTTTCTGAGTGTCTTTCTGTGAAACAATCCTTAGCTGAAAGTTGTGAATCTGCCTGTGAGAGACGTTAGTTTGCATGTCAGATGCCATGTGTCTAGGATAGCAGTGCCATCTAGTTTCAGTTTGGTTATTCACTAAGTAATTTACAGCTTGACCTTAAATTGCAATTCTAGTCCAACCCAGACTTTGTTCAACTGTTTCTTTTCAATATTCTATGTGACTTGGTATGTTCTTTCATCTTATATCAATCACTTCAACCATAAACATGTTGATTGATATGGGACTTGTCTTAACTTTTAAAAAATTATGTATTCCAGTCATATCTTTTTATGGCATGTGATTTTATTCTACTTCTAATTAAGTTTTAAGTTGTGCTTTTATTTTGAATATCAGCTGACCATTCAGTTTTGCTTGTGTTTCATGTACTTTGTTTGCTCACATATTAAATGAAGTGTTATGTTGTAACATACTTCAGTATGTTTGGGTTTAATTTTGATTCTAATTCATATGATTTTATTTCTTCAAACATTTTACTTTTTTCTAAATATTTTCAAATTTGTGTAATTTTTGTTTTAAAATAATTAATTTTTAAAGCATGTAATTTTGATATATACTTAGGATGATGTTTCAAGTTATACAACTGGGATGGATTATTATCCTGTTCTTTTACTTTGAATATTAATTAATTATTAGAATTTGTTTGTGTAAACCATTCCCTTTTTTGTACTTTTGGTTTTTTCATATTCAATTAAGTTCAGTGTTGCAACATATTTGAGTATAACAGTATTTAATTAAAATTAGTTGGTTTAAATTCTAATTTAATTAGGCAGTGGCAGCTTTCCATAAATATATCTTCCTAAAGTTTTTAAAACTAATCTTAGCATCATTAAAATGTTTTAAAAAATTGTATTATTTTGGTCAGTATTTTGCTAAGATGCTTTGAACCGTATTTAGATTTTAATCTCAGACTGGATTCAGGGAAGGTTATGGAAACACAAATAAGATTTTATGTCAGTAATATCAAGTTTCAAAGTATGAGTAGGTTTTTTTACATGGATGCATACACACAAAAATCACTATTCAGTTATTGTTATTACAGGAAACAAAATATAAAAGTAAAGTGAAGATGAACACTAGAAATACCAATGAGTCATTACATAAGATAACTGAGCAATGACTGAAATAGATTATGATATTTTGCTAACAATTTTAATTTATGATGCTACAGAAAATCAATCATCTTTAACAACAGAAATGTCTTTTCACAGTGGATCAGTTTACTAGTACTTGCTGTATTGTCTAAACTTTTAGGCCCTCAGCCATCCACACCTGTTGATAACTTGGGCACTGACAGATGCATACCTTGGACTCACATTAGTATTTTGCTGCTTGAATATGCATTGAATTTTTAATTTGCACTTTCTTTCAGAAAACTGAAACTTGGCAAGAGCCTTGCATCTTTGAGAGACAGTTTTGCAGACATAAAATTAGTACTTATGCAACACACACCACAAGTGGTATGTCTCTCTCTCTCTCACACACACACACACACACAACTTTCACAGTTTTAACATACCTGTATTTACCTTTTTTTAAATATTGTTGTAATATATATTTACATTTAATTCTTTATAATTGTATTTTGTAGAATTGTTTCTTTTAAAGTAAAACCATATATTCAGTGTGATGATGATATGCCATTCAACAGTATGCAAAAACTATCTCTAAAATTCAAAAATGTTTAATTTGTATACTTTAGTAAAGCCATTGTGATAACCATTGTTTTATTGCTGTTGGCTTGTAGGTTAAATCATAGCTCATTTACACAAAAGCTACTTGATTTAGACAAATTAAATTTTGTTGACATTTTTAAATCCAAATGTTCAGAACCATATGAGATTTGCATGCCATATTTAAGCTACAGCAAGCATTCACAAATGAAACTGTCAGAACATGACTGTCACCAACCCCCATCACATGGTTTTCTCAACAGGGACTAATATTCTTGCTTACAATTTACCTGTCATACATGCACTATACAATATTATACATTACATGTATGACAGGTAAATTGTAAGCAAAAATATGAGCCCCTATGGTTTTCTCGATGTCCTGCAGGAATGGGATAACTTTGTTTTGGGAGGTCCTTTGGTAACTCATGCCCTCATTTATAGTGTGGTCTATGTTTTTGAGGGAGAGATGTACCAAGTTTTGTGGAACTAAATCAGAGATTTGTATTCATTATGTATCATTGTCTCATAGTTTGACAATTCTCTGTGTTTTTGTGGCACTGTTAAAATTGTCAAACTATCCAGCTAGAATTTTTAACATTTCATTCATGATAATTGGGACTGGACTCAGCATAACTGGCTTACTAATGCTTAATGGGAATGTATGGGTAAAACTAAATTGCAGATGTTGTAGTGCAAGAAGTAGCTATGATGGCAGTATACCTTAAGCTGTAAAGGATCATATTGATGACTCCAACTACACTCCATGAAACTGACAAACTATGTGCATAACCATGGAATAAATGAAATTTAGCAGACTCGTCTGGTATCTTAAATCCAACAAACCACTGTCAGACATTCAGTGTTGATTCAGGTGCCATAAAAGTACAGTTTACAAGATTCAGTCTTGAACTTTTATTAGAGAAGCTTTCATAAAAAGACAATATTTTGGATGATGGAAATTTCACAGCTAAGGTAGGAGTGACAATGCTGTCCTGATGACATTGGTGTATCTCAGGGCAGCATATTGTAATATGAGTTATGTCTTGTAAAATGCAATCTCTTCAAAGTATCATATATTGGTATGTTCATTCTCTCTTTCAGAGCCCACTGGATACTGAGTTGATCCAGTCAGAATCCCATTCCTTGTCCAGCCCAGAGCCAGAGAACAGTACATTCCAGACAAATGTGGATGACACACCAGATGGAGATGACAAGGTCTGATTATCATTTACATTTTGTTGATTTTATTCCTTACAAACCATAAAAGAATACGTGAGATTGTAGTCTTAATCTGTGTTATGTTGTGCAGTATGTGTCTACTACCAACTGCTTTTTAAACCATTTTGCACAAACAATGGAAGTCCACCACAACAATAAAAATGCACACTTTTACTAAAAATATAAAACTTTTAAAGAATTTCTATGAAACAGTGTTGAAATAGCTGAACAGAATTGGATCAAACTTGACATAAAGATCTTTCAAGGTTTTATTAAAGATGGTTATTTGCTTTCCAACATAAACACTGTTATTAACAATAGACAACACCTATCATCCATCAAATATTGCTAAATTTCTACTTCCTCAGCACACTAAATAGTTCCAACCTGGCATAAAGGTCTTTAAAGATTCTACCAATGATGTATATGCATTAATAGGACCATAGCAACATCTTATTAAAACCTTTTAATGACCTGTCAATGACAACTTCTTCAAAAACCAAATAACAGAATATTATCTTGCTTGACAGAATTCATACTATCATGAAAGCCTTTCAGATTTATCCAAACAATTCCAATACACCATCAGATATTGTTACTGTTTATACAGATAATAGATAAAACCTTTACACAACACTTTCTACACTTTATGGAAGGCTTCATGTTACGATGAACTTTCTTTTTTTTGTACAAATGATGCCAGTCTGCAATCAGATATGGCCACCATACTTAAAACAGAACTATCAAGTGACTGTTTAAAATCTTCTCCAAGTCCGCTCCGGTGGCCTAGTGGTTAGAGCATCTGTCCCAGAAGCGAGAGGTCATGGGTTCAATCCTTGGCCGAGTCATACCAAAGACTTACAAAAATGGTACTAACAGCTGCCTTGCTTGGCACTCAGCATTAAGAGGTTAGTGTTAGGACTGGTCAACCTGGTGTCAGGATAATGTGACTGGGTGAGTCATCATGCTACATGTCTGGCATGATGCCCCAGTGTTAGACATCACTATAAACTGCCTCACTGCAGACATCGTAGCGATATGACTGAAATGTTTTTAAAGCTACATTAAAAATCTAAATCAAACAAACAAAAACCACTCCACATATTTTGAGCAGATTTGGCAGAAAATATTGTGGTCTATAGAACTTTCAAATTCATACTACTGATTATCTCCAGTTAGATATGTTCACCGTTACTAAAAAGAGATATTTCAATGACTTCTGATGAAAAGCAAATGAATAAAATTAAAACAAACTGGACAGAGAGCATCATGGAATAAAGGACATTCAGTTTTATACAATTGTTGGCAATCCTCAATCCAATATGGCCACCATTACTACAAATTCAAAAGAAACTTGCTAAAACTATGTTACGGCTATTGGATTTAAATTGTTTATTATTTTTAATTGTTAAATCCAAATTTGTCATTTAGGGTTTAGTATTCATTAATTGGGAGATTTTGTTCTAGAAAGTTCAGGCTGACTATACTCTAGTTGTAAACAAGTTTTGACCTTGGCTTGTTGATCTAATTTCTGACCTTGCTTCAGATTGATAAACAGATCTTTAAAACTATTGGTTAATTTCAAGGATAACTTTTATTTTTAGTTCTTGGGGTGTAGGACATATCTAGAATACGTGACTTGCTGAAGATCACATGATTACTTGTTTACTTAAGAAAACAAGTATAAGAACTGTTGTTTGGGATAGAATAGTTCAGTAGAATCTCTGGGCTGTAAAGTTAATAGTTGTGTTTGAGTTACAATTATCTTGTTCTGGACTTTGTGTAAATTCGTTGGAAAAGAAGAATTATTCTATTTATTTGGAAAAAGGACATGTGTTTCATAATTTCATCTGGATGATATTAAATCAAGAACTGCATCACGTGACATTGTCAGCCATGTTGGATTACATCATCAAGATTCGAACCTGGAACTATTAGAACATTTATTTATCAGGACTTGCAATTCCATTAGTGGATTATTTTGTGAATTCTATATTTGTTGGATTTGATTCTCTAAAACCATAAGTTTATTTATTTTATGAAAATAATTGTACTTAATAAAAATCATTGTTAAAGTTTTACAAGCTTGTTAGTTTTCACTCTTTCTGTGTTACTGCTTATTCGAGCCTAAGCACGTAACAACTATTTCACTAAAACAGCTCAGCCAAAATTGACTAAATGTGACACAAAGCATTTTTGAT
The DNA here is from genome assembly GCA_030141615.1 of Unio pictorum. Lineage (NCBI taxonomy): Eukaryota > Metazoa > Mollusca > Bivalvia > Unionida > Unionidae > Unio > Unio pictorum. The sequence continues at coordinate 8,731,598 of JARLTB010000110.1, forward strand.
GTTCAAATGATGCTTATTCTTCCTAAAATATGTACTATAAGTTTGAAAATTCATTTAAGACTTCACCAAAGCTACTGAATAGAATTCAACCAATGTTACATAAAGGATTCTGGTGTTAAGGGCTTTTAAGTTTGTACAAATGATCAGATAATGTAAACCTGAAAACATTTAAGGCTATTGTTAATAAACAAAATAGAAAAGGTTTGAATAATATCCTCAGAGTACTGATTAGCATATTTGGATAAAGATTGACAGAAAGTGATCTAGCTTGAATTAATGTGTTCAGATGTATAAAAATGATGATGTTCCACTATCAAATTTGACTGCTGTTTCTAAAAGGTGAAAAATGTTTGCACAAATCCCATTTTATCTTCAAATTTAGCCATTGTTACTAAAACCTTTAACAGTATCTTCTAAACTAAAATAAAATGTAAACAAAATATACCTGTAATTCACTGACAAAAAAAAATTACATCTTGACACCTTTACCTTCTTTATTTTATCTTGTTTACATTTATTAGTAACGTTTTTGTGCAATTGATTTTCTGATCAGTTTTGGAGCTTTTAATCTGTGTTATATAGAAATGATTGGTCTGACCTGCAATCAAACTATAAACATACATATCTGGCAAATGTTGCTGTCGTTTGGTATCTTCATTTCTTCCATACCATTTGTTTCTACTCTTTGCTAAAACTTCTTTAAATAGTTCAAATTGAAATTTTTTATTTTCTCTAGAATGACATGGCCACAAGAGCTGATCGACTTAATTTGTGGAGAGGAGAAGTACCACTTCAGTGGCAGCCAGGGAGACAGGCACCACCACACAGATATGTCACTTTCACCTATCACAAGTGAGAAGTTGTGGAGCAAGCCTCAGCGTCTAACAGTTTATTGCTCAGAAGAAAAAAAAGCACTTATAGATTTCACCTTTTATTTACTAACCTAGTTATTAAGAGGCTGTTATTTTCATAATCTTCTGTGTGAGCTTATTATTTCTTAAAATTGTATCCGTTTGTAAAATGAACATTGTCTAAAAATATTGTGCATTATTTTTTGGGGCTGCTGAACTTTGCATACTTTTTGTTCTCTATCACCTTATTAATGATGGTAATGTTTATTAAGATTTATCATTAAATGCATCCAGAAACTGCGAAATGTTCATTGATAGAAATACAACATGTTGTAAACATGAAAGTTGCATATATTTAAGGATGTAGATATCTAACAATTTACTCGTCCAAATTTTACAAAAATTTGAATACTGTTCAGAATGTTTACTACTAAGTGTGATACAAGTTACATGATGTTTTTATTTCTGCACAAAATGCAAGGATGCTATTAAGGGAAATAAAGTGTTGTCTATTAATAATGGACTTTAGCATTTAATTAAAAATGAAAATACAGTTTTTAATATGATATTAATATATGCAGCATAAACTAATTGAATATTACAATACAGAGTACCAGTAATCATTTCTTTTCCCTCCAAATTGTAATAGGGTTGTCCATCTCTATAAGGATATATTTTAACATGTATTTTCTAATCAGTATTTCAGTGGGTTATATACAATGACTGTCAGAAATAACATCAGTCAGAACAGTTCTGACATGAAAATACAGTGTACATCTGAGAATACATAAAACATTTCTAATTGAATCAATTTAAAGATTACATGATGCCTAAAAATCCTTACTTGTATTAGTGTGATTTAGCTCCATAGTTTCTCTTTTTTTGCTTTTATATATTTTTTCCAAAATAAAATTTATCAAAAGTAATGTATTACATGTATCTCTATTATTTTAGTTGTGTGTGTGTGTGTGTGTGTGTGTATATATATATATATATATATATATATATATATATATATATATATATATATATTCATAGTTATGTTTGTTAGTGTCTGTCATACATACATACATGGAAATCGTTTGCAACTTCAGGTCAATCATACTGTATCTGTATTACTGTATCTGTAATATCCATCTACTGAGTTTCACATCTCTGTCACAGGTATTTCCCCGTAAGCTTAATGTTGAAAAAAAGCATCAATATGAATGAAAATAAAATCTTACAGAGTGACAAAATTACCTCAAATTAACCCCATGACCCATTCTTGATTATGACCTATCTATCATACTATTTGCATAACCCATTCTTGATTATGACCTATCTATCATACTATAAGGAAAAAAATGTCCCTTAGAAAACATTGTAAAGTTTTAAAATCTCTTAGTAATATTTGGTTGTGTGAAATTTTTGTTGACAAATTATTGACCATACTTAAAAGGTTTACCAATTTTTTTTAGCTTCAAATTATCTGATGATGCAAATAATGTATGATTGGCTGAATTTTGTTCACACTTTAGTGACTATTTCTGATTTGGATTTTATCCAACTTGGTACAAAGTTTCTTATTATCAGGACATCCAAATAGTTTTTTATGAATGATATTTATAGATATTATTGAGGTGATCTTTAGTCTGATTGGCAGGTTTCTTACCATTCAAGAGACACTGTTTCTGACCTGATTTTAATGATGGTTTTCACAACTTTGAAAAATTCTTGAATTTTGGGTTTGTCTTGAAAACTCCTTACAATTTGAAACAATGGCATTTTACCTTGAATTTTTCATATCTGAGGAAATACAAAACATTAAACTGAATAAAATATATCATTTTTTAAATGTTTTACATTATTTATTTTTCATTAATAATAATGTAAGAACAAAACAAAAATGATAACTTTGGTATATTACCAAATGGAATAGTGTCCTATTGCTGTACATGTAGTGACATACTAATTAGTCCGGGTTTTTTAAAATATTTTTGTACTCATTTATGCAGTGATAAACAAGGTAATGCATTGAGAAAGTTCAGTTTGGTAAAATAAACCACTCCTTAAGGACCTGGCATTTTAATGACATCATCTTTTGTTTGACTGGGTGGACTTGTCAAAACTTTTACAACTATATTTCTGATCAGATGTTTTAAGAAATATGTTATATTTATATCTTTAAGCTTTTCCATGAGTTTTATTTATGAGTAAAATCAATATATACTTATGAGGTAATCCTATATATGATTGGCTTAGTTACTCCTAGACCAAATTTAAATTGCATTTTGCTCCTTCTTTGGTTTACAAATGTTTATATTATCGTTGTCTTAGGTTCTATAATAAGTAAGATAAATAATGAAGATTTTGCCTCTGATTAGCTGAGCTTTTTTGAGATTAAATTTCTTATCCATTTTCATTTAAAACTTGTAAAATGGATTTATATCATTTATGCCATGGATGGGTTCACATTTAAGCAAAAGTCTGTGGATAATATTTCTGCCTTTATTGTTGGAAAAGGTTTATTAGACTTTAGTAAAAATAGGTACAATCAACAAGCTGAAGTAATAGTGTTGTCTAGGGTTGTGTTCCAATAGTACACTTGACTCGTAGGGAAATTGTTATTTATTACAAGTGAGGGATATGAGGCCAATTTTGGCCTTTTGCTAATCATATTCTGTTTTGGCTTATTGTTCTTAAGTAATAATTGGATAGGCCAGTTTTAGTACCAAGGGACAAATATGACAAATTCTGGAATATTTTCCTGTTTTTTTTCTTCTTCATTTAACTTTTCTACCAGAAAGAAGTGGCATGCTGGATTCATGCTGTGTATTTGTCCATCTGTTGAGGCCACATACACTTCCAGTACTTATTTTAATACACAGGCTGAGGCCAGGCACACATTTAGTATTTATATCATAAACGTTTTGAAAACGTCTAGCATTCATTTTAATACACTTGTAAAGGCCATGTGCACCTCTAGTATATATTTCAATACACCTGTTGTGACCATGCACACTTCCAGTACTTATATTAATACACCTATTGAGACCATGCACACTTCTATCCTTGTGCTTAATGATTTTTATGTCTTCTTGTTCCGCTTGTGTTCTTGTCCAGAACATTTTCAGCTGAACTTGTACTTGAGATGGCCTCTCTATAAAATGTGTGGCATCTATAACAACCTGATATAAAAACTATTTCCATTTATTTCCTCAAATAGATCTTGACTAGTTTAGATAAAAAAAGGTGGGATTTATCTTTTAATCATGCTCTGCCAAAAATATTTCCTGGATTGCCTCTCCTATAACAGTGTGACTTTCAATGTGACTTGGATCACCTATCCTTTAACAGTTTGATTTTTACAGTGACCAGGCAAAAACATTTTTTGTTTTTATGTGAAGATCCATTAACATCAGCTGTCCACAAAAATGTGTATCAATATATGGAAGCAGTTAGATACATTACACTTGGTACAAATAAAACAGAGTTGACACCAAAAAGTACAAATAAGAGTTGACACCAAATAGTACAAATAAGAGAGTAGACACCAAATACATGTAGTACAAATAAGACAGAGTTGATACCAAATAGTACAAATATGAGAGTTGACACCAAATGGTACAAATAAGAGAGTTGACAGGAAATAGTACAAATAAGACAGTTGACAGGAAATAGTACAAATAAGACAGTTGACACCAAATTGTACAAATAAGACAAGAGTTGACACCAAATAGTACAAATAAGACAGAATTGACGCCAAATAGTACAATTATGAGAGTTGACACCAAATGGTACAAATAAAACAGTTGATACCAAATAGTACAAATAAGGCCGAGTTGACACCATATAGTACAAACAATACTGAGTTGATACCAAAAGGTACAAACAATGCAACGTTGGCACAAAATTCACACATTATAGTGAGAACAGAACACATATATAGACCACATATTTGTACAGTAGAATCTTTATTTGTATATGCTTGAAACAACTGTATATTCACAATGAATTTTATGTCTTAACAAAAAATTTAAATACAAATAAACATTTGTTCCAATAGTCTACAAGCAGATTGGCTATGAGAAAAAGTAAGGGAGACAACAATTCTCATTCTCATTGGCGCCTTAGTCTCGGGAGATCATGCGGATAGCACCCTTGGGGTGTCGTCTGTCTCTGGGTTGTTGGCATTGTCTGTTGTGGCTGTGGAGACCTATGCGCGAGTGACAGTCCCTCTTGCAGTTTGTGCAGACATGCTGGGAAGCCTGACTTGCTGTGGTTGCTGTCACATGGCCCTTTCTGACATGTTTCTCTGCTGCCAACTGGCCTCTCCTCGTATCAGCAACAGAGATACCTTTACTTACTGTCAGTCTCCAGGTGCATCGGTCCTCGGCCAGCACTTCCCAGCCATCAGGTGCGATGTCACATGCCTTCAGGTCCCTCTTGCATGCATCCTTGAAATGGAGTGAGGGGTGGCCGACTCTTCTTGTGCCAGTGGCCAGCTGTCCATATAGGATATCCTTTGGCAGCCTCCCATCCACCATGCATCGGACATGTCCCAGCCATTGAAGGTGACGTTTGCTCAGAAGGGAGAACATGCTGTGGGTGTTTGCACGCTGCAGGATTTCGCTGTTTGGGACATGGTCTTGCCAGCTGATTTTCAAGATGCATTTAAGGCACCGTATATGGAAGGAGTTGAGCCGATGCTCTTGCCTCATGTAGGTATTCCAGGTCTCACTTCCATAGAGAAGGACGCTGAGAATGCAGGCTTGGTAAACTTTGACTTTGGTTTGCACTGTCAGCGCGTTGTTTTCCCACACCCTCTTGGTCAGTTGTGACATGATGGTGTTTTCCTTTCCAAGCCTTCTGTCCAGCTCCTTATCGAGTGAGAGAGTGTTGCTGATGGTTGACCCCAGATAGGTAAAGTTGTTGACTGCTTCCAAGGTGACACTGTTGATTTTGATTGTAGGGGCAATGGTGGTATCTTGCACGCTGACCTTTGTTTTTTCCAGGCTGATGGTGAGTCCAAACTGCATGCAGGCATCAGCAAAACGGTCTCCCAGTCTCTGAAGAGCTTCCTCAGTGTGTGCCACAAGAGCTGCATCATCTGCAAAAAGCATTTCCCTGATGAGCACAGCCCTCACTTTCGTCTTTGAGCGCAGTCATGCCAGGTTGAACAGCCTCCCATCGGACCTGGTGTGTATATATATGCCATCAGTGGACGAGTCAAAGGCGTAGGACAGAAGCAAGGAGAAGAAGATCCCGCATAGGGTTGGTGCCAGAACGCAGCCCTGCTTCACACCGCTGTTAACTGGGAAGGAGGTTGAGGAAGATCCATCATACAGGACTGTTCCCTTCATATCTGCATGGAAAGAGATTATCATGCTGCGGAGTTTTGAAGGGCAACCGATCTTACTGAGAACTTCAAAAAGGCCCTTTCTGCTGACTAAGTCAAAGGCCTTGGTGAGGTCGATGAACATCATGTAGAGTAGTTGACCTTGCTCTCTGCTCTTCTCTTGGAGTTGTCGTAAAGAGAAGATCATGTCTGTTGTCGACCTGCCTGCTCTGAAGCCGCACTGGGATTCTGGGTATACACGGTCTGCCAGCAACTGCAGCCTGTTTAGTATGATGCGGGCATACACTTTACCAACGATGCTCAGAAGCGAGATTCCTCTGTAATTATTGCAGTCAATGCGGTCGCCCTTGTTTTTATAAAGTGTCACAATCGTGGCATCACGCATGTCTTGGGGGACTGCTCCTTCCTCCCAGCAGAGGCAAAGTAGTTCTTGCAATGGTTGGAGCAGTGTTGGTTTCCCACATTTGATAGCTTCGGGCGGGATGCTGTCACTACCTGTTGGCACTTCGTCGAGCTCCTCCATGATGGGAAGATTCTTTATGCTGCTGAGGGCTGCTTCAGTGACTACCGTTTCACGGGAGTATAGCTCTAAGTAGTGCTCCACCCATCTGGCCATCTGTTGCCCACGGTCTGTGATCTTCTCTCCCATCATGGATTTCAGGGGAGCGACCCCTTTCACTGTAGGGCCTAGAGCCTTCTTGATGCCACTGTGCATACCTTTTATGTTTCCGGTCTCAGCACTGCGCTGGATTCCTTCACACAGATGTTGCCAGTACTCGTTCGCACACTGTCTAGCGATGCGTTGGGTGTTGCTTCAAGCACGTTTAAGAGCAGCATGCGTCTGTTCATTGGGGCAAGTTTTGTACGCTATAAAGGCTTTTCGTTTCTCTTCGATTAGTGGTTCCATCCTTGTTAGGTGTGCGTTGAACCAGTCCTGACTGGGTCGTTCCTTTTTGCCAAACGTGGACATGGCTGTTTTGTAGATGGTACCCTTCATGGCGTTCCACTTGGCTGTGGCGTCGTGCTCTGGCAGGTCCTGGAGAGCCTTGTCAAGGGCGGACACATAATCCTGTACCTTGGAAGGAACCGACATCTGTGCGGTGTTTATGCGTGGGTGTCCTTTTGGTTTTGAACGGTGTAGTGTCTTTGGTTGTAGTCTCACCCTGCTGCTCACGAGGGCATGGTCGGAGTTGCAGTCTGCACTGTGGTAGGTTCTGGTGGAGAGGACGCTGTTACGGGCAGAGCGCCTGGTGATGACCAAGTCAGGTTGGTGCCAGTGATGCGACCTGGGGTGTTTCCATGACACTTTGTGTTGTGGCTTACCCTTGAAAAAAGTGTTTGTTATGCACAGGCCATGGTAGGTGCACAGCTCCAGCAGCGTCTGACCGTTTTCGTTGGTCTTTCCAGTACCATGATATCCGAGGCAGGTAGGCCATGATTCGTGATCCTCACCTACTCTGGCATTGAAGTCGCCGAGGAGAAAAAGTGATTCGTGTTTGGGGCATCTTTTAATCTGTTCATCCAGCTGCCCATATAACTTATCTTTGGTGTCTTCTGAAGACGAGAGGGTGGGGGCGTAGACACTAATGATGTTGACAGGGCCTGCAGTACTGGTGAGGCGGATGGACAAGAGACGCTCAGTGCCCCCTGTGGGAGGTTCAACCAAGCCCAGAAGATTGTTTTTGATGGCGAAGCCCACTCCGTGCTGACAGGACTCCTCAGGTTCGCGACCCTTCCAGAAGAAAGTGTAGTTTTCCTCTCTGAGGGAACCATTAGAGGCCAGTCTAGTTTCCTGGAGGGCAGCTATGCTGATATTTAGCTTGGTGAGTTCTGTATCGATGATGGCCGTTTTCCTGGTGTCATCCACTTCTCTGAGGTCATCGGAGATGCCTGTACACATAGTGTGCACATTCCAGCTTGCAAATCGAAGAGCTGGAGTCTTCTTTATTAGTTTCTTTTTATTTTTGTCAGGTGGAATATTCGTCTGCTTGTCATGTTAAGCAGCACACTGAGCTCCAGACACCCACTGGAGCAGGCAGACGATGGCGGGTCAACACCTTATTGACCGAGGGCTGCCCGGCTTGAGTTGGCCAGTGGGACACGATGACCCCTACCACCGTCAAAGCTGACCCGTGGCGCCCCTTCCCTACGCCAATCAGGTGGGACTTATAACCCGTAAACTGTCAGCTTCCATGTTGTTTCCTCACTTAGTAGCGAGACTTGAGTGACCTCTCCAGGGCGCAAGCCTGGGCGTGGAATATGGAGATCCTGGGTTGCCCAGGCTTCAGGATCCCCCTCTTGCCCTTGCTGGTTGGATCCAAAGGAATGCTGAGCATGACATTTGGCACCAGTTTGGATGCAGGAGCTGCCGGAAGGAAGTTGTAGTCGACATCCAGCCGCCTTGGGGGCTCCACACACGCCAGATTGCATCATTATCATTATCCTTTCGCACGAGTGCTACTGTATGCTTCGCTCCATAGATAACTTTTCGGACGTTTCTACAGAATCAAAATATATGATGCAGTGGAATCGCACATGAAAATTGTCGACGCTGTCCTTGCAACGTTGCTACGCGTGTTGAAAATCCAAGGTTGTAATTAGGAATATTATTTATGACATCAAAAGTACCAGCTGGTCTTACATATCCGTCTGGTGCTGGATCAACTGCAGTAGCTTGTGTTATCTTTACTCTAGAATACTGAACGTGCTCAGGGAAATCAGTGAGATCTTTTGTGAACATCATAGATAGACCTGCCGATCTTGTATAATCATCAGAATATCTTGCTAACCCTATTATTGTTGTGGCAACATCAACATCACGCTCTATAGATTTAATTTCTCTTCCATCAATCATATATCTAGCGCTTTCGAATAACGCCATGATACCATTATTAACAAAACCAACTCGGATAGCTGGGTTGTTGCCATATGGTGTATTAGCTGCAACATTTGTTACAAGTTCTCCTTCCACTTCGATAAATGCTTCACAAGGCAAAAAGTATTTACTGGTATCTTGGACTTGACGTTCAATTCTTCCTCGAAGATCCGGTTGAACTGCGTGATAAGAATAAAATTGATAATCGCGTACAGAATCATCCTTGCGCACTGGGGCGTCCATATCAAAAGCTGGATCCGCTGACCGTTTAAACTTTATTATATATTCATTGATCTAAATCATCAGCGTCGACCCCTTCGTGGTTTTAAGCCACTTCCCGCTATCATATTTGCGGTTATGTTATCTTGGTCACTTGCTGTCAACGAAGTCGCCAGCGACGCTAGTTTCTAATCTACTGCATTATTTATTATTTTACTAACACTTGCAGGCATCACTGTTGTAGATGGTAGTTGTCCCAGTTTCCTTCGCCGTCGAACTAGCGCTGTTAGTTTATCCTTCGCTGCGGAAAACGCTTTCCCGGCAAGATCTCCAACAGCGCTAATACCCTTATCACGAATAACATCAATAGCTTTCATCGATAATTGTTTTGCTAGCGGCGCTACTTTTGGAGCCATTCTTGCAAATAACCCTGCAATTGTATCACCGAGACCATCGCCATAATACGCTCTATAAACTGGAAATCGTGAGTTTACTACATAGACGCTGGTTGGTTTATCATGGTTGTAGTGTATGATCATTCTTATTTAATTACCAGTAATTCAAATGATATTATAACATGGTACAATGGGGAGTTATCGATTATAACCGACGTGCTAAATATTATTATACACAATCAGGGTTTTTTGTATTAATGGGCGATAATATTAAAGAACTAGCATACAATGATATTTTTTTTTAAATTCGAAAAAACCTTCAAGAGGGAGCTTACACGTAAATTTTATTATATGTCCGGAGACAAAAAAGCATTCACGGATGATTTATCAAGTTTAGTAATTTATAGTGGATACTTTGAAAAGGATTCGTATAGAAGAAAACTTTATAATTGGGTTGATTATATAGATTATTATATATCTGACGTTTTTATAACCGATTTGATAAATTATATGGATTACGGTATTATAATGTCCCATTGGAGTTTTTGTACAATGAGGCTTGTCGACGATATCATATCGTCGATGCTACGTTAATCGCTGTGATAACCGTCCACTAACTCGTCAATGATCTCTCGATATATATGAATACCCATGACGCCGCCTTGAAATAACCGCCTACAGATATCAGCTGCTTAATTAATTATTTCCGGCGAGTTATTTCCAGCTCGTTTCCCTCCGATGAGTACTTCTAATAGTGCTATATAACCAAGAACATTACCAGGACAACTAACTAGACCACTACCTGATACCCCACTTGGGCCGCTCTGAGAAAATCCCGTTCCTTTTACTTTTTTAGTTGTACCAGTTGTGCCTTGTGAAGAGGATTGTGTTATATCAAAAAGTTTTGATTGCTCTGGTAATCTAAGAAATCCTGTATCCGATTGTACTGTTGGAGATGATTCAGCGTTTTCTATTGCTGCCATATATTCCCTATACGTAGAATCTTTCTTCGATGCCTGAGATACATCTGCCATTATACGATATAATCCATTATACCAATTTTTTCTATCAGGTAGATTATAGTCATCGCTGATATAATTTTTTCTCTGATGAAAACTCCTAACGACGAAATTAGCTAATTCTTCCATAGAATTAAATTTTTTACTTTTTAATTCATCGAATTTACCCGGACGAAATTTGTCATTGAATGTAACTCGTCCACCCTCTTCTTGTGGTGGGATAATAGGAATATCACCTGGTAGTTCAATTTTTTCTTCTTCTGGTGATCCAATCGGTGTGATAAAATCTTTTTTCTTCTGCAAGTGGTGCTTTGGGTTCAGGCGGCTGGGGTTTAATATCAATATCGACTTGTCGTTCTTGTTGTTCTTGTTGTATTGCAGCAGTTATTATATCACCAGGAAGTGTTCTTAAAGATTTTTTTGTTTGTTTAGATCTTGCTGATATTTTTTCAAGTACAAGAAGTACAGGAGCTTCTTTTATTGATCCTTCCTTTGGGACATCTTCGTATATAGCTCGCTCAGTGGCTGATATTACCCCTTTCGTTGCAGTGGTAATTGGTCTAAACAATTGTTCCGTATCATCACAAAAATCGGTCTGAAGACTCTGTCTAGCTTGAAGTTTTTCCCGTACGGAATTGCGTACGGGTATATACTTTCTAATTGACGTTAATCTTTCCCTCGCTAATCTAGTTGTTAAAGCTTCGTTTACCATTATTGAAACAGTAAAGTAATTTCCAATTTGAATCTCGAAGAGATTTTCATGTACGATGTAGTGATTTTGTCATTATCAAATGATTTCTACGTTTTAACCAGACTCAGATAGACAAGCATCAATGAAAAATTACCCAAAAATAACACCAAAAAAACCCACTCACTAAAATATTTTTCAGTTTCACTACAGGCAATTTACTTCCTTGTTCATTGATCAAAGCTGGTATTGATTACAGTTGAGCGCACATACCTTCCATTGTATTTGCAACATCTGTCCATGCAGTGATGTATTTATAGCGAGAATTTTACTAACGCGCTATACATGTCAAATCGTTAGTCATACAACCAAAGGTATCTAAAGGGGTTTTTCATTTTCTTGAATTAACGCTAGTATATTTCTAATCTTCGAATTAACCTCCTTTTTCAATTCATAATCTCTTCGTATTCTTTCCACGATAGTAAATAACGGGACAAACAAACTTACGTCACTACAGAATGCAAGAGAGTCGCGAATAGAATTCTGGATTTTTTTTTATCAGCGCATACCTTTTTGGCAGCATATATTTGTTAGTTATAATACCGTATTCTATATCTTGAAAGTCAGACATAATTTGGTCAGGGTTTAAATTATCAGATAATTAGATTAGTTTCAAATCATCTTTAAGGAGCATTTGTGAATTTGAAAATTCATTTACAAAATTATTAAGCTTCATGCAAGAGGAAATATAAAATGGGCATTATTAAAACTTTAGTTTACTCAATACCATCTTTTTCATAGATGAATATACCTTTATAATGAACCATTACTGATGAACAAGAAAAGTTAAGAAGGTATTTTTGCTTGCTCATTTTTAATTTAAAATTTCAAAATTCATTTAGGTAGTATTATAGTTTAACAGTGAATAATATAACAACATCATGATACTAACTGTGTGCTATAGCAATAATAACAGGCAATTTGGCGGTAATTTCAATCATATTATTTAATACGGTTATTTATTCTTGATACATTTAAAATAAAAACATTATATTCATTTAACAAATGTTTAAAATAAAAGAGCAAACTCCAAAAATGTATTTTCATGAGTTGTTTCTCTTGGCAGTTATATTTTATAGTGTATTGTTGTCTCCCTTGAGGGGTGCAAGGTCTGGGCCTGACGTCCAACTTGCCAAAGTGAAGTGAAGCGTCTCTCATAGCCTCTCCTTTCCAGGTGTAGTGATCGCTGCAGGACCACTGTCTTGCTCTGATGGACAGGAGGTTACTTGCATATAGCCTCTCCTACACTATTGTGTCCACAACAGCACCTTCACGCGGGGCCCCTTGTTTTTACAGAGACTGTTGTGTGGCGCGACCGAGTGATCGGCGGTATAACTGGGAGGGCAGACTGGGCTCATTAGCCTTGGCAGGCAGCAGTCTAAGAGAAGGGAAACTCTGACTCCAAACCCGGGTAGATGAAGCTCGTTAGCCTGGTCAAGGCAATTTTTCTAGAAGAAAACTCTGAAAACCAATGGTTCCACTGCCTTGTGGATATCATCGGGAGAAGGAATGGCTACGGGAGTAAACCCAGACAGAGTGTTCCCGAGGGTAAAGTTATTTTAACAAAACTATCATTGTGGATGCCAGTGTTAACTCCATCAATCACCGCAGAGGAGCGATAACTATCATTTATGGATACAGGAGGAAAATCACTACTGAGATGGCTAACAACAACAACGGATATTAAATATGACGACATTGATGATATATTTACATGGCACCTGGCATCAAAAGAAGGTGTTTCAGCTCCACGTCATATATTTATTGCACTACAGAATAGAGATCGAGTTGGTAATCAAGAACGAAGTCATATGATATTTGATCAGATAGGTGTTAATGAAGTCTCGCTGAGAATAAACGGACAGCAGGAACCATCCGAGGATATACAACTTAATTACACCACTAACAATATTGCCCGCGTGTATCATCGTCTATTATCATTTATGGCACGCGATCAAAATGTCGATACTGATCTGCAAATATCACAGTTGGATTTTAAAAATCAATATCCGATCTATTACTTTTCGCTGGAACATCTTGATTTAACAAGACAATCTGTCGTTGATATACACTTTAGAGCTCGTGTAGCCCGTCCTGGTGGTATTGCTAATTACAGAGCAATTGCTGTCATTCTCAGCGATAAATCAATGCTACTCGAAGGCGTTGGTGGACGAATGAGAGTGGTAGATGCACAGTCATATTAGTGTTGCGTTAACCACCGGTCAGATTAAAAAATTGCAATCAGAATCGGCTAAAAATGTGGAACCACAATAACACTGAAACCCAATCAGATGTCTGGCGGGACGAATAAATTGTCGTTGACAACTCGTCAAGTAAAACACTTCAATGATGCTTTTAAAGATAAAAAGGTGTTCAGATCACAGTCTCTGCAGCCGCGATCAGCGACATTAAAAATCAGGTGGTATATTCCCGTTGTTAGCTGCGATTCCAGCGTTGATTGCGGCAGCGGCCCCAGCGCTGGCTAAAGCGGCAGCGTTAGGAGCCGTTGGAACCGCGGCAGGGATGGCACTAAAGAAAACAACTGGGAAGGGATTTTTAAAAAAGGAGGGAAAGGGTCTAAGACTACCAGGAACCCCGTATTCATGGTACAGCGGAAAGGGTCTGAGAATCCCAGGAACGGTTTAATTGTTCCCTTGTCAAATTTTGATTTACTCGATGCTGCTAAAAAATTGGCGATAAAAAACCTCAGAGGTGTCTTTATGAAAGATCAGTTTTTGGCACAACCAAACAGCGTTGAAACCGATATCATTAATCTCGATAACAGCACCGGACATGGAACTTACTGGGTTGCATACGCGATTGATCCACGTGTAATCGTTTATTTTGATTCATATGGATTAGGACCGCCGAAGGAATTTATGCGTTATATAAACCGCTTAAACACCCCTCGTTGGTATTCCACGCTACCAACACAACAAATGAATGATCCACCAATATGCGGCGACGAAGTATTAAATATCCTTGACGCTATTTCAACATCTGGACCACCTCATCAGGTCGTAAATGAATACACGAGTAATCGCTGGAAATCGAAGAGATTTAAAAGAATAAATTAGTTTTACAATAACATGATTGATATTTGGGGGAGATCTTTATCAGCGCTGAAGAAACCAACCGAGGAAATATCTGCAACCGGTGATATAAAAAAAAATAATCGAAGATGAAATAGCTGAGATGTTGAACTTAGCAAGTGTTGATCCCAACTTTGATCCCAATGAAATAGTTGTATTTCAAGATCGTCAGGGTAAATTGAAAACTAGTAATGTTTCCCTGGATGATATTTTAGTTAAACAACGCTACGCAGTAGAAGATACTATCGCGCTGTTTTCCGATCAGGGTAAACTCAAACCCGGCGTACTTGTTTCGACGATTAAAGATAAATTAAGATCTCTCAATGGAAAATAATTAAATTTATAAAAATCTATTCTAATTTTTTTTTTGGCGATTTAATACAGCTTGATAACGAACATGAAAATCACGTAAAACAATATACTGCGCTTTGAAGAAACGTCATCGCGTCTTTCTTTGGAACTCCGCCGACCGTCGCAACATCACTCGGGGATATTAAAAGATCTCTTGATGAAATAACCGCGATTAATCGGCAAATAGAAACTATCAACACCGATATTAAAACGACCAATGATATTATCAAGGATGATATGCCGAAGATGATAAAAATACTTGAAAAAACAAATATCCCTCATGAGAGAAACAATAACAGTATACACGATTCAAAGTTGATCATTTGCGTGGACACCATCCACTAACACGCTAAGTATCTCTGCAACCGTCAAAGGTATTTATCGATTAACACTAGTGACGCCAACTCAATTTAATATTTCGTCAACAAGTTCATCTGGGGTCAATAATACGATATCAACGATCATCGACAAGAATACAACTGAACAATGCACGATAACATCCACTGATAAAGATTTTGCTAGGGTTTCAGTAACATGGTATGTGGAATTCGTAGCGGATTTGAGTAAATAATTAAATCTCTAGCGGATTCAATTTAAATCTATTATAATAAATAAAATGTCATCACCGACGATACCTTCGGTATCTCAATATCGCTATGATCAAGTCAGAGAGTTTCAAACTAAACTCAAAACACTCACTGAGGAGTATTAAACAAAAATAAAAAAAATACCGACGAAGAATCACCGCAGTTGATGTTACCGTGTACTCTGTGGGCAGTGTAATAACCGGAGCTGGTATTATACTCTCCTCGGTGACAATGATTGCTCCGATAGCTGTTCCAATTTGTATATCAGCGGCGACAACAATTGCGGAAATTATTTCAATAATAACAAAAAAATATCATCATTCAGCCAGCGTAAACTGCAAGATTACTCAATTAAATTTCATGTTGTATCATCTGCGTACTCGCAATTATCCTCAATGATATCGTCGTCGCTCGATGACACATTTATATCAGATAATGAGTTCTCAGCGATGGTAAATATTTATGATTCCGCGATGTCAAAATTAGAAATACAACATGAATATAATAATAATGACAACAGCGCAAGAACTACTTCAACGAATAGTAAAAAATACCGAACCAATTCAACAAATAACGGAAAATACCACACCGGTGAAGACCAGCATGATATCAATAACAACAACCAATCCTGAATTCAGTGTGAATTTCCCTACTCCGATTCCCGTGAAAGAAATAGCGCTAGCAAAACTACGAGTGTATCACAGTTGGCCTAATATTAGGTCGACCGAATAATTCCTTGCTGTTTGCAAGTAAGAATAAACCCGATGGAACTCCAGACTGGAACGTTGTTTTGCTGCCATCTTGGTCATACCAAATCGAACAAATCAATGCTGAATTACAACGTAGAATAAAATCCATTACTGGAAAAGAATAAAAAATCGCTATAACGGTTCACGAGCCAACACTATCATCTGCCATCGAGATAAACTCGCCAAGTTATGTCGTAGATATCAATCAGAGTTCTATAAGAACTATACTGGGATGGCCTGAAATCCCACCTCGACAGGAACTAGTTAATCTGTGTATAATATACGCGCAGAAGATATTCCCACGCTCAAACTACACGGATATAATATCTCAGAACTACAAAAATCTCTCAATAATGCCATCGATGAAGGTTTCAAAAAAATCCACGATACATGAAAAAAAACAGCACCACAACAAACAACTATCCTGACATATAATAATGACCCAGACAAAGGCGGGCGGTATATCGCGCCGCTAAACGTAAATATATCCTCGGTGATTGCATTGAATTTAGTATGTGATGTTATCGAAGGAAGCTATCAAATAAATCTCGAGCGATCAAATCAAGCTCAGCAGGGATATATTTTATATTCATTTGCACCAACAGCTCCTCCATGATTTCTAATTATTGAAGACCCAACTAATCCAGTCTATATGCGATGTCATAATAATTCGCTAACGAGAATTAATTTCAGACTCACTGACCAATCCAATAATCTAATCGATTAACGAGGTGAGGTTTTACAACTTAGTCTGTTTGTGAAATCCTAAATGATTTTCATTGTTAACCCCGTAGCAGCAGAGGGGGCGCGACAACGACGCTGGCGTCTTCGAGGAAGCGTTGGTTTACCGAATCGACGCTTTTCTTTATACAATTGTCGAGGAAGCCTTGGTTTGCCGAATCGATGCCTCTACAAAGTTGTCCGATTCGCCCCCTCTGCTGCTAGCTGCGAAATTATCCTTTTCGCGCTTGTTAAAATAAGTCCAAACAGACAATTTCTTATTTTTTTTATATTGCTACTGCTTTAGAAATAAAATATAAGTAAAAGTTAGCAAACAAAGAGCAGATACAATATGAAAAATTGCTGATAACACGTTTATGTTGTTTGAACTGTTAAAAGAAAATCAGTTTAAAAGAAATCCCTCGGGCGTCAGTTGTGCGCCTACTGCCCCTCCAGCACCATTCATCGTCAGGCCAAACGCTTGAGAAGTTCACGGGTTTTCTCTCTTGCAGAAGTTGAAAAACCTCTTCTCCCCGTCAGCCGCAATCATAATAGTCGGAATTATTATCCTAGGAGGCCCCAGTGATGACCGTTGCAACTGGTCAACCAACACATGGGGAAGTGTAGGCCGTGTGAATCTGTAAAGCTGCTTATTCCTACAGTCAATTAATTATCGCACGGCTTTATCTGGTCCGATAATATAAAAAGCGGAGAATTTTTCTAGGCGTAAGCTTGAACTTCGACCTTGAGTTTCGAGCCCTCGAAAATGCTCCAAAATTATCGAGCCTCGAGCTCGAGCCTATTCTCGTCTAAAACTCTATTAACGGCGGAGTCCTGCAGCTGCTGTGCTTGATAGAGCTGGTACAAATCAGAGAGGACTTTGGCGTAGAAAGAACCACTGATTCCAAAAATTGTCAAGACCACCACCAGCCCAACTGACATGACTGATTTGATCATGATGTTCTCTGAAAATTACAATTTAGTTGGTAGAAATCAAAAAGTACATGAACCATTCATGGCAACTGTTAGTTATTGTTCTTGCATTTTGATTCAGTTACAAAAGTTTAAAAGATTTATCAAGAGCAACGAAACAATACCGAGATAAACCTCTCTTACTCCGCATTCTTTTTCCTTATTTATATAGTTGCCCTAGGTTACGAGATCTTCAAGAGTGTTGCATACAGGTCTGTTCGGATCCGTGTAGTCAGCAGTATATTGTTATGTAGAGTTTCACTTTCGTGTACACATGGTTTTCGTAGTTTGGAACTCGGTTGTTTAATGAACGCAACCTTTGCATTTTAAAGGACTAAGTATTATCATGTAGAGTACGGTGTTGTGCAGGAAACTCGATCAGAAAAGGATTCCTTGTGATAGGTAGTTCCTCAAGACAGAAGGCTTTAACGTGACACCTGTCCAGGATTCAGTAAAGACGCACATCGTATCAGCTAAAGGAACTCTTTATAAGGAAAGGTTTCATCCAACATTGATTATAGTTTTTGCTGCTGTCGCCATTATTATTATTATTATTATTATTATTATTATTATTATTATTATTATTATTATTATTATTATTATTATTGCTGCTGTTGTTGTTGTCCAGTAGTAGTAGTAGTTGTAGTAATAGTAGCGTGGCTATCGTAAAAGTCCTCGTAGCGCTTTCTTCTTTCGCTCGTTTCTTGTTGTCTTTTTGTTATAATTGCTACGGTTTTCGTCACGGTAGATGAGTTAAAAAGGAATCAGACATATATATCTTTCGAAATTCAAATGCAACTCGAAGGATCGTATCGTTTTAGATGTACATGATGATTGCATTTTCTGTACAGTAATTCCTTCTTTTCAAATAAGGGTGTCTAGTTTCATAACGAATAGTTAAAGTAAATAAATTTCATTCTTTCTCTCTTTCTGTTTTAAAACACTTCTAACGTTTAGTTTCAGATGCTCAACTCGTGAAGTCCCCGGTTATTTTTTATGTATTCTTTGTATTTAAAAAAAAAACTGTAACCGTGACAAAACATTCATTGAGAAACCTCCAAAACTTTGTACCTCGGAACACTTTTACAATAACAAGGTAGCATAGAACAAATGCCGTATATTTTGCATAGTTTTTTGTGCAAAGTTTGCGTACGAATACATATTTAGTCCTACTTTGAGGCATGTGTAAAAGTTATATTCTTTCTTGTCTAGAAACTACGAAAAAACTTAATGTAACAAAACATAACTAATTATGGCTCAATTTCTCAGTTGATGACATATGCCACCTTACATCACTAGACAGATTTTCTCTTCGTGCATGAAAACAAATACATACATACATACATACATACATACATACATACATACATACATACATACATACATACATACATACATACATACATACATACATACATACATACATACATATGGGCTTTATAGTCTGAAAAAAGAATTGTTTATCTTTATATATATATATATATATATATATATATATATATATATATATATATATATATATATATATATATATATATATATATATATGTCAGGTTCTCCGCAGGTTATGAGCGTTATTCTTATAATATTGCACAAGCCCCACTTGTCAAAGGGTAAGTGTTACGTCCCACTTTAGTAAGGGGTATGGTACAACATATAATAATAATAACTACAACCCACTACCCGTTGATACTCGTTATCTAAGAGATGACTGCCCTCGGCATAATTGCCCGGTTCGAGTAAGAGAATGTATATGGTAACCTGAGCAGGTATATTGAACAAAACAACTCCGAGCCCCCGTAAAGATAAATAAACAATTTAATCAAATACATACACAATCATGAAACTTCCTTGCATTAGGAATACACGCGGTTTAGTAATAAACTTCCACCGAATTACAATAAGATTTGAAATAGAATGAAACAAATTAGCCGTTCTATTACTGATAGTTAAAAATCATCATATGATCGAGTGGTACAATCGAAGTCAGTGCTTTGTTCGATTTTCATAACTTTCTACTTCTCGGTCCACGTTCACTGTTCCTTGCAAGGTTGTTCTAGAAGTTTGTTTCTCTCTAGATAATCTGCCCTCGTGGATGTTCCGCTTGAATCTGGACTTGTCCACTGTATCCTGCATACATTGCAATTTGCAACTCTCAATTCTTTTTCCAACGTGTAGGTGGCTATTCCCGTACTTCACGTTCTTCCCCAACAAGATCTTTTCTTCCTTCCAAAAGAAAATTTAAACAACCTAAGTCTCTCGTTACAATGGTTACAGTTGAGACTGTCCATTATTCCCGGTTCGAACAATCAGATATTTCTATCAGTGATAACAACGTTACGGCTAGTAATTAGCTACACATGTTCTCAAATGAATGTAGTTCAACCAATTGTTAATTCGTTTTGCTATGACCTAATACATAAACGTACTACAAATCGAGGCGTTGAATAGCTCTGCCTTAATTTTCCACAGTACATAAGTCGTATACTCTATCGCTAAATTATCTATGACATCAAAATTCGGTGAATTCACATGTAATCTTGTAAATCATTAACTAATGATCTACATTAAATTCTTAGAACACAATCATTATTCAAACAATATGATAAATTCAAGAATTAACGTAACACTCCCTATCCATAACTGATCATAGTGTTTTTTTAACACTACGTCATTATTAACTAAGAATTAAGGTAAGAATTCCAATTCATAATTCAAAAGCACATTATTATACAAAATGTATCAAATGGAATCATGCAAGTACTTCCGATTCATAATACAGAACACATTATTATACAAATGTATCAAATTAAATCAATTATACAAATGTATCAAACGAAATCATGCAGACCTGTAAACGAAGCAAACATTATATGCAATATACATGGAATTGCGACAATACCTTTGTGATTTTGGTGTGTCACTCAACCGTTGTTTTTGGCGGTTTTTCCCCTGGACTACGGTTTAACGGATGTACTTCTCTAAAATACCATCCGGAGTCTTAATAAAGTAATTCTAACACTGTCTTCTCTCTTGCAGAGAAATTTTAAAGACTTCCTTCTAATTTAGCTAATGCAATATTATGTTCTAAGATCTTCGTGTGAAAACACACCCCTTATTTAACCGTGACCAATCAGAATCAAATGTATTTTCTCCCGCTTTCCTCTAAAAGTCGCTTACTTCATGGTCAATATGACATTCTTTGGTTTTAAGTAACATAAAAGGTCACCAGCAGTCAACTCTGGCTTCTGTGTAAACAACGTTTATTTAGTACAACGGTCGCCTAGACTCTACAAGCACCCATCTTGCATTACGTGTCTCGTAAATCTAACTAATGGCTATCTGGCCACAACTAATGGTTTATTAATAGATCGACCGAAAATTTGGCATTTCACAACATATATCGCATGGACAAACAGACGGACATATAAAGAAAAAACAAAAGACTAAGTTTTCAACATACATCAATATTTAAATTACACTAACCTTCAAAAGTTATGTCAGCAAGGACATAATCAATTATTCAAAAATACTGGGTGGAATTTTTTTAAAAATCAGCATTCAAAGATACTGGATGGAGTTATAAAATCCGAATGTTGACATAAGTATATTCACACATCGGTGGGGGGTTTAACGTTAAAATAGATTAACAGGCAATTTCTATTTCATCCTTTTTCTCATTAAAAAGAAAAGAAACAACACATGTATCGATTGACAGTCGAATAGATATCTATCTTATCTGGTAGTCCACAATCAAACATAAAACCTTTTCTTGGGGTGGGGGTTCTTACGTCAGGGCAGATTTCTCCGACGGAAGAAATTTGGCTGATTGGAATGAACATATACATAAACACGCACTCGTGTATACAAACTAGTACAACATGCATACACACAAGTACCATTAAGTGTTTCAAAGATGGCAATTTCATTTGTGACATCTAATGTATATAAGGGTAAACAGTTGAAATAAGATGTAGATGGTTTAATGAGAAACTTGATTATTTCCACTGGTTTCTTATATTTGCTAAAAATGTGTAATGCATAATTATTAGTGATATCCGCAAAATTGACATATAGTTTATAAAGAAAACTTGAGAATGATCTTGATTTATGTTATGTCGAAAGAAAATGTTAAAAAGCTTGATGTGTCTTTTTTATTTCATTGGTGACAATCACATCTGATCTTTATTGTCATCATTAATAACATGCGTAGGAAGCAAAACTGCCTTTTTCGGTAAAATCTGCTATCACTTCTGAAATCACCAATTTACAGGAGGAGATAATACTGATAAGACTACAGCAGTTCATAAAAGTCATAATCAGGTTATGTTTATTAGATATAATATTGTTATAGTGTGTATATGTCATCTGAAAAATAAATGTTTATAAAGTAGCAAAACTTCTTAATAATACGTCATTTCCGCCTTGCACTAGATTTCCCTGGAACTGTCTTTTTAACTTTTGGAAGTTTCCCAGCGGGACTCGGGGGATATCCCTGTCCTTCCTTTCTGTTTTGTGGTCTTTAGGAGGTGCTCAGATCGGATTTGGAAGTTAAGAAATACCTCAGAACAGTTATCCAAAAGTGTGATATAGTTGATCTGAGGAGGGCTAGGTGTTGAGGCGGAGTCAGTTGAGATGTTGTCCATCATAATCTCTTTCTGAACCAAAACGTAGGTGGTGTGACTTTCCAGATTTTTGTTGGCATTGATTGTCACTCTTGTGGGTGTGAAGCTCTTTGATCAGACCTGTTTTATATAGAAAAAAAAAACCCCAATGTCAAAGTTTATTAATAAAATGCATTGACGATGAGACTGATGAATATATGGATACATAAGACATACATTGCATGAGTTTGATAGATACATGCATATGCATCCAATCATTAGATATACGTTTGTGCTTGGTGCAGGGTAGCGAAATTTTCGTATTAATTTTGCCTCAAACGGTAATTTTTTCGAACTTAAGGGTTTCTTGTGTGATCAGCAATTTTGTCTATTGTGCTGACACGTAATTTATTTAAACTGTATTTTTATATTTGTTTTGTTTCCTAAGTAAATAATTTTGTAATATCCTTAAAAAAAATGCATTGATTACATGCTTGTGATAGACTACATTTAGATCATGTTAGGTAGCCGATAAAGGTAAATGTGAATAAAAATTTTAACTATTTAAAAAGTCATTTAAGTTCATGCACGTCACAAAACTAAATTGTTCTGCAGCAAAATGTAAGAATATAGTATTAATGATAATAATAATAATAATAATAATAATAATAATAATAATAATAATAATAATATATAAAAATATTATTATTATTATTATTATTATTATTATTATTATTATTATTATTATTATTGGATGATTTTTATGAATTAAAAATAAAGATTCATTGGGCCACCAGGTTACTAATGTCAAAATATATACAGGAACGATGAGCTTGCTCTACAGGAAAGACATTTCTGTGCTTAAGATAAACAATTTTAAATATACTGCAAGTAACTCAAACTGTGTATATATTGCAATTTGAAGGCGAAATCATTATGAGTCGGAACAAATGGGGAGACCAGGATAAAAGAAACCTACCAAATAAACGCACCATACAAGCAATCTCCAAGAAACCCTAACATCAAAGATGCAATTCGGGTATCGGGTATTTTTTCTTTGTAGAAAGGAAGATCATAAGCTATTGATCGTGAAAGTGACGATGTGGGTCGGGGTTTGGGTGCGACTCAAAAAATAAAACCCCAGGATGGGTTAGATTGTCTATAGGTCCAAGAAGAAAACAATTTCGATATAAGTTAAATTTCTGTTTACCTTCCTCGAGAAAACGATTGTATTTATTAGGAGGGGGTGAGGAGTAGGTAGGATATCCATACCATTTATACTCAGGAGAGATTTTGTTTTTGGAGAGCTTGAATCCTTTTGCCATTTGACCGGACTTGTATTGCAGCCATACTGCATCTTTAGCTGGGGCATAATGTACATAGTAAAAAACACAAAGAACGGAATATGCTTCCAACACACTTATCGATTTTTAAAACGTAATCAAGCACCACACTTCTGTCGTTCAAGAGTATCAAAAGCCTTCTATCTTGACTATTATTTGTAATCGGAGACATGTATCGGTTATAAAGACAGTTCAAGTGCCTAACAATGACTTCTGTATCAAACATTTGCCGTTAGCGAGCAGACGACATAAAAAGAGTATTAGGCAGGACTTTATACCCGACGACACACGATTGGCTGCTGCTAAAACTGCACTGGTCTGGTCCAAACTTGCTCCATATCTGTTAAAAAGAACTGTAACATGGCTGGATAGTGGTACAAAATCAACTGAGTCTGATTTGAAGTGGAAAAAAGAAAAGTTAACGATGATTTGAGATATTACACAAAATTGAATATAACCAATATGGTATGAATTGTAATGATGATATGATATTCTAAAAAATACGATAATGATGATATGAAAGACTAAACAATATGATGTTTACAAAATAAGATGTTAGAAAATACTGCGATATACTAAACACTACGATGTACAAAATAATACG
Source organism: Unio pictorum (assembly GCA_030141615.1). Classification (NCBI taxonomy): domain Eukaryota; kingdom Metazoa; phylum Mollusca; class Bivalvia; order Unionida; family Unionidae; genus Unio; species Unio pictorum. The sequence goes on from JARLTB010000110.1 coordinate 8,756,068, forward strand.
ATAACTTTTATACGACATTTATGATATATACTATTATATAATATGAATCGATTTGCTATTTGATTCGTCTCTCTCTCTCTCTCTCTCTCTCTCTCTCTCTCTCTCTCTCTCTCAATGAGACCTGAACATACATTCTTTTTTAAAAACTATTATCGCGCTTTTGAAGACGTGAGGGGATATTGTTATACAGTGTCTCCGCCCAGTTGTACGTATGTTAGTAGATGTGCAATGTCTATAAACCACTCTTTCACTGTTCAAGACAGAAAGTTGAAACTTCACTCAGATCTAGTAATGTGGGTGTAAATTAAGTCAAACCTAAAGAAACGCATATGCCAAGCAAAGGAAATAACCATATATGCAGATGCAGACTGCAGAGAGAGAGAGAATTTTCACACCTCGAATTCAGTGCAAACTGAGGGTAACCACTTGAATACATTTTCAAGTTCAGCAGCAGAGAGGGTGAACAGACTAATTCGAAACGTCACCTTTTTTGATTACCAAATCGACTAATGGTGACTAACATAGAAGTCAGTTCAATGACTACACCTAGACTGACCCAAACAAATGTTGTAGTGTACCCCCTCTGCTGCTCTCTCCATGTGTTAAATTGTCAATCTGATGATAAAAAAATCTTGTATATAAATCAAACAAAATGAATAATTCAGACAAACGATCAATCTGAGACTTTCTTGAGCTTTGATTAATATTCTTCTTCGGTTGGAGAGTTTTCTTTTCTAGGTATCAAAACCCCTTCTTCGATTCTACGACGGTAATACGCAATCAAAGTTCTGTATTTATCTCCACCACATTCATTACAAATCCAATATTGTCCTCGAACGCCAACATTGCATCCAACACAATGTCGAGGATCAGAATGTGGTTTCTTTGATAAAATATATTTATGTTTCTTGCAGCATTCTCCACATTTTTTATTACATTTATCTGTGCTTCCTTGACGCAGCCATGTACAATTTTTCATATATCAAATAGTATCTATTTAATTTAGTTAGAGGATATCGTTATTTTGTCAATCTGCTGCTACAAATTAGCCAAATATTTGATCGATATCTACACGATATCTTGTCCTGGGATCATGCAGATTTATTGTTATAAAACCATATGGTGTTGCTTGCGCACGTGAAAAGAAATTTCTGAATTTATTTATGTCCATATCCCCGCTACACCAGGTCTGATGAATATTTCTTAGCTTGTGTGTATCAATTCCATTAAATACAGCTAAAATATTACAATTATCTCTGATTACTTTCGGAATTTGTGTATACTGCTGAGTTACATAAATAACATCAGTATTTTTATGTCTTCCTCGAGAAAATATTCTTGCCGGATTTGATTGTTTATCTAGCATTACGTCATCATACACAACTAAATTATTAACGAATCGATCGAGATCATCGACAGATGGTGCTAGCAGCAAAGGGGGCGAATCCTACAACTTTGTAGAGGCGTCGATTCGGCAAACTGAGACTTTCTCGTAAATCGTAAAAAAAGCGTCGATTCGGTAAATAGTGGCTTCCTCAAAGACGCCAACGTCGTTGTCACTCACCCCCTCTGCTGCTATGGGTTAACAATGAAAATCACTACGATGAAAATCGCTACGATTTCACAAACAGACTAATTTGTAAAACCTCGCCTTGTAAATCAGTCAGATTATTAGACTGGTCAGTTAGTTTAAAATTGATTCTGGTTAATGAATTATTATGACATCGCATATAGACTAGATTAGTTGGATCCTCGATTATTAAAAATCCGGGTGGACCTGTTGATGCAAATGAATATAGAATATATCCCTGCTGAGCTTGATTTGATCGTTCTATATTTATTTGATAGCTACCTTCGATAACATCACATACTAAATTGAGCGCAATCACCGAGGATATATTCACGTTGAACGGAGCGATATGCCTACCACCGCCTTCTGGGTCATTATTATGTTTGAGGATTTTTATTTCCGGTGATGTTGTTTTTTTCAATGCATCATGAATTATTTTAAAACCAACATCGATGGTGTCACTGAGAATTTTTTTTTAGTTCTGGTACGTTATATCCGGGTAGTTTGAATGTGGGAATATCTTCTATGCGGATATTAAATTTTGTTGCAGTGTCGGTTCTCGTTTTATGATTATCGTCACCTAATACTTCTTGAATAATTTTCAAATGACATATTTCCATGTCTTCGATGATTTTGTTACATGTTTCTACGACGCTGATAAATTCATCTCGGGTGAGAGTACCAGATTTAAGAGATATTAACAACATCGAAAAATCATTATTCATCGCTTTGAAATTTTTAAATATTTCTTTTTCTCGAGCTTTGTAATATCTATTACCGCGACCTTCTATTATTCCAGTGAAAAATTTCAACTTGTCATAATCGTTATAACTTTTTTTTGGATTATCAGGTTTTATCACGTCGGAAACATAATCAGATTTTTTTGTTTTGGTAAATTAACGGTTTCTCTCCAAGGTGGGATTTCAAGCCATCCTAGTACGGTTCTTATAGAACTCTGATAAATATATACGACGTATCCCTCTGTGCTTATTTCAATCGCAGACGATATCGTTGGCTCGTGGACTGTTATAGCGATTTTCGATTCTGCTCCAGTAATCGATTTTATTCTACGCGCTAATTCAGCATTGATTTGTTCAATTTGGTATGACCCTGTCGGTATTGAAACAACGTTCCAGTCTGGAGTTTCATCGGGTTTATTCTTATTCGCAAATACCAAGGAATTATTCGGTTGTTGACCACCAAATGATTTTGATCTGATATTAGGCCAACTGTGATACATTCGTAATTTTGCTAGCGCGATTTCCTTCACGGGAATCGGAGAAGGGAAATTCACACTGAATTCAGGATTTGTTGATGTTATTGAGATCATGCTGGTTTGTACTGGGTTTGTGTTCTCCACTATTCGTTGAAGTAATTCCTGCGGTGTTGTCATTGTTATTATACTCATGTTGTCGCTCTAATTTTGACATCGCAGAATCATAAATACTGACCATCGCTGAGAACTCACTATCTGATATAATTGTATCATCGAGCGACGACGATATCTTCTAGGATAATTGCGAGTATGCGGTTGATACAACATGAAATTGAATTATGTAGTCTTGTAGTTTGCGTTGGCTGCATGATGATATTTTTTTTTGTTATTATCGAAAATATTCCCGCGATTGTTGTCGCCGCGGATATACAAATTGGAACAGCTATCGGGGCAATCATTGTCACCGAGGAGAGTATAATTCCGGCTCCGGTGATTACACCACTCACAGAGTATACGGTAACATCAACCGCGGTGATTCTCCTGCGATATTTTTTTATTTTCATTGCATACTCCTCGGTGAGAGTTTTGAGTTTATTCTGAAACTCTCTGGCTTGATCATAGCGAAATTGCGATGATGAAATCGTTGATGTCATCGTTATTGGAAATGTCATCGTTGCATTAATCATCGTCAGGTATATGTGTTACAAATTCTATCACCCATGTTATTGGCATTCTAACTCTTTCAACTCGAATAGACGATAATACAAAAATATTCCAAGTGGAATTTGCATTAATTCGCTGTGTTATGGTATTTACAGCGGTTTGATCTTTACCTATGCCACCATAATTATCTCTAATATTAAAATTATCCCCGCCAAATGTAGTTAACGTAAATCGATAAATACCTGATACGGTTGGAATAAAATCTACTCGATTAGCAGTGTCTTTGATCCAGCCCATAGTTCCACGGGCCACAACATACACGACATTGTCAATATTTTCTGCGGAGTGTGGAATTTTTACCTTATCGAGTCGTTCGACGGCATCAACTGTTGTTTTACTATCCTCGATAGATTTTTTAATATCAGCGATTTCATTAAGTTTTTTGATTATTTCCGAATATGTAGTTTTAACATCTTCGGATGTTGTTGTTGTAAAAAAATTCATCAGTGAGGTCATTGATGACCTTTTGATCATCAACAAACGAATTAATTTCAGCGAGAGACAGCGTAATTACAATCGGGGACCCAAAGAACTTATTAATGACATTTCTGCGAAATTGGTTATAATTTTTCACATGATCGTCAAATTCTTTATTGTATTCGGCAAGTTTATCTGTTGTGATTGTTGACATAAATATGCCGGGTTCAAGTTTACCCTGATCAGAAAAAAACGCAACGGTGTTCTCGATTGCGTCTCGTTGTTTAACCAAAATATCATCCAGGGAAACATTACTAGTTTTCAATTTACCCTGACGATCTTGAAATACAGCTATTTCCCCGGGGTCAACACTTGCTAGGTTCAACGTCTCAGCTGTTTCATCTTCAATTATTTTTTTTATATCACCGGTTGCAGATGTTTCTGTGGTTGGTTTCTTCAGCGCTGATAGAGGTCTTCCCCAAATATCAATCATGTTATTTTAAAACTCTTTCTCTCTCTAAAATCGCTTCGATTTCCAGCGATTACTAGTGTATTCATTTACGACAACATGTGGTGGTTTTCTAGATGTTGAATAGCGTCAAGGACATTTAATACTTCACGGCCGCATATTGGTGGATCATTTAATTGTTGTGTTGGCAGCGTAGAATACCAACGAGGAGTTTTTAAGCGGTTTATATAACGCATGAATTCCTTCGGCGGTGCTAACCCATATGAATCGAAATAAACAATCCCACGTGAATCAATCACGTATGCAACCCAGTGAGTACCAGGTCCGGTGCTGTTATCGAGATTAATGATACCGGTTTCAACGCTGTTTGGTTGTGCCGGCAACTGATCTTTCATAAAGACACCTCTGAAATGTTGTATGGCCAATTTTTTAGCAGCATCGAGTAAATCAAAATTGGACATGGGAACCATAGATTCCTCAGTCAAAGACTCTCCAACTAGTAAACTGTTCCTGTGATTCTCATACCTGATCCTTGAACGGATCTCCAGCTGTACCATGAATACGGGGTTCCTGGTAGTCTTAGACCCTTTCCTTTTTTTTATACCCCTGTCCAGTTACTTTCTTTAGTGCCAATCCTGCTGCATGACCAACGGCTCCTAACGCCGCCGCCTTCGCCACCGCTGGGGCAGCCGCTGCAATCAACGCTGGAATCGTAGCTAACAACGGAAATATACCACCTGATTTTATCATGTTGGTTACTGCAGCCTTCGAAAATACAATTTGAACCCCTCGCTTATTCTTTAGCACATCATTGAAATGTTTTATTTGACGATCCGTTAATGATATTTTATGTGTACCGCCGGACATCTGCACTGGTTTCAGCGTTATTGTGGTTCCACATTCTTTAGCGGATTTTGATTTTAATTTATTGACTTGACCATCAGTCAGCTTGACACTAACAACACTATATGGCATTTTATTGTAAAACACATTTATGCTTTCAATTGATCTATTTGTGAAAATCGTTTACGATTTCAACAAGGATTTTTCAATCAAAGATTTTCCACTGGTGCATCAATAAGTCTCATTCGTCCGCCATCTCCTTCTAACAACATCGATTTATCACTGAGAATGACAGCAACCGCTCTATAATTAGGGACAGCAACACCAGAGGGTGCTATACGAGCTCAAAAATGTATGTCAACAACCGATTGCCTTGCTAAATCAAGATGTTCCAGCGAAAAGTAATAAATCGGATAGAGGCTTTTGAAATCAAGTTGCGATAAACCAGTATCAACATTTTGATCACGACCCATATATGACAGCATTCTATGATACACACGTGCTATGTGGTTGCTGTCATAATCAAGCTGTATATCCTCGGATGGCTCCTGTTGTCCGTTTATTCTCAGCGAAACCTCCTTTATCCATAATCGATCAAATATCATATGACTGTGTTCTTGGGAACCTAACCTATCCCTAGTCTGTAACGCTACAAATATATGGCGTGGAGCTGAAACCCCTTGTTTTGATGCCAAATGCCATGTAAATGTACCATCTACATTATCCTCTTTGGTATCAGTCGTTGTTGTTAGCCAACTTAGCAGTGATTTGCCGCCTGTGTCCATAAATGAGAGTAGCCGCTCTTCTGTGGTAATTGATGGGGTCATTACTGGCATCCACAAGACCAATTTAGTTAAAACAACTTTACCATCAGCAACACCATTAGCACGCCAGATTGCATCATTGTCATTGCCTTTTCGCACTAACGCGATTGTGTGTTTAGCTCCGTAAATAACGTTTCTGACATTTCTGCAGAATCCGAAAATATGATGCAACGGAATTGCACATGAAAATTGTCGACGCGGTCCTTGCAACGTTGCTACTCGTGTTGCAAACCCTAGATTGAAATTGCGATTAATATCTACGACATCAAAGGTACCAGCCGGTCTAGTATATCCGGCTGGTGCTGGATCAACTGCGGCATCTCGTGTTGCTTTTACCCTAGTATGATTAATATGATCAGCGTGATTATTAATATCTTTTGCAAACATCATAGACGGGCCTGCCGACCTTGTATAATCATCAGAATATCTTGCTAGCCCGATTATTGTTGTTGCAACATCAACCTCACGGTCTATTGATTCAATTTCCTTTCCATCAATGAAATATCTTGCACTTTCAAATAACGCCATTATGCCATTGTTGACGAACCCAACGCGGACATTTGGGTCATCTGCATATTGATTATTATCCGCTTGAATAAGTTCTCCCTCAATTTCAATAAACGCCTCACACGGTAAAAAGTATTTACTGGTATCTTGAACTTGAAGTTCAATTCGCGATCATAGGTTGGGTTGTATAGCATGATAGGAATAGTATTGATAATCGCGGACAGAATCATCTTTGCGCACTGGGGCATCTAAATCAAACGCCGGATCAGCTGTTTTTAACATTATTATTATTATTATTATTATTATTATTATTATTATTATTATTATTATTATTATTCACATTAGTGTTTTCAATTGTGAAACTCAAAGAGTTTAACGCTAGCGTTTTAACTCACGAGTTTAACGCTAGAGTTGAAAATTCGAAGATTTCACTAGCGATGAAAATTCTTCGAATTTCTTTTTTGTTTGAAACCACTTCCCGCTATCATATTTGCAATAGTATTACTCTGTGTGTATGGTGTAGCCGCCAGCGGCGCATCCACCAACGACGCTAATTTTTGATCCACTGAGTTATTTATTATTTTACTAACATTCGCGGGCATTTCCGCTGTAGATGGTAATGGTCTCGGTTTTGAAAATACTTTGGATTTTCACCGCCGAACTAGCGCTGTTAATTTATCCTTCGCGGCTGAAAACGCTTTTCCGGCAAGATCTTCAACAGCACTAATACCCTTATCACGAATAACATCAATTGCTTTCATTCTTAATTGTTTAACCAACGGCATCACTTTTTTGGCCATTCTTGTAAATTACCCTGCAATGGTATCACCGAAACCATCTCCGTAGTACGCGCTATAAACAGGCAATCGTGAGTTTGCCACATAGACGCTGGTTGGTTTGTCATGGTTGTAGTGTATGATCATCTTATTGTAAAAACACTAGTGTTTTCTAATTACTAGTAATTCAAATGATATTTATCTACGGATTTTCATTGCTAGCAATTTCCAATCCAAAGAATTTTCGACCTAGTCGTTGTAATAATCAATAGGATTTTCCGCTAACTCGTTAATGAAATCTCGATATGTTTTGATATCCATGATACCGCCTTGAAATAACCGCCTGCAGATATCAGCTGCTTCATTAATTATTTCTGGAGAGTTATTTCCAGCTCGTTTTCCTCCGATGAGAACTTCTAATCGTGTTATATCGCTGAGAACATTACCCGGACAACTAACTAGACCTGAAAATCTTCGATTTTCCCCTGAAAATCCCTCCCCGCTACTTGCATCCATTTTTTCTAAATCCGTTTCTTGTAAATAACTAAGATCATCTTCATCATCATCATCTCGATTTGAAGCTTGGGGTGGTAGTTGTTGTTGAGGTTCTTCTTGTTTTTTTTGTCTTCGTGTTTGTCTCCGTGTTGGTGTTTGACGTTTTCGCTCTTGTCGTTCTTCTATTTCTCATTGTCGCTCTTCTATTAGTTCTTTTTAATAATTACTGATTCCCTTTTGAAATTCCTTATACCCCATCTCATCCTTATTCAAACGACCAATCCCTTTATTTATTTTATACAAATTATCAGACCAGTCATTACTTGATATTCTATCATCCTTATACTCGTCTTTTAAAAACTCTTTTTTGAATTATAGCTTTTAGCAGCAAAATCACCAAAAGCTTGATAATCCTTTATTTTGAATAAATTAATTTTTTTTATTAATGTTTTAGCATTATCAGTAAATTTATTCAACAGAGAAACAGTCATTTTTTTCGGATTAGTAGGTGGTTCAGTTTTTTCAGTTTCGGTTAATATTTTTTCAGTTTTTTTTTTGCTTGTTTTTCAAGTACAGGAAAATAAGACCCTCTTCTTTTCTTTTACCTTCCTTAGGAACATCTCCGTATATAGCACGCTCAGTAGCTGATATTACCCCTTTTGTTGCAGTGGTTATTGGTGTGGTTATTGGTTTAAACAACTCTTCAGATCCCGCAGCAAAATCAGTTTGTAAACTCTGTCGTTCTTGCAGTTTATTTCTGACAGAGTCGCGGATTGGTATAAATCTCTTAATTGAATCTAGTCGCTCACGAGCCAATCTAGTTGTTAAAGCTTCGTTGACCACATATAAGCGCGCTAGGTCCATTCCCACTCATGATAGCCCACCATTCGGGTCATAAAGGTTCTATATGGATCCATGAACCAAGGCCAAATTAACAGTGCCCCCTGGGCACATAAACGTCTGGGGGATGAAGCACTGATTCCATCCCATATGAACAATAAACAGACCGCTGTGCAGTCATAAATTCGAGGTACATGTACGTAATGTGCGCACACCTTGTTAATTCAAATAAGGAAGAAGTCTGACCATCCATTCTTGATCCATCATCCTATGAAGATGTGTTCAAGACCAACTAAGCTAAATGAAGTTTGAATTATTTTACACCGTGTCAGACAAAGTCCGATACGGAAACCTGAAGAGATAAAGTCAGAATGTTAAAAGGGACCTAATACATGATAGAAGACCTCTCCAGAGAGGAAATTAAGGAGATAGAAGAATGGACGAAGAAGTACAGACTTCAGAAACAGCAAAGAGAATTGAGAGAGAGAGAGAGAGAGAGAGAGAGAGAGAGAGAGAGAGAGAGAGAGAGAGAGAGAGAGAGAGAGAGAGAGAGAGCTGCAGTAACAACAGCAGGAACCGGACAGAGGATTTGTGGACTTCCGTATCGACAAAAAAGCGTTCTCCTTCTCTTTCCGAAGAAGCAGGCCCTATCCTGTGGGAAAGCTTACCGTCAGAATGGGACGAAATCTTAGACGATAAAAGATTGTCATAACTCCTCGTACACAACAGATGCCCTTTTCAGGGCTACGCCATTATTCTAGAAAAGAGGTACTAATTAAATTGCCTAACAGTGTATGTTTATGTTTAAGAAAATAGAAGTGTGTCTATAAGAACTTAATTTGTTTGATATTGTTAGAAGTGTCTCTATAAGCTCTTCCTTGAACCAGCTTTTCAAATAGTCTCTATGTGTTTGTTACTAGTGTTTGAAGCTATAAAAAAAGTGATCGCATTTTTGGTGATCATATGAACATTTGTGAATTTTGGTATATTGGGGATGTTTTCGTTCGCGCTTATAGTATGTAAAGGAAGAGCTCGTCAGTCTGGCTACCCATCTTTGACTTGTCAACTGTAAAAATGAGCAGTAGAATTTTAAAATTTTTCTAACTTCAGATGCACCTGGAATATATCACGCTTATCCTGGATGAACTGGCTACGTAGACTATAGCCAAATCAGACAGAAAAGAGGAGGAGGAGGAGAAGGGAAAAAAGAAAGTAGGGGAAATGTAAAAGCCTATCCTGCCTCACCTCATGCTGTTCCCTGTCTGTCAGGTCAAGCCTGAGGTGAGGACACCTCCACGTCAAGCACAAACAGTACGACATCCACAGCCACAACATCATGTACCAGCACCACAATCAGTACCAGTAATGCATCCAAAAAAGAGGAATTGAAGAAGACAGGGGGAAGTCTTCACTATCATCCAAAGAAAAGACTGGGAGAATGAAGCCAGTTAACTCCCATCTGCACTGTGAATTGAGAGCAAGACTGGAGCAGACGCAGCGTGTGTAGGGCACGGCCTGGGAGATAACCGGATGCATCTGAAATTCTAAAGAAAATCCCAGCTCTTCTCATTTCAAACCAAATCTCTAGAAAAGAGACTATCCAAATTGCCAATTGGTGTATAAGTGGAGTAGTGTGATTAAAACACTCATTGCTTTACTGGTGTGTGTGTGTGTGTGTGTGTGTGTGTGTGTGTGTGTGTGTGTGTGTGTATGTGTGTGTGTGTGTGTGTGGTTGTGTGTGTGTGTGTGTGTGTGTGTGTGTGTGTGTGTGTGTGTGTGTGTGTGTGTGTGTGTGTGTGTGTGTGGTCGAATATATTGTTTTATGTGTTGGCGTATCATTTGTGGGAATAGTAGATATTGGGGTTTGTTTTCCCTCCCTTCTGTGTTGATAGTCTATTTGTGTTTTTTGATAGTATATTGTGATTATTTTCTCTTGCTGTGTGTGGATAGTATTTGTTTGTGGTTTGCTTTTTGCTCTTCACCTCAAAGTTGATAGTATATTTGTGGCTTTTGATAGTATTGTGGTTATTGTTTCCTTTCTCAATGTGAATATATTGGGGTTTTTGATAATATGATGTGGTTGGTCTTTTTACTATTCAACGTGTGTGGAAAGTAGATTTTTAAAAATGGTATATAATAATATTTATCTTTCCTTCTCTATCTATCGTAGACAAAATGTAAAGTGAGTGCGAGGGTTGTTTTCCTTCACGTCCGTGCTTGACATTATTAACTCAAGCGCTCCGTTATAGTTATACGAATCCATATTGATTGGTACATATGTTCTCCTATCAAAAATAAATTGGTCTAATTGGAAAAACTGCATTACACTTCTCATTCTGATTGGAAAAACTATATTACTCCTCGCCGGGTGTTCTGCTTTGCCGTGACCAGACATGTATCAAATGCGACATTCGCAATGTTTAACATGGCTTGCTGCGGTGGTTCTATTCACTACAGCACCAACCAATTAATTAGTCCGACATTAACCAGTCGAAAAAGCACTTAGTTTGCGTAAGTAAGCGACTTTAATCCATTAATTTCATTTAATCCAACAACAAATTCGTGCCATTTAACATTAAATAGTCTAAAAAAATGGCAATCGATTTGTTTAGTAATTTATGACACAGTTTGTTTTTATTGATGGATGTAGAATATGTGGTAGAACAGCTTGAGAAATTGAAGTATCCAGGTAGCCTAGACTTTGTAACCAGTTTAAAATTAGCGACAAATTTGCTAGAAGGTATGATAGAGGAGTAAGCAAAGAAATTGAACATATTTATTACACCCAAATATGTGAAAGTGGGAAGCTTGAAGGAGCCACCACTTGACAGTGTCACAAAAGTCTAGAAGACACATTGTATTGGACAGAATGGTCATTTTTGAAGTGGGGGTGTAGACCAGCTAAAGAAAGCGGAAGAAATGATGAAAAAACTGTTGGATGTAGAGGTGAAAAAGATTAGATACCTGGACAATGGAGAGAAAGGAACAAGACAACATAAAGGAAAAAGACATCAGAAAAAAGAGGAGTTTGAAAGACTGAATAACAACTGGATGAAGCTAAAGAAACAAGTTAGATCAATGGGACATCCTGACTGGATTCCAGAGACTGAAAGGAAGAAGAAGAAAGGAACCATTTAGATTCAGGAACTGATGGAACAACAGAAGAAGAAGAAGAAGAAGAAGAAGAAGAAGAAGAAGAAGAAATAGACAATGGTCATTTTCAGGACCACTCATATGCCTCGAAAAGAATTGCTTTCTTGCACAAACCAATGTTGTTTTTTCAGTCCTTTATAAAATTGTGAATTGTTTGTGACGGTATATTGCATGTCGTATATGTTACATAAGTCTTTGTATATGTCCACTCTCTCTTCCCTGTGTTGTAGCATTGTTACCCATGTTCAATACCGTGACGTCACCATACCTGTTCCATTCCTATTGTCCCTATACAATAACTCAACTTTCTCTAGTCGCGATACAGTCCTAATATTCTCCATGATAAATTTCCACTGACCCTAAACTCTCCCAGCGTTTGATACATATCTGGTCACGGCAAAGCAGAACACCCGGCGAGGAGTAATATAGTTTTTCCAATCAGAATGCGAAGAGTAATGCAGTTTTTCCAATTAGACCAATTTAGTTTTCATAGGAGAACATATGTACAGTTGATATCGAATGAACAAAAAAAAAAATTCTGTTCTGTTCTCTTGGGTTTTTGGTGGTGTTCGTACTTTGTACATGTACCACCGGTTAATGTGTGCACCGCACACTTCTTAGATTATCCACAGGGACGGAATTGTGCCACGTCCCAGGGCATTAATGTGTTCATGGAACACTACTTAAATTCTGGCCGACTAGGTTGGTTCTTGGCCGTCTGGGCTGGTTCCTGTATGGAGGATGTTTCTGACGTTTCTGATGTCATAGGTCGGTGCTGCTTGACTCCACGCTAGGTCTAGACATCGCCGTATATTGTAATTTTGAATGATCAGTGCTGTTTGGTTAGAAAGTCGAGAATGGAGCCAGGTTTTTTTTTTTTTTTTTTTTTTTTTTTAAATGTTAATGTTTGTTGTTTGTTGTTGTTGATTGTTTTGGTTGTTGTTGTTGTTGTTCTTGTATAACTACTTGATTGATTGATTAATTGGATTTAAGACGTTTTCGCCCATTGGGCATTTACGTCTGTTTAATGCCCCAAAAGGGCTAATTAATTGTTTCGGGGGACGGAATAGTGCCACGTCCCCACGCATTATTGCACAATGTTATGCTAATTAATTGATACCAACCGTCGGAAGCAGAAGAGGCAAAGGCGGAACGAGACTGCATTGGAAGGAAGGTGATATACCCAATAATTTAATCCCCCGAATATAATTTAGAATAATTGTCGTCCGGCATTTAAAAATAAGTGGTTGGGTAGGGACAATTGGAATGGGGTGCAGTATTAAATACTGTCAGACTTGTCTATTTCCCGGAGGAATAATAGGATCAGTTCTGCAGTTTGGTTGGGATTAGGGTTTGTGATACTAAGAAATGATGGGTAGGTTGTGCTCGAGCCTATTTTAATAAGAGAGCTTGCAAGTTTATTTCTTGCTACTCTATATGCTGGGCACACATTAAAAACATGTGATAGATCTTCTAATTGATTGCAAGATTGGCAAGAAGTATTTCTTCCAGGGTTGGATTTACTGTATTTGCCCATACTTCCGGCTAGTAGAGTTTTTCCTGTTTTGATGCGATTGAAGATTCTTTCGAGATGTATATGTTTAATCTCTGCTCCAATAATATTCCTGGATACTTGGTTTTGGATAGAGTATAGTTTACGTCCTTTCTGGCTTGAATCCCATTGTTGTTGCCATTTTGACATGATTCTTTTGGTAATGACATTATATAATTCTGTTACCGAGTACTCTATATATTCAATTTCCACGTTGTTGAGGCTATGTTTTGCAGCACGGTCAGCTTGATCGTTTCCAAACAGATCTATATGAGATGGGACCCACATAAATTCAATTGTTTGGTTAAAGTTAGCAAGATCATTGACAGTTAGCCTAGTTAGCTTTTGATAGTTGCCACGCCCTTTTGAACATCCAGATTCAAGTGTTTTTAGGACACTTAAAGAATCACTGATGATGAGTGATTTGGGAAATTTATTAATTTTGATTAGATTCAGAGCCTCTAAGATAGCCCAAAATTCCGTGGTGCAGATGGAACATTGGTCCGGGAGTCGCCTCCCTATTGTTATATTTAACTCTGGAGTGGTGACTGCTGCAGCTGTTCTATCTGGATCTGTTGATTTGGATCCATCAGTGTATAATTTGGTATAATCCTTGTAGTTGACTTCTAAGTTATTGAGAATTTTTGTTCTTATTTCGTTCGCCATTGATTCTTTAGGTCCAAATGTTGTGGCTTCAAAGTTAATGTTTATTGGTATGTTCCAGGGAGTATTGTCCGGATAGGCGATTTGAACAGCTTGAAGGCTGTTAATGCTTAGTTCTTTGCTTAAGGTGTGAATCCTTTTCCCGGAAGGTTGGGATGGTACTAACCTCTTGCCAAAGGCTTTGTTGCAATTTTTAATTGTTGTTCTGGTGGGGTGATTTGCGTTATGAGTTGAGATTATGACCGCATATCTAAGAGTTAGCTCATCTCTTCTAAGTGATAATGGCATTTCTCCAGTGATGATTTGCAATTCTTCTTTTGAGGTGCTTCTCAAGGTACCTGTGCAAATCCTTAGTGCTGTAGTTTGTATTTGATCTAGTTTCCCCAAAAGACTTTGTTTAGCAGATGCGTATACTTGACATCCGTAGTCCAGTTTGGATCTAATTAGGGCCCTGTAGATCATCAGAAGAGTTTTTTGGTTAGATCCCCATTTTAATCCTTTGATATTTTTCATGAGGGAAATGTCTTTTTTGCATCTATGGATCAGATCTTGGATGTGGTACTTCCATGTTAGGTATTGATCAAATGTCATACCCAGGAATTTGATTGTTGTTTCAAATTTAATTAACTCCCCTTAAATGTATAGCTTTGGTGCTTCTACTGTTTTCTTTTGATTTGGCGAAAAAATTATACCCCTTGTTTTGCCCTTTGAGAGTTTGAACCCCCATTTGTCAGCCCAAGTTCCAATTTTGTTGAGGCTGATTTGGAGGGTGTTGATGACTTTTTGACTTGTTGGATCACCATCTTTCCATAGACCGCTATCGTCTGCAAATTGCGAGAGGTCTACTTCTTTGGGATCAACGTTGATTTCCAGATCATTAATCATAATGTTGAACAGCGTAGGGCTAATGACACTACCTTGAGGTGTGCCGTTTTCCAATAGGAATTCCTCAGAGAGTGTATCTCCTATTCTAACTCTGATGCGCCTATTAGACAGGAATTGTTTTATTCAGGCATGCATTTCACCATTTATACCGTAGTGGTTAAGTTTGGCTATAAGGCCATTTGTCCAAACCAAGTCGAATGCCTTTTCAAGGTCTAGAAAAATTGCGGTCAAGTGTCGATTTTTTTTCCTTTTATTGTGAAATGCTAGTTTTATTTGGGATTCAAGTCAGACTAGCTGATCTATTGTTGATCTATTATTCCGGAAGCCGCTCTGGTTGTTTGATAAAAGGTTTTTACTCTCTAAATGATGTTTCAATCTGTTGTTAACCATAGTTTCCATTACTTTACATATGGTGTCCGTAAGGGAGATGGGTCTGTATGATGAAACTTCGGTTGGGTCCTTGTCTGCTTTTGGGATTGGTACTACTATTGCTTGTTTCCATTTCTCGGGGATTTGTCCCGTGGTCCATGATTGGTTAATTAAAGCAATTAGAGCTATTTCCATGTTGGTTGGGATGTTTTTATATATTTCGTATCCCATGTTGTCTTCTCCTGGTGAGGTTGACTTTTTTGGTTTGATTGCATTTATCCATTCCTCTCTAGTAAAGGGTTCGTTGAGAGACGGGTTTCTGGGTTCTCTATCCATAAAGAGATGTGACTGCTGTTTCTCCACTTTTGCTCTATATGCTTGGAATTTTGCAGTGTGGTTTTTGTTGCTGCTCATTCCTGCAAAGTGAGATGCTATCGCTGAAGCTTTTTCCATGTTTGTTATTGCTCCTTTGATATTTGGTATAGTCGTGCTAATTCCTTTTTTCATGGATTTAATTTTATTCCAAATTTGTTTGGAATTGGACTGTTTGATTATTAAAGTGGAGCAGTAGTTTTGCCACGACGTCTCTTTAGATGTTTTGATGATCTGCTTTGCTAATTTTTCCTTTTTTTTGTAGTCATCGAAGTCCGTTGACTTGCCAGTGTGCCTAAATCTGTTGAGGGCTTTCTTCGTATCCTTGATCGCCTTCTTGCAGTTGTCGTTCCACCAAGGTATGGGCTGTTTATTTGTAATTTTTGTTCCCGTGGAAGGAATGCTATTATTGGCTGCTTCCTTGATACGCTGGATTATGTTGTTATTAAACTGGTCGATGTTGTCGTCTTGTAGATCATGTATTGTCTTTTTTTCCAGTAGGGTCCGGAATTTCGTCCAGTTTGCTTTGTTTAAAATCCATTTGGAAGTTTTTTTAATGGGATCGATTGGCTTTGACAAGTGTATGTCAATAACTATTGGGTAGTGGTCACTACCTAGTGTAGATTCTCTGTCTACTTCCCAGTTGGTGATTGCAGCCAATCTGGGCGTACAAATAGTAAGATCTAATGCAGACATGGAGCCATTTGTTGGTGATAGACGGGTTTTTGTTCCGTCGTTTAGTATGACAAGGTTTCTTTTGAGTGCCCATTGTTCAATCAATGAGCCTCGCTTGTCAGTATGATCACCGCCCCATGACTTATTGTGGACGTTAAAATCTCCACAAATCATGTATTCTTTTATGCAGCTGTTTAACTGCAAATAGTTTTGTAAGAGCGCTGGAGCTGCTCCACCAGGGTCATACACGTTAAGAAGTTCAAATGAAAAAGAACCAACGTGTATATGTACTGCTTGATATTCTACAGCGTTTGCTGTAGAATTATCTTATTTTTGGCTAGTGTTAGTACAAAAATAAGTATTGGGTAGTAGGTCACTAATAAATATTCCTAACCCACCTCCCTTTAATCCGCTAGCCCTTGTCAGTTATTTATATTTGGAATATCCCTTAATTTTTGGTTGGGATTTTGATGAACTGTGGGTGTGGGTTTCCTGAATACAAATGATGTCAGGTTTTTTAGTGGAATTTTGAATTTTAATTAATAATTCAGGTTTATTTATGTTTAAACCCCTGCTATTCCATTGCCAGATAGTTAATTTATTTTTCCCTTGTTTGTCCATTTAAATTATGATAATTATTACCTTATAGCTATTTCCTATTTAAATATGCAAATGTTTTTCAAGGAGATCATTTAGTAGTTTAAAGTACGGTACACTAGGTACCCCCTGGTAATTTGAGATTTGAACAATCCCTAACAAAAGATCACTAAGGTATTGTAAAATTTTTATGTGGGGAAAGGAATCAATCCCGCTATTAATGTTAAAGTTTATATTGTTTATATTGTTTATATCGCCCCCTTTGTTATTAACAGTACTAGTTGATAAATCCTTAGTTTTTTGCACGTTAGGATTTGTAGTACTGGTTTCTCTATTTCTATTATTTGGAACAAAATTATTTATCTCCGACGAAGTCGGTTTATTTTGTTTTAGGTTTTTTGAGGGCATAGATGAGGGCTGGGGTAATAGTGGATTATTACCCTTTTGAGTTAGTTTTTTAGTTTTGGATAAAGCAGTGATGCTTGGTGCTGTAACATTTTGGAGGTCTTTAATGTTTGTTGTCTGAGGGTTTGCAGCAGTTTGTTTCTGTGCTACCTCAGAACTGGATTTTGCCAACTTATACGGGATTTTTTCTCTATTCATTATGGAAACTATTGTCATTTCCTTAATGGTATAAGGACAATCTTCGGCCGTTGGTCCGTGGGGTCCTTTACAATTGGGGCATTTGGGTCCATCATGTTTACAAGGATCACTGTGATTACCTCCACAGTTTCCACATCTTGGCTTGTTTCTACAACTAAAAGTGTAGTGGCCCCACGATTTGCATTTATTGCAAAATCTTGGTTTATTGATGTAGTCTTCTAGTAGATAATTGGTTCCATAAAAATAAACAAGTATTGGAGCTATTGTGTAAAATTCCAGCAATATTTTCCTTGATATATGATCCTTTGTAGATCGAAGTCTGGTAACTTGTTTGAGGTCAGATCCCTGTAGTGTAAGCTCCTGCCCAATTTCTTCATCTGTCAAATGGAGATACCGCTTTGGAAGCTCAAACACTTTTTGATATCCTTTGGAATACATTTTGTTTTTTGGTTCCAATATGGAATTAGTAACCAAAGTGGTTTTATTTTCCTTCTGTATGATTACTTGAGGTCCTTTGTTGCCATTTTTTTCCACTCCAGGTGGTGGTAATTCAACGGAGGTATGTTTCTTAGGAGTAGTTTTGTTAGTGGAAGCTGTACTTTTGATATTATTGGTTACCGTCTTATGTCTGGATACTTGAATTTTCATTGTTCCAATTGTTTCCATTTCCATATATTTGGCAACTTGTGACAATGTGCTGCAGCGCACTATGATATAATTTGTTCGTGGCCTTATTAATTCGAACGTTCCGCTATGTTTTTGTGTTAGTGCTGCAGCTATACTTTTTCCACTGAGATTGAAGATTTTTGAGTTACCGCTTGTAATGAATACGGTATGTTCAGGGCTGTGGTACTTGGTACCTGCTGTCTTCTGATAGGCTGGAACTTTCGTTGTTTGATTTGTGACTTTTGTTTCTGGACCTTTCTTATTGTCACTTTTTGTATGTGGTGGTTTTTTAGTGTTTTTTGCTTTAGGTATGCCATTCTTTGGGGTTTTCCCTTTGCTCTTAACACTTGAGGGCGATGTTGATGCTTTTCTTCTGTGCTTGGATGGTTTTTGTTTGTCAGTATTTGTTGAGAGCATTTTGATGTGTTCTTCAGTATCTAGGTCCTCATCCGTTGTTAATATTAAGTCTTCAATGGTGATTTCCTTTGAGGGTCCCGATGGTTGGCTATTGTGATAAAAAAAAATTTTCCCCTTTGTTTCTGTAAGAGGGGCCAGTGTATTCAAAGGAGATGTTGATGTTTGAATTTGGGTTGTATTTGGAGAAATAATATGGTAAGTGAGTGGGTCAAAAAATGAGGGAGGAGTTGGAGGGGGCATTTGGGTTAGGGGGTCAAAGAGCAAGGGTGATAAGGGGGACAAGGGGGACATCTGGGTTTTAGTGGATGGGGTGGGGTTACATTTATTGAGGGGGGATGCGGGAGGGATTACGAGAAGGGATACAGGAAGGGTTACAGGGTGAATCGATAAGTTTTGAGTGAGGGGGATTGTACTGACTAGATTTTCATCATTTTCATCATTGTCAGTGTTAGGATTGGGAGTATTAGTTGCAACTAATTTTGAACCAGTTTCTTGGTTCCCAATTGTGTTGTTTACATGTTTGTTGCATTTATTCATGCAACGTACCATGGTGTTTAAGAGTCCTGGCGAGTAACACTCGTCGTCCTCATCCACGAGTACAGGCTGAGTTTCCTGTATCCATGTTACTGTTGGTTGCAATGGGAGGATGTGATTTGGGGGTAAGTTTAATTCTACCAGTGCACTAGTACCACTGTTTGGTAATTGTTTGTCAGTCACTATTCTCTTGTTTAATTCAGGAGGAGCCATGACCGTGGAAGGAGTGGTAAATGTTTTGATAATTGGGGATGTTTGGTTGCGATCCAATACTTCTGATTGAAGATTTTGGTTCCTTGGACTAACTTCTGGGATGTGAGATGGGATGTGAGATGTCACTTTTAATTCTCTTGCAATTACATTTCTTGTTGTTATGCTAGGACTAAAGTAGCCCACAGCTTTTGCATATGTAATTGGTTTGTTAACCGGGGAGACGTTACCAATTATGTTACCACTCCCATTGTTGGGAAGCATAGGGGTAGTGGTAGTGTTTGGGCTGTTGTTGATGGTAGTATTGGTAGGGGTAGGGGTAGAGGTGGGAGTACCGTCTATTTCTTTGGCCATTTTGAGAAGGTTATTAACCTTTCTGGTTATATAGCGGTTAGTATTCATCTTGACCTTATTCATCTTGACCTTCGACCTTGTTTCGCGAGACATGGTGAAGTAAGTGAATATTGATCACAATATTTTTATACTACTGTAGATTGTAGATTGTTGGCGGTTAAATCTCTTAGGTACAACTCCTATTTGTTATCAAGGCCCAATTCTTTCGAGCGGTGACTCAGTTGGCTTTATAGTCGCTGTACACGTATAATTCTTAAGTGAATATTGTTCACAATATTTATATACTACTATGCGAATAGTAACAAGGTGTATTGTAGATTGTTGACGGTTAAATTTCTTTGGTACAACTCCTATTTGTTATCAAGGTCCAATTCTTTCGAGCGGTGACCCAGTTGGCTTTATAGTCGCTGTACACGTATACACGTCTTGACAGGAAGAATCCTTGCTATCGAATAAGTGAATATTGTTCACAATATTTATATACTACTATGCAAATAGTAACAAGGTGTAAACAATTATGTGGATAGCGGGCTGCTAATGAAGAACGTAAATTTGTATGATGTGTAGACAGTAGACAGTAGATTGTAGATTGTAGATTGTTGGCGGTTAAATCTCTTAGGTACAACTCCTATTTGTTATCCGGTCCCAATTCTTTCGAGCGGTGACCCAATTGGCTTTATAGTCGCTGTACACGTATACACGTCTTCACAGGAAGATTGCCTGCTTGAGTGTGCTGTATAACTACGTTCTGTTCTGTTCTCTTGGGTTTTTGGTGGTGTTCGTACCTTGGTACATGTACCACCGGTTAATGTGTGCACCGCACACTTCTTAGATTATCCACAGGGACGGAATTGTGCCACGTCCCAGGGCATTAATGTGTTCATGGAACACTACTGAAATTCTGGCCGTCTAGGTTGGTTCTTGGTCGTCTGGGCTGGTTCTTGTATGAAGGATGTTTCTGACGTTTCTGATGTCATAGGTCGGTGCTGCTTGACTCCAGGCTAGGTCTAGACATCGCCGTATATTTTAATTTTGAATGATCAGTGCTGTTTAGTTAGAAGGTCGAGAATGGAACCAGGTTTTTTTTTTTTTTTTTTTTTTAAACTGTTGTTGTTTGTTGTTTGTTGTTGTTGATTGTTTTGTTGGTTGTTGTTGTTGTTTTGTTGTTTTTGTTTGTTGATGTGTGTTGTTGTTTGTTTTATTGTTGTTGTTTGTTTACGTTTGGTTGCTGTTGTTATTGTTGTGTGTGATATACATAAATATATACATATATATACATACACACATACACATACACACATATATACACATACATACATATATATATATATATATATATATATATATATATATATATATATATATATATATATATATATATATATATACATATACATACACACACACATATATATATATATATATATATATATATATATATATATATATATATATATATATATATATATACACATATATATACACATACATATACACATATACACACACATACATACACATACAAATATATATATTTATTTTTTTTTCCCTGGTTCCAATAGGTGGGAGTACGGAAGGAAAAGAGAGAAGATGTTGTTAGTCATGCAGAGGCCATATGTTATGAGAGATGATATTATAGGGGTGGGGGATAGGTTTGTTTGATATATTTTAAGTGTGTGTGTGTGTATGTATAGGTTAAGTTAATGTATAACTACGACGGAGCGCTTGAGTTAATAATGTCAAGCACGGACGTGAAGGAAAACAACCCTCGCACTCACTTTACATTTTGTCTACGATCGATAGAGAAGGAAAGATAAATATTATTATATACCATTTTTAAAAATCTACTTTCCACACACGTTGAATAGTAAAAAGACCAACCACATCATATTATCAAAAACCCCAATATATACACATTGAGAAAGGAAACAATAACCACAATACTATCAAAAGCCACAAATATACTATCAACTTTGAGGTGAAGAGCAAAAAGTAAACCACAAAAAAATACTATCCACACACAGCAAGGAGAAAATAATCACAATATACTATCAAAAAACACAAATATACTATCAACACAGAAGGGAGGGAAAACAAACCCCAATATCTACTATTCCCACAAATGATACACCAACGCATAAAACAATATATTCGACTACACACACACACCAGTAAAGCAATGAGTGTTTTAATCACACTACTCCACTTATACACCAATTGGCAATTTGGATAGTCTCTTTTTTAGAGATTTGGTTTGAAATGAGAAGGGCTGGGATTTTCTTTAGAATTTCAGATGCACCCGGTTATCTCCCAGGCCGTGCCCTACACACGCTGCGTCTGCTCCAGTCTTGCTCTCAATTCACAGTGCAGATGGGAGTTAACTTTATTGGATGCATTACTGGTACTAATTGTGGTGCTGGTACAGGATGATTTGGCTGTGGATGTCGTACTGCTAGTGCTTGACGTGGAGGTGTCCTCACCCCAGGCTTGACCTGACAGACAGGAACATCATGAGGTGAGGCTATAGTCTACGAAGTCAGTTCATCCAGGATGAGCCCGACATATTCCAGGTGCATCTGAAGTTAGAGAAATTTTAAAATTCCACTGCTCATTTTCACATTTGACAGGTCAAAGATGGGTAGCCAGACTATCTATCTATCTATCTATCTATCTATCTATCTATCCATCCATCCATCCATCCATCCATCCATCCATCCATCTATCTATCTATCTATCTATCTATCTATCTATCTATCTATCTATCTGTCTGTCTATCTATCTTTGAATTATAGTGCTTCGTCTACTATGGAACATGTAGCACTGTTTAATGCTAGCAGAGCTTGGTATTTAATTAATCCCGAGGGAGCGAAATAGTGCCAACTCCCAAGGGGTTTACTGTGTTCAT
Organism: Unio pictorum; assembly: GCA_030141615.1. Taxonomy (NCBI): domain Eukaryota; kingdom Metazoa; phylum Mollusca; class Bivalvia; order Unionida; family Unionidae; genus Unio; species Unio pictorum. The sequence goes on from JARLTB010000110.1 coordinate 8,778,703, forward strand.
AGAACACTATTTAATTGGGCCGTGAGATCGGAGTCGCTAAATAGCGTCTATCGAAATTAATGGTTGGCCTTTGTGAGTGGGAATAGACCCAGCACGCACTCACACCTATCATTCTGATACTGCCGCTGTCGAAGGCGTGCACTGCACGTGGTTGTGTCCGGCGGTGGGAAAGGTGGCTCGGCAAGGTCGGCGTGTAGGTCGGTCAGTGCTGCGTTTTTTTATCTCTGGCATCGTTTTTTATCCCTGGCATCTTGGTCTAAAGTTTTCCCTAATAATTTTGATAGACTCTGTGCTGTTCTGAATCTAAAGTGTATACAGTCCCGTATGACAGCCTATTTTTGCGGTTTTGATTGTTCCGCTTTCCTGATAGATCGAGGTTCGATACCACCATATATTTTTAAGCTGATTGGTTAAGGTTTACCTAATTATATGGTTTGGTGCAGCATTGTGCTGCTGTGCCTGATGACCTTGTAGTTTTGGTCACCTTATATTTGCTATTTGGGGCCCTAGGTCCTATATCTTGTTGTTAAGTGCAGCCTTGTGCTGCTGAGCCTGATAGTCTTGGGTTTTTGACTACCTTATATTTTCTAATTTGGGGATTTGTTTTTTTTTTTTTTTTATCTTACATTAGTGTTGTGACCTGGTGTCGCGGGGTCTGATAATCTTTGGGCTTTTAGACTACCTCATATTTTCTATTTGGGGCCTTAACAGGGGTTGTAAAAAATTATGTGTACTGGTCTCAGTGCACTGTAATAGAATTTTACTTTTAGGGGTCTTATTTACAATTGGTTTAATATTGGTTTACCTGTGAATGCTGTCAACGAGGCTGTATATAGAGAAAAGTTAGAGATAGTCATAGAGGAAGGTGTTAGACTCCTGTATTTCCTGTCGTTTACGCCTACGCTGATGGGACCAATTTCCATATTTTTATTCAATATTTTTGACGGTACTGTTATTTTTCCTAATATTTTTGATTAAGGTTGATATAATTTGGTAATACAGTTTCGTAATGATGGTATATGTGTATTTTCAAGCAGCACATTTACTCAGGGTGAGTAAGTTGTTATGTTTCCCGATTATTGCTAATTGGGTTGTTCGCCCCTTAATTTTTGGTTTGGTTGCACAGGTCACGAACTTGTGATGCTGCTTGCCCAGCGTAGTGTAGGTGGGTCCTTAACAGGCGCGGTATCATTGTCCGTTGCTGATGCTTCCTTTCCTTTAAGTGGCTAGCAATTTTTGCGCATTTGAAAATATATTTGTTTTGGCTTTTTGATAACCACTTGCCCAGCGTAGTGTAGGTTGGTCCGTAACAGGCGTGGTATCATTATCCATTAGATTTTCTAATTTATCCTGTTGTTTTTAGTAGCTCTAGCATATTTTGTGTGCGACTTGGTGGTTGGTGTTTTTTATTTGGATTATTTCTGGGTATGTCCTAGTTTTTATATTTTGCCTGTTGGCCGTTATTTCGAGATATTCAATAATGTTTCTATGGGTGCCTAGTATATCTTGGTAGCCAGACTGACGAGCGCTTCCTTTACAGTATGTATAATGGCGAACGTTAAGGAAAACATCCATAATATACCAAAATACAGAAAAGTTCATATGATCACCAAAATCGCGGTCACTTTTTTTTTTATACCTACAAAGACTAGTTACAAACACATAGAGACTATTTGAAAAGCTGGTTCAAGGAAGAGCTTATAGAGACACTTCTAACAATATCAAACAAATTAAGTTCTTATAGACACACTTCTATTTTTTTAAACATAAATATACACTGTTTGGCAATTGAATTAATACCTCTTTTCTAGAATAATGGCGTAGCCCTGAAAAGGGCAGCTGTTGTGCACGAGGAGTTATGACAATCTTTTATCGTCTAAGATTTCGTCCCATTCTGACGGTAGGCTTTCCCACAGGATAGGGCCTGCTTCTTCGGAAAGAGAAGGAGAACGCTTTTTTGTCGATACGGAAGTCCACAAATCCTCTGTCCGGTTCCTGCTGTTGTTACTGCAGCTCTCTCTCTCTCTCTCTCTCTCTTTGCTGCTTCTGAAGTCTGTACTTCTTCGTCCATTCTTCTATCTTCTTAATTTCCTCTCTGGAGAGGTCTTCTATCATGTATTCGGTCACTTTTAACATTCAGACTTTATCTCTTCAGGTTTCGGTATCAGACTTTGTTCGACACGGTGTAAATTAACGTAAGCTTCGTTCAGCTTAGATAGTCTTGAACACATCTTCATAGGATGATGGATCAACAATGGATAGACAGACTTCTTCTTTATTTGAATTAACAAGGTGTGTTATTGTTCCTATGGGAAGGAATCAGTGCTTCTTCCACCAAACGTTTATGTACCCAGGGGGCACTATAAATTTGGCCTTGGTTCATGGATCCATATAGGCCCTTAATTACCCGAATTGTGGGCTATCATGAGTGGGAATGGACCCATCGCGCTGATAATTGGTTTCCAGCTGAGGCAAAGGATGAAGGGTACATGAAGGCAGATTTCTGTCCACAGTAGCGGTATCCGCTGTTTCCATGTGATTTGGTCTAAGGTGGCGTTATGCATAAATTTTGAACTTTTGGTTAAATAGATTGGTTTCCGAAAGTATCTGAATTTTGAGAAAAAATTCTGTGCTGTTTTTAAGAAAAGATTGTTACAACGCCAGTGACTGCTTAGTGACTAATTAAAGTATTTAGTTCATAAGTTGTTTATTTGTTTATGTTATCGCTTTGTGCGGCCGGGCCTGTTAGGCCTGGGTAAGACTACCTTATATAAATAAGGTCGGTTTTTTAAAATAAAAAAATACATTTTTGGTCATAATTAATTTTCCTAGCTATTTAGGTGCCGCATTGTGCATCCAGGCATGATGATCCTGGGATATTAGACCATCTTATACAGTTAAAAATTTGGGGTCTTGTCTAATTTTCCTAGTTAGTTAGGTACCTCATTGCAAAGCTGGGCTTGATGGTCCTGGGTTTTAGATCACCTCATATGTTCTATGTTTGGGTTATATTTTTGTGACCTAATTATGGTGAATGGGTTATTATTAATAATCTACAGTCACTAATTTGGTAGTAGGGTTATAGCTGGTTAGTATAGATCAGGTATGTGGAAGAGAGAATTTTGATTTTATAACTTTAATTTTTAAATAACTGGAGTCCATGTATCTGAATTAAACACATTAAACACCTTCATTGAACCCCTATGATTTGTATTGCTCTTCAACGAGCCCATGCAAAGAGCAGTGTTCTTATGATGCTGATGCCGGGGGGGGGGGGGGGGGGGGGAAGGGAGGGGATTTCTGACTTGGAACAGGCGCAAGACTCTCGGTCCTTCATTCTGGTTGTTTTAAAAGAACGTCTAAGTCTCGAACTATTCTTCCTTTCTTAGTCTTCCTATCTATCTCTAGGAGTGTGAAGGCCTCTGCATGTGTGTCCTCGTCGTCTCTTTCTGCCTTGTCTTTACTGTGGAGATAGGAAAACAGGAATGCCTGACTTGGTACCGTCCAGGGCATTAATAGGAGTTTCTCCTCGGCCCAAAATCTCTCTAACAGTTAGATTTTGTGTTGACCTTAAACGTTCCAGGGGTGGGGTGGGGTGGGGTTTGGGTCTCTGTAATTTATTTTCCCATAGACCCTACGGCATCCCTTATAACTGCTTTTAGTTCCCTCAAAATAATAATTCGTTCCCTCAAATTAATAATTTGTTCCCTCAAGTTACTATTTTGTTCCCTCAAGATAATTCGTTTCCTCAAATAAACATTTCGTTCCCTCAAACAATTAATTCGTTCCCTCAAATTACTATTTCGTTACCTAAAAATAATAATTTGTTCCTTTAAATTAATATTTCGTTCCCTCAAATTATTATTTCGTTCCCTCAAAGTAATATTCTATAAATAGAAACACTGAATTCATCTGCAGCGCGAGACCCTTGTCAGCCAGGTTTGTTCAGGTGTAGATATTAGGTTACTATTTAGTTTAGATGATGAATGCCATTTTTATGCGAGATATGTAATTATAGTGTGATATTTTGTGATAAATGTTCTTCAATCGTTCATGCCTTAATTTTCACCTGTCAGACATGGAATTGTAATGAAATATGATGAATTCGAGAGGCCCGTTGAAGACTGGAGTTTTTTTGCACACGAGTCTGACGTACCAACGCATATCTCTTAAATAACCATGTCCTGAACCCAGTCGGCGAATTAACCTTTATTTTCACCATTACGGTCACAATCCCTTTCTAGAAAAATCAATCTGACGGAAGTAGCCCATTCTACCAGTTTAAGAGTTATGCGTTGGTACGACACTGTCTTTTGAATGTATATGTGTAGTTTTTCAGTCTTCTTGCGATTCTGAAGCGATAAAAGACTCATGAGAAAAAGTCAAATCGAGCGAAGGGTTGTGATCACGCATGCATTCCTTGTGTTTATTTATATTACCGATAAGGGTTAATCATGTTGTCAGACATTTCGCCGTACTTTATTGATAAAACATCAGACTCCTGTGGTCTAAGTAACAAAAACTAACAAAAGAATGAATACATTTTTTAAATAAAAAAAGATAAATACATGAAATAAATTAACTACGAGTCAGCTAAGTATTAATTATTGAAAAATGTTGACGACAAAATTTAACTTTCGAGTGAATAAAAAATTAACAAAGATAAAAAATATTAAATGAGATGGAATCGATACTTTACACTTTCTGAAAATAAAACTCTGCCTGAAATTACTTAGTTTCATTCTCGTAAATTTCACTATCATTAAAGTTTGAACACCTAGAAAAGTCTGAGTCTATATCCCGGTTTGTTTGTACCCCCCTGCCGATTTCAGTAACGAAAAGCATAAACAAGATAAAAAGTCAATAAATCATACCAGTTCATTCATTGATTTATAATTTCTAACCCGATTGCTCTGTCAAAAATATTTCTTGGATTGCGTTTCTGGTAGAAAGATGATTTTATTTACAATTTATATGTATCATATACATACATGTAAGCTGATCAAGAAAAAATTAAAACTGAATCTGTAGCATACATTAACAATGAAGATACTAAAGCTATACAGTAAATAAAAAATTAAGTTTACAAATAAAAGATTACTTAATCAGAATTAAAGAAAATATTGAAGAGTATATCTATACAATTCTTCAGAAAGTAAAATGGAACTCATTAGTATAATTTCTGTCACCAATACCCATCTGTTTGGGATTTTAAACTTAGCTGTTTTGACATTAAGAAGTAATTTCCAAGTCATTTTTTTTTAATTAATGAGTTTAGCAACTTTCTTGCTGAGACAATCATGATTTTAAAGTAAAAAATGTCTGCATAATAGAAATAATTGCTGATTTAATTAATATCAAATGCTTTTATGCTCTAATTGTCGTACATGTTCAAAACCCATTAATTCTAGAATTGCTAAAATATAATAGGAATACAATGTTTTAATTGCAAAATAATGCTTATTGTGAAAAAGATAACTAAACATAATTATAAGAAACTAATGATCACAGCAATACAAATTTTGATTTATGATACATGTTTTAGGAATTTAATTAAATTGTGATGAAGGTTTCCGAGTTAATAGTACCAAACAGCCCATTAACAGCAATGGCTCTCACTGAAGCATACACTCTGCGTCCAGATTCTCCAACATCATTTCTAGGTAGAGTAAACTCAATAAAGGTGTTCTTTGTCTCCTGCCACTGAAGGATATCTGCACTGGAGGGGGTGAAGCCAACGCTGACCTCATAGTAGAGAGGGTACATAGATTGAAACAAACTATTCCATGAAATAGTTACAATCTCAGAGACTTTGTTCCAGGTCATTCTTAAGTCTTCATTGCCTTCATTAATAAAAAGAAAAAAATAATTTAATTTCAAATTTTACACCTGCTTAAATGGTTATTACATTTACTATCATGCAGCATTGGTTGTTTTTAGACTGTTTGCTACCAGATTTTATTATTTTAAGCATAAAGTCAAAAGAATCCTGCATGCTTAAAATTTCAATTTTAAAATTAATCCAATTTCTTTGTTGAAATATTGTATCCCATGATTATGGGAAAGCAGTTAAACACTATAAATGTTTCATAATTATGTGTGAAAGGTATGCAACAGGTGTTTTCTTTAATTTTTAAGTCACTGTAAAATCATATTGAAAAAATAAAATCCTATTTATCCTGATAAATCAAGTTTATTAAACAATATCTAAGTAAATCACTCAATTGAACACATTAACCCCAGGAGTTTTTTTTTTTGCTGTTTTCACATGAAATGCAAGTAGGAAACACATTTTGGGGACTATTTCTGAATACATCCTAATACATTGATTTCCAAGCAATATTCCATTAGACAAATGGCTAGTTGTGCTAGAGAAAATGTTTTTCATTGGCTAGTTTGCTGGTGCATGAGCAAAAGGGGAGAAAAATGGACTTCATTGTTTTTTTTGCTTAACACTGACAACAGACTATAATTTTTGTATGGAGAAGACTCTTTATTCAAAATGTCTACCTTATCCTACTTTGTGCACATGTTCATCTGTCTGTGTGCACTTCAGACCGATCTGCCTTAGATCTGAGCCCATAAAGTCTAAAATCTGGACACAAATTCAGATTCTAACCATAAGCGAATTTTGGGTGAAAAAAAAAGTCTAAAAAGGTTTTTCCCTCTGTATTTTGTAATGCAACTAAAAAATGTCAATATTATCTGCTATCATTGTAGAGCTACATCTGTCTACCTTTCTATAATACCAACAACTTTAGTGTATTATGCATACCCTTGATGCTACAGACCTTGGAAGTAGGCTACTACCTCAAGCCCCGTAAAGTCATCGCTAGAGGTTAACGTATTAATAGTCAGTAATCAGTTTAAGACCTTCCAGGCGTTTTGCAATAAACAAAATGAATGCATCCATGGCATCATACTGCCTTGCCTGCAATAATGACTTGTAGCCTGTACATAATTGGGACATGATATATGTCTCCTACTTATGAAAATAAATTCTTTCTGCAAAGTATTATGATCTCTGTTTCAGTTAAATGTGCTTTGCTTCTGTTGCATGGTTTAAGTTTCAGTCCCTGCTGCATGTAGATGGTGTATTGTGATGAGCACATGCATCCAATCTAGTAACGGAGGTGGTTATGGAAATCAACATTTGAACACTCCAGCAGCATCCTTAAATCAACACCAAGTCCATGAATCTGACACTTGCTGTATGTTAAGTGTAAGTACATTCTGTGTAGATTTGCAACATAAAACTATGTTTATTTTTTCCAGGGATAAATCTTATGAGCTATACACAACTGATTACTTTCAGCTTTGCTTAAGTTTATCATACATACCCAATTAAATATCATTTTACATTTATTATCATTAATATTATTATTATTTCTAGTAGTAGTAGTAATCATGTCTATTATCCTGCTTCTCAATTCTCTTGATAACTTTACTGGGATACAATTTATTTTGTTCTTTTTATATATTGCAGTGATTTTTTGCCATGTATAGTTTCTGTACTTTGTCCCCAGCATAAAGATGTGTTTGTGTGTGTGTGTGTGTGTGTGTGTGTGTGTGTATTTTTATACATCCTCCTATATCCCTGGTGAGGTGCCTGTTATGGTTGTGGATAGAAAAAAATCTAATTTACCTGAGAAAACTCTTATCACACTGATGAAATGCATACATTTTGTTTCAAGATGCTGAAATACTCACAGATCATTAATATGTATCCCCACATACGCCTCTTACCCTTATGAAGATTATATGCTTGTCCAAAATGATGTCATGATGAGCTAAAATCCCCCCAAAATTATATTTTCTATATGACCAAACACTATAAAATTCAGAGTTTCATTTGCTTTTAATATTCTTTGCATATGAGATTACAAAAGGACTGGAGCTAAAGCCCTCTACAATGTACTTAATTGTTTGATATAGTTCAGATGAAAAAGTTAAATATAGACCTAACAGCAGCTGCATACACTTAAACCTTACAAATGTGCTCAGTGATCAGTAAACCTCTCCCTATAATACTCACGTGGCACTGGCTTTTGTGTAAATAGGGTTATATTTGTTGAAATCTTTTCACTGTATGTTCTTGCTTCATTGATGCCTGTTACTGCTACCGTGTACACCCCATCCATCAGGTGAAGTCCTTGAAATGTGGCATACACATAACTGTCCACTTCCCCGAGAACAATTTCAGATAGATGTGTATCTGAACTTTCCAGGTCCACCTATATATGATGCAAAATTGTGAAATTATTGTAGAGATTGAAGGCTTGATAATTTAATAACTGATAAAGGCAAATATCACTCACAGATAGTTCATAACATCTTGAAACAGCATTGTTACGTACATTTGATTTAAAACATTTATTTATTTTTGTCAGTTCAAATTTGACATTTTGGATTTAAAATTCATTAATTGGGAGAGATTTTCTACAAGGTGGGGCTCATCTTTAAACATCAAATGTTGACCTTGCTTGTTAACCTCATTTCTGGCCTTGTTTCAAGGTGATAAATAAGCATATAAAATGATTGGTTAATTCCTAGGACATTAGAGCTTTACTTTAAATATGATTGGTTGATTCCAAGGACATCTTTCTAGATCATGCTGTATAAGTGATTTTGCGAGCATGGGTTATTTCTATGACCTTCTGGAAAATCACGTGACCCCTTTCTGTTTATGAGGGAATCATATATAGCTATGTTTTAGAAGCTAATGATTTAGTAGAATCTCCGGGCTTTTAAATTACTAGTTGTGTTTTCGAGTTATTTTGGAAATTATTCCAATTCTTTTGGATTCAAGAGTAATTTATTGTGTTATTACCTTGTACTGGTAAATTATTTCAATTCGTTTGGGATCAAGAGGACTTATTGTGTTATTTATCTGGACAAATTACTTGTGCTCATAAATTTCATAAAATCAGAACTGCATCATGTGACATAGTTTGCCATTTTGGATTACTTTGTCAAGATTCGGACAGGAAACTATTTGGACATTTTATTATCAGGACTCTTGCAATTCCACTAGTGGATTATATTGTGAATTCTTTTTGGATGTATTTTTTGGACATGATTCTCTAAAACCGTAAGTTTATATATTTTCTTTTATGAAAATATTTGTACTCAATAAATTGTTTGTTAAAGTTTTACAAGCTTGTTACTTTTCACTTTTTCTATGTTACAGCTTATTCGAGCCTAAGCACGTAACAGCATGGAATCAAACTTTAGGAGAAGAAGACATGGATGATTTTTAGCTAATACATTAAAACACAATGTTTCCAATGGATGTTTAAATTCAGACCCAGATAGATTATAGTTAGAAGCTGGAAAGTTATAAATTTGACCATAAGTGTCCATGATTGCAACATTTATGAGGAATGTGACTGGTCCACTCTCAGAAATAAGAAAAATCCCACAAACTGTGTACATTGTATACAATTACACGTAATGATTCAATGTGTTATTTAAACACACATTATCTTCCTCCTTTGGTGGGAGAAATTAAAAGCGATACTTTATGGAATTGATGAAACTTCTCCAGATTAAGTGCTAGACTTTAATTATCAAAAATATCTTTAGTAAAATCTTGCATTCTCACCTGAAAGATAATCCCTAATGCAACTCTGGGGTAGATGCAAAAAATGCACATCAATATAATTTATGCTGTATTCATAAACAGTGCAAAGGCAAATTTGATACTTAGTCATTTCCATCTCTACAAACAGGTTTCTGTTTATCATTTCCATCTCTACAAGGGGCCCCGAGTGACCGAGTGGTCTAAAACGCTTTCCATTACAGATCACTGCCGTCTCTGTCTGTGTGGGTTCAAGTCTAAGATTTGGCTATTGTAGTTATGTAAGAAAGCTTGCCAGTAGTTTCTCATGGGTCGGTGGTTCTTTCTGGGTTATTCCTCCACCAATAATACTGACTGCCATGTATAGCCTATCTTGTGCTGAAAAATGGCGTTAAACCCTAAAAAAACAACAACAACCATCTCTACAAACAGGTTTCCGTTTAGCTCACCCAAACTTAACACTGATTTAAATTTAAATTTGTATTATCATAAAGTTGTTTTAAAAAACACATTAAGGGTACAAGGTGTTTAAACTAATACATCTTCCTTAGATTCTAAATACAAAGGGAAGATTTTTTTCCCCAACAGTACAATGACCAATTGGTATTTGATATAGATGAATTAGAGAACAAACTCTAATCTTTCAAAAGTTTGCTAACACAATGCTTTACTAGCTTTGATAGTTGATGTAGGTGCATTGCAGATTGTAATCCTTCAAAAGTTTGGTAACACAATGCTTTACTAGCTTTGATATTTGATGTAAGTGCATTGCAGATTGTAATCCTTCAAAAGTTTGGTAACACAATGCTTTACTTAATTTGTATATATTTCTTCCATTCTGAAACTTATTTTTCATTTTTCAGCACAGCTTTTATTTTTTTTCAGGGAGGGGAGACGCATTTAGTATGGCAGCATTGTATTAATTTGTATCATTATACATGTATATGGGAAAAGGCTTAGTGCGAACTCCTTTTGCATAATTAACAAATGAAATATGTGTTAATTATAACTAGTACATGTACCTTTATTGACACAAGGAATTAAAACTTGATGTGTTAATAATTAAAGCACTATATACTCTTAACGTTTTGCAGTACTGTTCTTGATAAATAAGATTTACTCAAAGAAAATTAGATCAATACTCACAAGAAAGCTAACAATTCCAGTACCCTCCTGAAATCCTGTCCAGCGTAATCTTACAGATGTGGGATCACTGAAAAAGGAATCCTGAACAGGATATTCTGTTTTTGATGCCCCAAGTACTTCAATGCTGACTCCTGGTGCTGGTAAAACAGACTGTGTGATACGTACCCCATCACTGGATTGAGTAATTGTTAATCCAGCATTATTTTTACATCTGATTGTATTATATAATGTAAGTCCAACAAGATGGTCATCAGTGCAGTCCCTTGATGAGCTGGCTTTTTGAACATCCACATCCATAAAGTCTTGTATGTCAGTACCATATTTATTTGTGCCTGATAATAGTCAAAGAAACTCAATCAGCTTATCGTTTTATGACTAGATATTTCTCATTAAGAAAAAAATAATTTGTTCTGCTTAGACTCAATTTTTTTGTACCAATGTGTTTAAATTTGATAATTTTAAGCTGGCAAAATAGTGTTGTGAAGTGACTGGTGATATGCAATAAAGGTGAAAAATAAAATTTAACCTTTATTAAAATATTTTGACTTTAAACTAACTACAAAATAAAATGTACAAGTGAGCATTTCTCAGAATGAAATGTTTGAACTTCATTATGATTTACAAAAAGTACCATATATATTTGCATACAAGCTGAATAATTTAGAAAAAAATTCAAGCAGCTGAATAATTTAGAAAAAAATACAAGCCTGCAAGAAAATGGGTTGGTTTATCTAGGATCTAAATTTGAACATATTTTAGTTATTTTGTCAATTACCATAATGGCTGCAAATCTTGGAACATAATTTTTTTAATTTATTTTGAGTCCTACAACTTGTATACATGTAAAAAAAAATATATTTTCAGTGTCCAAACACTTTGCATGTTCATATTTTCTGATTTCTTCAACATGACATTAAATAAAGGTAAATAAAGACTTTGTAATTCATGGTTTGTAATTCAATTGGTTTGAGATTACCCATGAAACCAGGTTTACACAGTGCAAAACATGATTAATGTCACTTCAATCATTGTTTATTCTGGAAAATATTACCAAACTGCATTCTTCCAGGTCTTGTTTTAAGCTAGACATACATAGATGTTTCATTTACACTGATCCATGTGCTTACGAGTTACAACTTTTTAGTGATAGAAGTAATCCTAAAAATACACAACATAACAATACTGAATTATACGGGAAAGATTATACATGCATTGTAATAAATATAGGAAACATGAATATATTCATTTGTCTCTCATTCAGTCTCTTCCCTTTCTTTCAAACATGCCACTATTCATTATTACCAAGATTCTACAACATCAAACTCCTAACTAAAATAACATCAATACTTAGTTTAAATATTTTAAAATATTTGGCTCTCTCTGTGGAGGCTACTCATGGGCAAAAATCTGAAAGTAAAAAACTGATTCCCAATCAGTATAAGGCTGATCCCAGCATTACAATTTTATTTTGGGCTGAAGCCAGCATTGCAATTTATTCTGGGTTGATCACAGCATTACAATGTATTCTGGGCTTATCCCAGCTCAAGCAGAATTGGTGCTAGGTTGATCCAGGCATTAAAGTGTGTTTATGTCATTGTTTGTCCGTCACTTTGACAAGCACCTCTCTGGTCATTAGAGGGTTGGAGGGGCTGGTTCTGTTCTAGGGATGTGCAGGAGGCTGATGAGGTTTACTCTTGCATGGAATGTTCATTTGCATAAGGGACACTAGGACATCTCCAGGAGGGTTGATGACACATGCTTTCTGGCTTGCCTCTTCAGCACTGCAGCTGCTGTCCTGCTTGATTTGCACAACTTGGAGCCTTTGTGCACAGAGGAATACCAAGTGACTCAGTCACTTGTTGTTTGCTCCCAGGAATCAGGGTTTATGATGATTACTTTCAATGCAGCTTTCAGATCATGTCCCTCCTAGCATAGCCGGCACTGCATCAAGAAGGTGTGGATACTGTGGAGACCTGCTTTAGCAAGTACCTCAGTGTCTGGAACCTAGTCCTGCCACTGGATGTTGATGATTTTCCTGAGACTTGTGGTGTAAAAGTGGTTCAGCTTCCTGGCATGGTGTTGGTACATTGTCAATGTTTTGCATGTGTAGTAGTGTCTAAAGGTCTACAACTGTCCTGTAGACCTTTAGTTTGGTCTGGATGCTGATGCCTATTCTATTCCAGATGTTGGCATACAATCTGCTGAAAGTTTCACTACCAATGATCACCTTATCGTCAATATTGATGCTCTGTGAAAATGTGCTGTCAAGGTAGGTGAAGCAGTTCACTACCTTAAATTTTTGGCTGTCTTTAGTGATGTTGGGCTCAACATGGGGCTTTCCAGGAGCCAGCTGTTGCAGGACTTCAGTCTTCTTGGTACTGATGGTTAGAACAAAGCTTGTGCTGGAGCTAGAGAACTTGTCAACACTGCATTGCAGGCAGCCTTCTGAGCCAGCATTTAGGGCAAAGTCATCAGCATATAAGAAATTCCTGATAGTGTCTGTCATAACCCTTGGTTTTTTGCTTGAAGCCTCCTGGGACTGAGTAGTTTTCCATCTGTACAGTATCTGATGTCAACTCCAACCTCTCAGTCTCGGAAAGCATTAGTCAGCATATCAGAGAACACTATACTTAACAGTGTATGTGCCAGAACACAACCCTGCTTGATGCCATTGGTTACTGGGAATGGCTCAGATGTCACTCTATTGTCCTGGACTTGTGCCTAGATGCTGTAACTGGAAATGCTGCACCATGGATATAATTTGTTCTTGGGCATCTGTACTGGGCCACTGCCTTCCACAAGCCTTCTCTACTGACAGTATCGTCAAGTTGACGTTGATCAAGAAAAGGTCAGTGTTTTTCTCTTGACATGTCTCTTGTAGATGCCTCACAGCAAACACCATGGTGATGGTCCCTCATTCTTTCTGGAATCCAGCCTGGCTTTCTGGCAGTAGTCCCTGGTCAAGGTGCATAATGAGGCAGTTCAGTAGGATTCTAGAGAGTATCTTTCCTGCAATTGTGATCAAGATATACCCTGATGGTTGTCACTTCCCTTTGCACTTATACAGGTGGATTATGGATGCATCTTCTTCCTGGGGATCATCTCTTGCTGCCACATCAATAAAAACAGTTGGTGGAGCCTTTCTGTCAGAGCTGTGCTCCCTTCCTTGAAGACTTCAGCTGGGATGGAGCCTGAACCAGGTGCTTTGCCATTTGAGGGCAGATGTATTGCTTTCTGTGTCTCAAGCAAGGTTGAAGGGTCTTCCAGTGCTTTGTTCATAAGTAATTTGGGGATACGACTGATAACACTATATCACTGATGGATGAAGGGCGATTCAGGACAATCAAAGTGTTCATCCCATTGTTGAAGAATCTTCTCTTTGCCAGTAATTAGTGTGTTCCCATCAGTGCTGAGAAGGGTGGCTGATCCAGAGGATTTAGGTCAATACACTTCTTTCTGGGCATTGTAGAAGTTCTAAATGTCATGCTGGTATGTATAACTCTGGATCTCATCAGCTTTGTTGCTCAGCCATGTGTCTTGCATCTAACAGTTTCTGCTGTACAGTGTTGTGTATATTGTTGTACACATCTTTCCTAGAAGTGGATTTAAAAGTTGTTGAGGTAGGTTTGATGGAAGTGGTGTTTCTCATCCAGCAACTGCTTGATCTCATCGCAGTTCTCATCAAACCAGTCTTGATGCTTTCTGGTTGAGGATCCTTGGGTTTCCGAAGCTGTGCTGTAGAATGGCTCTCTGAATGCTACCCATCGGTCTCCACATTCTGATTGTTGAGAAAGGTGGATTTCAGATGTTCTTCAAGGTCATCCACGTGAGACTGTTTGGTACTGGTGCATTTCAGCTTGGTGATGTTTAGTCATTTATGAGCTTTCTCTCCCTGTGGGTGTCTTTTGGGCAGAATGCGGATGTTGAGCTTGGTGATGATGAGGCGGTGGTCTGTCCAGCAGTCAGAGTAGCACAAGGACTTGGTCACATACACATCCTACCTGTCCCTCTTCCTGACAATGATGTAGTCGATGAGGTGCCAGTGCTTAGAGAGAAGGTGCATCCATGGCATCCGGTTACAGGTAGGGAGGAAGAAGCCTGTATTGGTGATCAGCAGTTCATGCTCGGCACAAGTACGGTCTCTTATTTTCCTAGCACTCCATCCCAAGCAATGTGATCACAGCCTACTCTTGCATTGAAATCACCAAGAATGATGAGCTTATCTGCCATTGGAACATCAGCACTGACGGAGTGAAGATCCTCATCTGAATTTGTCATGGTTTGAGTATAGCAACTAATGATGGTAAGGTGCATTCTTCCAGACAAGAGGGGAGTTTCATGGTCATAAGTCTGTCATTTACTCCCTTGGGAGGTCCGGCCAATTGCCAATCAGTGCTGTCTTCACTGCAAAGTAGACACCAGCCTCGCAGCACTCTTCGCTTCCTCGACCACTCCAAAAAAAAGTGTATCAGGAGCCACTTTCACCAAGTTTGTCTTCTCCTTGCAAGCTGGTTTTGCTCAAGGCAGCAATGTGCACATTGTACCTGGCAAGTTACTTTCCTATTAGGGTCGTTCTCCTCTGGATCTTTCTGCATTGCCACTGTCCAGTAAGGTGCATACATTTCATGCACCAAGTGTGAGAGGAACAATCTTCATTTTCATCTTTGTATTTTGACTGGGAAGTAGGGTCCACACCACCCATGGTATGCTGGCTAGGAAAGTTTAGAGCAAGCAATTTTTAAGGCACCTTCCTCGTGCCATGGAGGTGAGCAGTGCATTCCTGAAGAGGGATATTCAGTCGCTCAGGAGCCTGCCGTACTCCACTACTGCTCTGTGTCAGTGGTTAATGACCCTAATAGCCTGAGCCACCTGTGTGCAGGTTTGTGGCTATGGCTGACAGTGTACCCACACCTGCCGCTTTGTCGCTTGCCTGTCACCACAGGACTTTAGTGGGTAATGAAATGGGATGAGTGGATGACAAGAATGACTTGAACAGTGACTTTGTTTTAAGTGAGAAAGAGTTGTGCAGGTCGCTGATCTTGTTTTCTCACCCAAAACCATCTGAATTCTACTGCATGACAATGCAGAGATGGCTGGTGATGGAGTTGAGTGCAGTCGATGACCAGGATGCCCTATGTGTCTCATTGAGCTCTTTAAAACACTCCACGCTGCTTTGCTGGGAAACATCTTTTTGCCTGTTGACCAGCAGATGATTCCTCCACGCGTGCTGCCAAATCCAGTCTTCACATGCTAGGTAGACAAAGCCTAACTCACTTAAGGGTTTAAGACCTGATACCATCTCTAGTAAAGTCTGTTCTCGGCTGATCCTAGCATTCAAGTGTATTCTGGACTGATCCCAGCGTAAGTAAACAACGTGCTAGGCTGATCCCATCTTAACTAAATCTATGCTAGGGTGATCTCTGCATAAAGTGTGTAGTCTGGGTTGACCCCAGATTAGTGGAATAAAGCTAGACTGATCCCAGCTTGAAGAAAATATTCTTATATTTTCCTATTTAAAACTGTAAAAGAAATGTTTTTAACTGGCATGACCTTTATGTTATTAGTATAGCTTATGAGTATCCAATTGGAGAAAAATATCTTATCTCATGGCAGCCCCATGTGTATGAACAATATAAGGGCACAACCCATGATTTATTCATTAATGGGAGGTCATGGGTCAGTGAAAGGTTTGATGCAGAGACTCTAAATCCATTGTCTGTACCATTGAAAAATCATAGAAGGGACTGATCACATGATACTCTATATGATTCTGCAATGTAATGTAAAATCATCTAATTTGGTTGGCTCTTCAAATTTGTCTGCCAATACTGATAGGAATAATTCTGTTCATGCCCACCCCCACCCCATGTGATTTTCTAACAAGCGCCTCGAAGACAGAAGAGGCTAATAGCAGTTTCTGGCTAATAACAGTTTCTAGCATAATTCCCTATCTGCCTCTCATTTTCAAGGTACATGTACAATACCCATATACATGTCTACAAACTTCTAATGCAATAATGCCAAAAGAAACACTAGTTAACTTGAGTCTAAAGGGAGAGGTGCTGTTACGACAGTCCAGGAATGCTCAATTCCCATCATCATTTGATCAAATAATACTCAAATCTATAAACTAGGCAGAAACAAGAAGAGAACAAAAAATTAAATAAATGTTATGACTTTTAAAACAAATTATATTCTCTTTTAAATAGCACATAATACATAGGTTCAATAGGCACTTTATTGTACGTATAAAGTAATCTTTGGCATAATGGGGGCAAGTCATGTCACAGCACACTGCACCAGCCCAGTTCTGAATATTTTGTGTTGCATAGGAGTGCCTAAGGAAGAGAGACTCGTGCGAGTTTGTAGGGTTGTTAGGTGTGTCTGACATCTGTATGTGGAGCCATAAAGGGCTGATATATGAGGTACATAGGGACCCTGATAACTGAAACTCAACGAGTCTGATCCTGAAGATGCCATGGCAAGAAACATTAGCCAATACTCCATACATGCTCCAAAGTACCTTTAAGTACTGAAACAAATTGGGGTTCCAAAGTCAAGTTGTGAATGCATGAAACTTGGCAATGGCCCAAAGGAAGAGAAGGGAGTGCCGTGATTGTGGAACAGTGCAACTGAAATAAGGCCTCCTTCATATAATAATCATGTCAATCCCATATAATTATTCCAATGCAAGTTTGCCTAAATAAATGCATTAAAAACTTATTGTATGTATCTTGTGATGTTGTCTCAGCTGTGTGGGTCGACTTATTCGTGGGTCATGCACTTTTTAATGTTAATGCCTAATAGTATTCAGTATCTGTTTATATGTGAACGAGCTATACGCAAGTATATAAGGTATGACAAAAATATCTAAGAAAAGATATAGAAATATCAGCAAATGAAAATTTAAATGAAAACTAATTGTGTTAATGATATGTCCAGCTTTTAAATAAGCTGAACTCTACATAATTTAAGAGTATTTGAAAGAATACAAACCAACTGCCCATTGACATGATTGTATATTTGATTCTGGGTCAGACACAACCCAATTAGCCTGAATAATGGCTGATGTTTGGTAATCCACATCTGAATCTGAAATTATAAGTGATTAAGAATTAAATCACAAATGTATACATGTTCAGTTGCCTCCACCTCATCCTGTACACAAGTTTATTCCTCATGGTCAAATAATAAAATGCCAAAGCAAACAAAATGTGAAGTACTGGTAAATTTTTCTACCTCTTGAATCTCACCTCCAACCCAAATTTTTTTGATGTCTTTGTTTATGCAAATGCAAGCTATCCACAAAATTTGTTAAAATGATATTTTATTAAATTTTAGTTTGTGAACAACTTGATGGTTATGAGTTATTGTAGGTACACACTGCCAGTGATGCAATGGGGATTGTCTGATAATGTCCATTGTGGGAGGAATTTGTGTGTGATAAGATGATGTAATGCCAAATTATAAGGCTTAGTCAGTGGTTAACACTTGGATAGGGGTGTTATGTATCTACCTTGAAAATGAGAGGTAAACAGGGAATAATGCAAGAAACTGTTATTAGCCTCTTACTTGCTGTCTTCATGGGGCTTTTTCCAGACAAATTCAAAAGACCCAACCACATTAGATAATCTGACTTAACATTGCTTCATATATATAGTACCAGGTGACAAGTCAGTTCTCCAGTTTTTCAAAGGAACAGATAATGAATGTAGGTTTTCACATCACTGGCTTTTCAATAAAATTAGAGTCTCTGCATCAATCTTTTCTTATTGATTTGTGCTGGAACTTTCTTATTGATTTGTGCTGGAACTTTCTTATTGATTTGTGCTGGAACTTTTCTTATTGTTTTGTGCTGGAACTTTTCTTATTGTTTTGTGCTGGAACTTTTCTTATTGTTTTGTGCTGGAACTTTTTTCTTAGGGATTTTTGCAGAATTTGAATCCGGTAGTTGTTCATATCGTGCAAACTGCCTATCTGTTTATCTTCCTGTTGTTGTGCCGTTAAAGTCAAGTTAACCCTCTTGCTCACCAGCAATGTCAAATTATAACATGACATTACCAGAGAAATGGTCTCTGCCAGACAATCTTCTATTCCAGCAATCATTTCAGCCTTGGAGAAATGAAATCCTGTCAATTCCTTTGTTCAGGGAATGTAGCAGCAATGGTGTTATGATAATCAAACAGTTCTCAAAACAGACAAGTTCACCTATTCACAACCAGACATGACTTCAACACATCGTAATAATTTGATAGTGACTCAATTGAAAGAAGAAAAGAGGATGTGGGGGTGGCATTGCAAAATACTCTGGCTACATTATCTGAAAGTGTTTTGCTCCTTAACTGACTCTAAGAAGTAAAATGAGGGAAGCACAGACCAATCTGACATGATATTCTTTAGGGCATGCAGAATCATTGCTGCTAGATGTCCTGTTACGTCTATTGGATTTAAATTATTTATTTTTTAATTGTTAAATCCAAATTTGTCATTTTGCTTTTAATATTCATTAATTGGGAGATTTTTCTAGAAAGTTCAGGCTGACCATCATTTAACTGTAAACAAGTTTTTGACCTTGGCTTGGTTACCTCATTATCTGACCTTGCTTCAGATTGATAAACAGGCCTCTAAAACTATTGGTTAATTTCAAGGACAAAATTTTATTTTTAGTTCTTGGGGGTAGGAAATATCTAGAGTACGTGATTTTTAGTGAAGGCAGTCTCTTTCTGTGACCTTCCATGAATCTCTATCAATTTCTAGAAAATCACGTGATCACTTGTTTACTTGAGAAAAACAGTTATATAGACTGTTGTTTGAGATAGAAGAGTTCAGTAGAATTTTGGGCTTTTTTCATGTTAAGTTGTGTATTTATGTTTGAGTGTTAATTTTAATTATCTTGTTCTGGACTTTGTGTCAATTCACTGGAAAAGAAGAATTATTCTATTTATTTGGAAAAAGGACATGTGTTTCATAATTTCATCTGGATGATAATAAAACAAGAACTGCATCACGTGACATTGTCAGCCATTTTGGATTACATCGTCAAGATTCGAACCTGGAATTATTAGAACATTTATTTATCAGGACTTGCAATTCCATTAGTGGATTATTTTGTGAATTCTATATTTGTTGGATTTGATTCTCTAAAACTGTAAGTTTATTTATTTTATGAAAATAATTGTACTTAATAAATTCATTGTTAAAGTTTTACAAGCTTGTTAGTTTTCACTCTTTGTTGCTGCTTATTCGAGCCTAAGCACGTAACAGTCCCCATCATGAACAAGAATGCAGTCCCAGATAAGACAACACCCATCCATTCAGTTACAGTTGCAATATAGGAGGCAGAATTCTTGCCATTCGTGGGAAAGTGCATCAGAATTCGCGAACAAATTCAAGAAGGTGCACAGATTCCTCCACCTCTCACCTTATGCAGAGGAAATTCTACAGGATTTGAAACTTCTGCCATTAACGAGTAGAATAAAAAAAATTGTCTAATTTGGTAAAAAGTGCTCTTTCTCCATACTCCATGGAAGCTTAGAGGCGCAGTTGGTTATTTTATTTTTATAAATAAAAAAAACACTTTGCAGTTTCTACTATAACTACCGTTGTCATGGCTATTGACTATGTACAGAAATTAAGTCCTGTTTTTCTTCTTTCTCAAAAAACTTCTGCAAACACTCCATAACATTTGCCGCAGATTACCACTGATAAATGTATTCTGTAAAATAGTCATTCTAGTCCTGCCTAGATTCACTCACAACGCATTCCATATGGCTCTATTTAAGTCCATGTTTTTCCTCGCACTTAATGCATTCTTGCAGTTAGGGGAAATTACAGACAACCTGATTGTGGATAACCAACTATAGTTTTCTTGGATTCTAATCAGTGCCACTGGTTTAGTTGTTTACACATTACAAAGACTCCAAAAGTACAATTTTGCCTAAGTAGTCCTGCCCCAAACAGTACAAAACCAGTGCCCTGTCAATTCACTGATAGTGGGATGGCATTTGGGACTACTCTTCCTTACCTCTTGGGTGGGGGGATTTTCCTATAACTAGACAGGAGTTCAACCAAGCCTTGCAGACATTGCTCGTGATATGCTATTTTAATCCTCCTTTATTCAAAACTCATAATTTTAAGATTAGGGAAGCATCAGGGTGCTAAGCATTGTCTATCAGACAGTACTATTTGGGTCTTGGGTAGGCGCCAGTCATATAACTGGTTCTGCTTTTCGATTTTCTCCTTTCAGGTCTTGTAGATAGACAGACTTGTACCGATGTCCACATCATATGGACACTGCACTTCAGATGGATTTATTGTAGAGCACTTCACTTCATATGGTTTCATGCAAGATATAATTATCTTTCAGCCTGTAATTCTTCCACTGGTGTTCTATGACAGGGAAATACAAATCTGTTTTGGATAATGCATGCACAGCTCAGCAGTGTCATGCATGCACAGACTGATACAGCCATCGACATCATATGGCACTGCTCTTCCTATAGGTTATTAAAGAGCACTTCATATGGGTTCATTGAAGGCATGACTATCGTACAACACATCATTTTTCCACTGTTGTTCAGTGCCATGGAATGCTAATATTTCTGGATACTGTGTGCCATTATGACACATGTGCAGAACTGGTGGTGTTACTGGGGAAATTAGTGGCACAAGACAGTAATTCTGGTGAATTGTGACAATTCTGCAACTGCTAAAATCATTTATGGCAGATCCAAAATACCTCTTATAATGAAATTTGTTCCAAGATGAATATGGTGTCCTGCCAAAGGACAAGTCATTATTCAGGCTCACCATATACCTGAACGAGAAGTTGCAGCACTTAGTGCCCCAAGCAGATCAATTGTATACCCCTTGGCTTCAGAGTTGTCGCTATTTGGACACAATGTGTGCAGGACTTAAGGTGTTTGTCAGTGTTCAATAATAATAGGTCAGTGTATGGAACTGTCTTCAAGTGTTTGTGGAATGTTTCAGGCATATCAGGTGTTTGTGCCTGTGCTTACTTTTTGCCCATACTTTCAGAAGATGTTTTGAGTGTTTTTGTCACATACCGTCACACCAGGCTGCGGCTGCAGTATTCCACAATTAAGATGTACCTTGCAGGAATTAGATTCCATTACCTACAGGCTGGGCATACTAACCCTATCCATGAGTCCAAAAGGCTGCAATCCTTACTTCATGGGACAAAAAGAAAAACATCTCAAACAGTAAGCCTAGATTTCATATTATATAGTTGTCAGCTTTGTTAAGTGAGGGAGTATTTTTACCAGATGCTGATCTGACACCACAGTGCATG
This sequence comes from Unio pictorum, assembly GCA_030141615.1. Lineage (NCBI taxonomy): Eukaryota > Metazoa > Mollusca > Bivalvia > Unionida > Unionidae > Unio > Unio pictorum. The sequence goes on from JARLTB010000110.1 coordinate 8,800,740, forward strand.
TGTCTGGTGACATTTCTTGAATTCTTGTGATGTGGTGAATTCACAGTTCAATCACTGCAGAGCATTTCTTCAAGCAACTACCTAAGGTACAGATAGCAAATTTAGAATCTATTCTTAGGGATTTTTGCTGGCCTGCCACCTTCCCCATCACCACCGATTAATGGATACATGGTGGGTTGTGTCTTATTCATGCGCATGGGGCTGCCATGTGATAGCATATTTTTTTCCCAATTGGACAGTCATATGCTATACCCATAACGTTGATAAATTTCATTTGCAATTAAAACAAAGCAGTCTTGGCATTGATTTAGTTAAAGATGGGATCAGACTAGAATATACTCAGATATTGGTATTAGGCTAGCACCAATTTTACTTGAGCTGGGATCAGCCCAGAATAAATTGTAATGCTGGGATTAGCTGAGCACCGATTTGGAATAAGTCTTTCACACTGAGCTGGGGTCAGCCTTGCACCAGTTCTAGTTGAACTGGCATCAGCCCTCAGTCCAGAATACACTGTATTGCTGGGATCAGCCTAGCACCAAATGGGAATCAGTCTTTCACATTGATCTGGGATCAACCTAGAACCATTTCTAGTTAAACCATTTTTTTTTCTTATTTCGGTCTTTGTTACCATGATACCCTAAAACTGAAATAATATTTTCTTAACCAAAGTGAAGCTGTCCATTAAGTGTGGTAAGTGTAGATGGATGCAAACTGACTGATGACTGACAAAAATCATGACATTATACAATGTCCTATGGCAATAAAATAAGTGCGTGTCTGTGTGTAAATGAGATGCAATGCAAGTGAAGAAACACCTCTTATGCAAATTTGTTTATTTAAGGAATGTCTGTTTAAATAGACAGATAGACACTTAATAGGCCAAGTACAGTGTGATTTCATTTAAATGAGATAGAAATGTAAACTATATAATATAATACGTTTTTTTTTTAGGTTTACTTACCAATAGCCCAAATGTAATCAATGATAGGACTCTCAGGATCATAGAAATCCCACTCTGCATGGATAGATGACCAGTCATGAAGAAATACTGTGTGAGCTGTCACATGACCTTGTGGACCTAAATCACCATCTTTTGCTAGAGCTACTGCCTGCATATGTAAATCATCCAAAGCAAAACCAGCACTCCCAGTGTAACTGCCTATCTCAAGAAAACTCTTCTCCTGATGCCCAGTAAAATAGAATGTATGTTTATGCCATGAAAACATGTCATTCATTCCATCAGAACTGAATGTTTGTGGCCTGTTGTACAGAAGAAATACACGATAATCACCGCCAAATTTGATGTAGCCTTCATTACTGATAATATCATTACTCTCAAAAGGCAAGTGACTAGTGTAAAACATAAACCTGTAGCTTGTGCCAACTGAAATGTTGATAATATCTTGCAATATGGACCCTTTTATGATGACAAATGAGTCTCCATCACTGGCCAAGGAATCATTTGATGAGATGATGTATGCACAGCTGCTCAGGTTATAGAACCAATTCTGAATAATGTTACCACTACATGTCTTGTGAGTTTCAACATCTTTTAGTGCTGAAGAATCATCAAAATTTTCAAAAGATGGGTTGAAAACAAGATTTTCTTCAAAAGCCAGTTTCTGTTTTCTGATAGGTGGAGTTGCATCTATGATGACACCATTAGATTCCGATATATTTGAAGCATGTCCTGCTACATCTGTAGCTATGACCTTATGAACTAGACTGGTTCCTGAAAATACACAAATAGTATAATAAACTTGAGTGAAATTACAGTCTACATTTATTAAAATGCTAACAAATGTCCACAGAATAAACTAAAAGAAGTTGTACAAGGGGCATTGAATTAATGATCATTAAGAAAAGACAGAATTAGTTTAAATGTTTAATTTAATGCTTAAATGAGGGAATACAAAATGTTTACATATATGGTGTACTGTCTCAACCTGAAAATTATGTGTGGAGTCACAGAACACTAAATTCAAGATCTATTACTAATTGTATTACTTATTATTAAACCTGCCCATTTTATTTGGATACAAACTTATCTATATAGTTACATGTATCTCTATGCAGATGATACAACTGTTTGATGCATCCAAAAGACATGAATTGGAAATCTTTCTATATGCAATCCTAACTCGGCTGGAACAATGGCATGTTACTTAATAGTTATGAAACTAAAATAAGCCTTATCTCTAAAAAAGAAAGAAGAACAAATCTTGATAATGATGAAATGAGTCTAACATACAAGGATATAAACTTCAAAATGGTCTGCCATGATTGAAAATTTTCTATTTTTGTAAATAATAATTTATCATGGACAAACTGAATCAATTATATGCAGTAGGCCTCCCTCTTATATGGCCACCCTTCTGCAATGGAAAAGTGGCCTTATAAGATGGGTGGCCTTTCCAGGGGGGGGTATATTTTTACGAGAAGTATATGTAATGTATGTAGTAAGAAAGCTATTTATTTCAAAGCATTTAATATCTTTGTTTAAAAGTAACATTAATCAGCAAAATTTTCTTCATGTTATAATAACAAACTTATTTCAACTGAATATACGTTGAACTTAATAGTTCTTTTTCTTGGCATAAGTGTGATATGCAGGCAGGGATAATTGCCTATTGGTGTCATGCACATTGAAAATGCATTCAAAAACGTCATTTACATCTTGGTACATACATAATTATCTTCCATTTGCTCCATTTTTCCACTGCTGCTGAATAACTTTCTTATTACTTTGTTTATTCGAGTCATTTCAACATAAACTTGTTTTTTCCCCCAAGTCTTTTCTACATAAAATTGTTCGACAAGTCCCCCTCCCCTGATGTCGTCGAGTAGAATAACCAACTTTCTTCTAAAATAATGTCTCCGTTAACGCAATGATATGTTAATGTTTGATAATGATTTATTCGGGTGTTGCTAACTGTATGCGATTTAATTATGCACACAAAACTGTGTAGAGTGGAAGAAATTTGGTCTTCGTAAAGGAAGCCATAAATGTCTTGTCACATGATTTTTCGGTCTTTGTCTGGTAGCCTGTTTTCTTTAAGGTACTCTGTGTGTGCCAATGCACAAAATCTATTTTTAGCCTATGCTGACCCTGTTATGACCTTAACAATTACGTCTGGCTATAATTATCAAAGGGAAGAACTTGACATGTGTTAAGCCCCAAGCACTTATTATAACATTATTGAGCCCAATTCCTGTAAATATAGACTTTTATAGATAATGATATACTATTAATCGTTAGTCAACACTTCTAACTTCTACTGCATACACATTATTTAAATCTGACTGCAATATTATTTGGGGTAGTCACATGAAAGGACCATATCATTTAATATTTTACCTTCTAATTCATTTGGGAAAGCTAAGTTATTGGAAAAGATATTAAAATATATAAGTGTTCTCTAAACTATTTGCAGCAAATTATTTCCAGTACAGGCATTCTGGTAAAACTTTCTACCTGGGATCCAGGCCAAACAAACAATAAATCCGTAAGACCAAATAAATAATTGCTCCCTAAAAGTGTCTAATACTACTGAACGTGCCTAATGTACTGCTGAAATCCATAACTCTTAGACTAGTAGCTTCAGATGTGTGTGTGTGTACATATATTTATATATGTGTTTGTGGTTAATGATGTGCATTTGAGTGTGAAAGATATTGATCCCAAGATGATATTTGTATTCCTGAAAATTCTAAAGTATTTTACAAAATGCAAAAAAAATTCATAATGGCCTAAACATGGGGCCCTTTTGTGCACATGGAATTGTAGTCTGAGCTTGTGGGAATTTGAGTTAGTATTTGTGATTTTGTTTCATTAGCCTGGACCTATGTCTGAAAACATTGTCTTTGATCACTGAGCTTTATTTCTATTTCAGGGGCAAGTTGTTAATCTTGTATTAGCCCACTAAAAGGTTTAAGTTAATTTGTTACTTTTTAATCTGATGCTTTTGATGTAATAAAGTTTAGCATAAGTCTACCTGTCTCAAGGAATTTTGTGGTCATCCTCTCTACTTTTGTGTTGAGATGAACATCTTGTAATGGTATTATATCACATCCAGTCAGGTTATCTTTCTTTGTCACACACCATGAGTACTTCATCAATCCAGATTCCAAATCTTCAAACCCATGCCATGTGGCAGCCAACAAAGTTGATGAATTTTGGTATTCTGCATCACCAGGGCCTGAATATTTTAAAAGGTGTTATAATCTGTTTCTTTCTATATTTTTACATGAAAGTATTGTCAAAAGAAAGAAAAAGAAGTCACCTGTCTGAATCATCTATACTAAACAGCCAGTTTTCAAAATCATAAAACTCAAACTATGGAATAAATTAATCACTAATAAGAGTGTGTGTGATTAGGATTTTTAACGTAGCTTAAAAAAAATGTCATATCGCTATGATGTCCACAGTGAGGCAGTTTATAGTGATGTTTAGCACTCTGGCATCAAGCCACAGACATGTAGCATGATGTCCCATCCAGTCACATTATCCTGACACCAGTCCTAACACTAACCTCTTAATGCTGAGTGCCAAGCGAGGTAGATGTTAGTACCATTTTTGTAAGTCATTGGTATGACTTGGCTGGGGATCGAACCAATGATCTCCTGCTTCCGTGGTGGATGCTCTAACCACTAGGCCACTGGAGTGGTAATCAATAATAGGAAGCCATCAGGTTTAATTTTTTTCGCTCACTTCTTCGAGGATGGTGATACATGTAATACCAGATTTTACTGTATGTGTTATGTGTCTGAATTAATTATACTAAACAGCCAGTTCTCAAAGTCTTTTCATTCAAACTATGAATGAAATTAATCACCAATATGAAACTGTCAGTCTTTTTCTCATTTCCATGTGGATGATGATAATAGCAGATTTTGCTGTATGTTTTCTGCGAATTTTTGTTGAAATAAATAAACAATGTGAGAAAATGTGATGACATTAAATATCTTCCAACCAAACATGTAAAAATATTATCATAGCTCAAACATTTGGGTTAAAATACATGGTTTAATTTAAGATACATCTAAGTTCTAATGCATATTTAACTGAAAAATTCATTGTTTGGCAAATGACCTATGACCCTATATATTTGTTGCAAAAGTTTCATTACTAATCTTTAAGCTTCAATATATAATAAAGCAAAATGATTATGCTGCAGGACATTTCTGGAACTTCTAATATGATAAACTGTTTGGTACACCAGTAACATGCCGTTCTGACTAAATTTCTTAGACTTAACTGTCATTTTAGTTGCTTGAATTCCTTGACATCATATGTATGCATTATAGAATGACTGCATTTCTCTCTGCATTCTTACTCTGACATCAGATGTATGCATTATAGAATGACAGCATTTCTCTCTGCATTCTTATGCATCTTTTAAGCAATACCAGATAAGAGTGAATTAAAAATGGTGAAGCAAATGGATTTAAAATATTATAAATGCTTTTTTTTGTAAATGTTCCCTTAACAGTATTAATTTTTCAAGTCTGTGTTAAAACAATCCATGGAAAATGTAATTTTTTTGGTATCAAGTGTGGTATTTATTCATTCTATTTTTAGCATAGCCACAAACAGCATCAGAAACAAGATAATTCCTTTACGGCAAAATAAATTCAGTGACATTTATAAACTGATGTTCACTATTACTAGGTTACTAGGATTCTGTAATATTAAATAGACAGGAAGACATATTTGACAATAAATTGAAATATATATATATATGTTACTAATGAGCCAATGCAGTATTATTTTCTAGAGTATTTATGGGTTGTAAAATCAGATTTCTATCAATAGCTCTACTCACCACTACCATCTAATATGATACCAACAATGGGAGGCTTTGTATCAAGGCGAAATCCATCAGAGACTACAGTCGTATGTAGACCAGCATAGTTATATGCTAAAACATTGGTATAGTAAGTTACATCTGGCTCAAACGCATATTCACTTAGATCGTATCTGGTGATATTAGGATCAATGGAAGCATCAACTATATGAACATCGTGGCCTGAAATTACATGAAAAATTAGATGCAAATACGTCATCAGCATATTTTTAGATCTTTCATTCATTTTGAAACAGAATGATTTGTATTGACTAGAAAGGAAGAGTAAAATTTGAGGTGGACTGTATGTACTCAGAAAATTTTGCATTTAATTATTCAAAGTTATCAGTCATTTGACATGCCTGTTAACTTTCACACTGATACTGGGAGAAAAACTCCTGCTATTTGTGCTCATTCCACGCCTTTCTCCTGATCTTATATCTCCCAATTTTTGCACAGAACTCCCAATTATTATATTATATATATATATATATATATATATATATATATATATATATATATATAGATCAATTTTCAGTTCTCTTTAAAACATTCTAAATAAATAGATATATCTAATCACAGTAGTCTACTTTTAATTCAGTACAACAATACAACAAATACTTCAATAAGCCAGTTATCAAAACACAGTGGGCACTTAATTAGGTTCTCAGAGAAATCTTGTGGACATAGTTGTTATGATAGATTATGTTAAGTCTCATTTTCACTGATCTCAATTTCCTTGAATATCTTTAATTACGATGTACTAAAAATGTTGTTTGTAATCAAAATGTAACCATCTATAAAACTTCAAAATGTTGATTAAAATTCCATGTCCTGTCTACTGTGTTACCAATTTTGATAGCAATTTTATTCACGTTCAAGAAAGCAAATTTTTAAGTAAATTATGTTTCTCCGAGAATACTTACCCAATCACATTAACATTAGGAATATAAGCCTGCTACCTCGTGAATCCAGTCCTACCTAAAGATGAAAAAAATCGTCTTTTCTGTCTTTGTTCTATAGACAAAGGGCAATAACTCTTGCCCCTTACCTCCACTTGCCAACGCTAGGTGTCGCCAGTTTTTAAGCTGAGCAATAAATACCATACGAGGATGCTCACATGGCGGGGTGGTTGGGAGGTTAGTTTAAGTAATGTAATTGGGTAAGTATTCTCGGAGAAACATAATTTGCTTAAAAATTTGCTTTCTCCATTGAATACGTTCCCCAATCACATTAACATTAGGAGAATAGGTAATAGGAGGAGGGAATGCTGAGCATCCTACCTCTACCCCGGGTATCCTCTAGGGAATGATGGCTGCATTCCCCATTTGAACGATAACCCGTTCTCCTGATTTAATCAGCAACACAGCCCAGGGTCACGTGATATGTGACCCCTTTATACGGTAAAGAAGATAGTTATTGAAATATTCTTACCTACAATAAAATGTTTCTGGCGAATCCAGCAAAGCTAATAGGCTGTGCTGATTGTTGTACATGGGTCTGGTGAGCATCTGGGCTGCCAACACCGGACTTACTTGATTCAAGGTTTACCTCTGCGAGGACAAATCTTTGAGATAAAACTGGAGATGGTTGACTCTGCATGCCAGCCAACAGCTTCTATTATATCTCGGATAGAAACATTGCGTTCAAATACAAGGCTCACTGAGATGGCTCTAATCTCATGAGCAGTAATCTGCATGAGGCGGCTCTGATCTTGTGAAACCTCAGAGTACGCTGAGCGTATAACTCACTTCAGCCATGAAGCAAGGGCTTGAATGGTGATATCCCATTTTCCAGCTATCACCAGAAGAGGTGCTTGTATGTGACCTGACTCACCTCTGTGTGTTTAAATGGTGCTAGAGTGCACAACAGGATCTTGCATGGCTGCTGCTCTTGACTTGTCTATAAAAGAAAGCAAGCTAATGACGACTCTTTGACTGCCAATGGACGGTAACCTATTTTTTGGCTACAAAGCCTGGCTGTGTCAAGAGGACCACTGAACCATCTGATCTGAACTGATCGGGTCACTGGAAAGGACCTGTAACGCACTCACCCTGCATGCTGAAGCTATGACTATCAAGAAATCCGATTTGTATGATAGCAGCTTTAACGAATTGTGGGCTAAAGACTCAATACTGTCTAAACTGAGCCATGTTAAATCCCAGGACAGATTCAATTTGGAAACAGGGTGAGGGATATTAGTCGATTGAACTCAAAATGGCTAAAAGATCTGACAGATCTTTGTCATGGCTGATATCACATTTACCATGATGGTGGAATGTGTCTGTTATCATGGAGCAGTAGCATTTGATAGTAATTGGAGCCAACTGTTTTTCCTCGAAAAGCCAGAGAGTGACACTCATAGGAATGATGTTAATGATATGGTACCAGTCCCTGAAAACATGCCACTTTCCTTCGTAAGCCTTCAGAGTAGAGGGCCTTCTTGCTCTCAAGATTCTCTCCACAATCGAAGATTTAAATTGTTTGTCTTGCAAGGCCGTCTGGGCAAGAGCCAAGCGTGAAGATAAAGATGGTCTGGACAGGGGTGGAACACCTGTGACCGCAGTTGCTTGAGAAGATTTGGGCTGACTGTAATCTTCCTGGGTAGATCTATCGCCAAATCGAGTAGATCGGAGACCTAGGAATTGTTCCATCTGAAAGGGGCAATCAGAATCATCTGACTGTTATGACCCCTTAACCTCTGGATTATTTTCAGTACCAAGACCATGGGAGGGTAGGAGAATGCCCACAACCCCTCCCAGCTGATTGACAGAGCATCCATGGCCGAAGCTTCTGGGTCTGGAACCGGAGAGACGAAGGTGGACAACTTGCAATTCCACCTTGATGCAAAAGATCGATCATCAGACGTCCCCAAAGTGTGTGGCTGAAAGTGTTTCATCACACTTACTGTGTGCCAAGTCGTGTTCTGGTCAACTCAGGCATCTACTCACAGCTGAATTGTCCATTTTTTCTTTCCAAATCCAACTTTAAATGTTTCTTGTCTCCATAATGCTTGCGCAGTTCAGCAAGCACTGTGCGCACATCTACCATTCGCTCAGAGGGAACATTGGTTCTGGTACAGCTTGCATCTCTGTATAGCATACCAGGTGACATAGATGATGCAATTCCATCATAAATGACAATTTCACTAATTCTCCCTTGTGGAGAAGCCGTGAACATATGGACGGTCGGCATTGCCGGCTGGTTTGTCTGGCGAATGGTCGGCCTGAATGTCGTCGATGGTTCGGCTATCACTGGTACCGGCCGCTCCAAAGGCCGGGCTTGACGGACAGATTTCTCATTAAAATCTCCATCATAGTATTGATATGTTGCCGGCAGTTCAACTTGACAGACGGATTTGTCACTAAAATCCCCGTAAATCATAGTTGGTCGGCCCGTTTGAGCAATAAGGTCCCCATACTAAGCACTGCCGGATGGTTTGTCTGGCATGTGGTCCACTGGAATGTCGGCAACGGTCTGGCTATCACCGGTACCGGCCGCTCCATGGCCGCTCCATGGCTTGGCTGGACGGAAAGATTTCTCACTAAAATCTCCGGCATAGTATTGGCATGTTGACAGCGGCGGTACAGCTGGACGGACAGATTTTTTCACTACAATCCCAGTAAATCGTAGTTGGTCGACCGTTTTAGCAATACAATTGGACGGCCGGTGACGTCGAGGTTGTATAATGAAATAGATCCAATGGATCTGGTAAAAACCCCATGCATCTTGACTTACAGGCCCGAAGGCCATGCTTGGAAATGCGGGGGGGACTTATGCCCACTGGGCAGCCTAAAATTGGGGGAACTTATTCAGTGCCGTGTTAACTCGTAAATGACAACACGAGTACCGCCATTAACTTGTCGCAAGGGGGTCGTCCAAAGACAAAGTCTACTGAAACGACAAAGGGAGATAAAACAAAGCACAAATTAGCAATTCAGCACGTTATTAATTCACTAATACCATAACCATTACTAACAGAGTAATCAAAATTATTCAGTGCCGTGTGAACTCGTAAATGACAACATGAGGACCACCATTAGCGTGCTCTGTCCACGTTGCAACGTGGTCATCCAAAGACGAAGTCCATAAAGGTGACAAAGTCACTCAAAATTTGAAATTATTGTAAAATAATGTATACAACCTGTAGAAGAATGATTATCCAACACAATAATTCCAAATTTAACTTCGGATGGTCCGAATTTACACTAAGATGGCTTGGATTCATGGATGACTGATTGTACGTGGTTGCACAGTACAAGCGAAGCTTAAAAACTGGCAACACCTAGGGTTGGCAATGGGAGGTAAGGGGCAAGAGTTATTGCCCTTTGTCTATAGGACATAGAAAAGACGAATTTTCATCTTTTGGTAGGGTTGGATTCGCAAGGTAGCAGGCTTATATTCCTAATGTTAATGTGATTGGGGAACATATTCAAAGGAGAAATAGGGATACATTTTGGGAGTATTTTCTGGTTTAAAAATTGTGTCCGTGCCTGACCCTGCATTATAAGTGTGTTTGTGAGTTATCAGGGTGTTAGTTTTTAAAGGAGTGGTGTAACATAATTTATAGTACAGATACCATGATTTCATTGTTCTCAGAGAATTCATTGTAGTTTATTGATAAAACATCAGACTCCTGTGATGTTATGCAATCCACAGAAGCCATGTTTAATTTCATCACCAGTGAATACTACTATGATGAAATAATTGTATTATTACAAAAGTTTAACCATTATCAAAAAATGATTTCTAAATATTTTAAACCCTTACATACTACTAATATAAGAAAATAAACCAAATCAAAAAATAAACCAGAACAATAACATTGTCAGTTTCAATCCCAAGAATGATCACTGTGAATGCTGTATCTCCATTCCCACCAAAAAAAAAACCTTACATGTGTGAACACCTAGCATTACTGTACTGTATATACTACTGTGTACTGTATATACTACTGAATATACAAGTGTTAATTACCATTAAAATTAAACTAAACGAAGGAACAAAGAAACATACCATGCAGCATGTGCCCTCAGAATAAATTTTATTTAGTAAACAATGAAAAAATGTCTTTTGAGTTGAGAATAAGCAAATAAAGTGGGATATAAATTAGGGGAAAACTAGTTGCAGACAGACAGATCTGGCAGACAGGTGAATGGCCAACACAGTGGACCCAGTCACTAATTATAACACTCCCCAAAAAAGGCAATCTCCAGATGTGCCAAAATTACAGAACTATCAGTTTGATCAGCCATGCTAGTAAGGTGATGCTGAAGATCATCTTGAACAGACTGAACCCACAAGCAGAAGAAATAATCGCTGAAGAACAGGCAGGGTTCCGTATGGAAGAAGCACAACAGAACAAATTTTCAATCTTAGGGTTCTGTGTGAAAAGTACTCACAACATTAACAAGACATCTATAATGTGTTCATAGATTTCAAAAAGGCTTTTGATAGAGTGTGGCATGAGGCATTGTGGGCCACAATGAAGAAGTACAACATGGGCAAAAAGTTGACCAACACCATCAAGCAGCTGTACGCCAAGGCTACCAGTGCAGTAATTGCTCAAGGTTCTGTGAGGGACTGGTTCAAGACTACAGTTGGAGTATGGCAAGGCTGTCTCCTGTCACCCACGCTTTTCAACATTTACTTAGAGCACATCATGAGCGAAGCCCTGGAAAACCACTGTGGGACAGTCAGCATTGGAGGGCATAACATCACCAACCTCCGCTTTGCAGATGACATTGATGGGCTGGCAGGCAGTGAAGATGAGCTTGCCACCTTAGTGAAGAACCTGGATAAAACATCTTCCAGATTTGACATGGAGATAAGTACCGAGAAGACAAAGCTGATGACAAACAGTGGCAAACAAATCTCAACCAAGATTAAAGTCAGAGGATAGGAACTGGAAACAGTGGGCCAATTCAAATGTCTTGGTTCCATAATCACGGAAAAGGGATCAAGAGCAGAAATTTTGTCACGAGCAGCACAAACAACGGCAGCTATGTCAAAGCTAAGACCCATCTGGAGAGACAAGAACATCTGTCTGAAAACTAAAACCAGACTATTGAGAGCACTAGTCGTCTCAATCTTTCTGTATTCATGTGAGGCCTAGACCCTGACAGCAGAATTACAACGAAGAATTCAGGCACTTGAAATGAGATGCTACAGAACCATCCTTGGCATTTCTTACATGGACCACATCAGAAATGAAGAATTGCGCAACACCATCAGGCACAAAGTAGGCCATTATGAAGACCTCCTCACAATTGTCAAAAAGAGAAAACTAAAATGGTATGGCCATGTCACTAGAGCCAACAGTCTATCCACAACAGTACTGCAGGGTAGTGTCCAAGGTGGTAGAAGTAGAGGTAGACAGAGAAAAAGTGGAGTGACAACATCACAGAATGGACCAGGAAAAGTTTTGCAGAGACACAGGCATTGGCAAATGATCGAGTCAAGTGGAAGGAATGGGTCGGATGTTCAGTGCCTCAACGACCACACTAGGTCAAGAGACTGATGATGATGATGAGTTGCCATACATGTATGGTAGCTCGAGACTGCATATTTACAACAAAATCAAGCAATGGTTTATTTGCCAATCAATTGCTAGTGTTTACATACACACAAAGTAGAACATAGTTTCTTTGAAGTATGTCAGAGGGGCAGTCCTTTTCACAAGATAATTGCAATGACAAGGATTAACTGTTAATTAATCACACATTTTCTTGTTATTGTTTTCTTAAGAGAGACCTATAGCTATTGCGAAGTTTGGCCACAGCTGACCAGAATATTTAAAGAGGGCGTGTCATGGGGGAAAGTAAGGAGCATCAAAGGGAGAAATTTCACATGCATTAGACTGGAAAGGTCGGTCAATACTTAGTAAAAACTAAGCTTAAAAATTGTCATAAAAAACTCCCAATTTTATGTCTCAAAATCTCTCTATTTTTCTTCAATCTCTCTACTTGGCTTTTAAAAAGTTGACAGGTATGCTATGAGAATGTCTTGATTGTAAAGTCTCTTTTATGCACAACAATAAATACAATGTACCGAAGTGTATGAGGAAAGATGTAATACATCCATAGTAAGAAAATATAGGATAAATTATTATATATATTCATTATATCTTTCATTTTCTGTCAAATAAGCCACTTTTCATTAATTCCAATTTTTACATCAAAATCAGAACTAAAATAACATTGATACTTTATTAAAATATTTTAAAATATATGTCTCTTTCAGTGGGGGTTACTCATGGGTTAGAATCTAAATAAACAAAACTATGAATCCCAATCAGTGCTAAGCTGATTCCAGCATTACACTGTATTCTGAGCTGATCCCAGCTCAAGTAAAATCTGATCTGAGCAAGACTGATCTGAGCATTCTAGTGAATTCTGGGCTGATCACAGTTTAAAGTACACTATGCTCAACGCTGTTCCAGATATAATAGTGTATTCTGGTGGGCTGCTCCCATCTTCAAGTAAATCTATATACTAGGCTGATCCCATTATTATAGTATACTCAGTGAGCTGATCCCAGCTCAAGTATAATTGGTGCTAGGCTGATCCCAGCATTAAAGTCTATTCTGGGCTGATTCCAGTTTCCAGAGACTGTGCTAAGCTGATCTCAGCCTTTAAGTGTATTCTGGGCTGATCCCAGCTTAAGTAGACTAAGTGCTAGGCTGATCCCAGCATACTAGTGTATTCTGGGCTGATCCTATATCAGGGGTGCACAGCCTTTTTCAGCCAAGGGCAAGATTGCATTTGCTAAGCTCACTCAAAGGCCACAAACATGATGCTACATGTTTCTTACAACAGCAACATGGTAAACAAAATTAATGATAAAAAATGTTGTAATAAACTACTGCTTAACTTAAATTGTTTATATAATTCTAATTTTAGTAGCCTAGTAGAGTTTTAATTTCTTTAATAAAGTTACTGTTCATTGGCCAGATTTCTGTCTTGTTTTAATTTGCCCTGAGGGCTGGACAGAACATGTTTGGAATCTGACCCAACCCAGCCTGTGGACTGTGCACCCTTGTCCTATCTTAACTAAATCTATGCTAGGCTAATCCCTGCATAAGAGTGTATTCTGGGTTGATCACATATTAGTGGAATTGAGTTATGCTGATCCCAGAAATATATACCTAAAATAACTTAAGATCATCAAGTTGTGCATAAACTAAAATTTAGTAAATTATCAAACAAATTTAGGTGATCTTTATGAACGGTATATACGTTTTATTTTTACAGTGCAGGCACTAGGGCTGGTGTCACCCAGTGCAGTAACTCATAGTGTCACCCTCAGAGACTTCCTTTCTGCACGAAAATTTCAAAACTTTTATAGACAGTCATGTGCGGTAACTCATCGTGTCAAATCCCGTGGACGTCATTCCCGTACAAAAATTAATTTCTTTTATAGACAGTGATTTTCTTGTCAACCCCTAAGATGGTGCCACCTGGTGTGGCTCACAAACTGGTATAACCCCACTGTATTCTTAATATAGATTCACTCAGATTATCATTGATCTAGTTTACACACTGGAAAACTCAGTCAGATTGTTTTGGCATCTCTTTTGTCTATAATTGACAGATTTGTCTTGTTTTCTGACAGCAACCCAGGCCAGATAATTGTTAAAACCCTCAAACCTGCATGGCTTACAAGCGAATTTTGACTGGCATCTACGGCAGTACTTTCATGTGTAACTGCACTACTCCTTAATATTAATTAGCAAGATTACAATATCTGCCTAAAACCACCAATTCCTCCCTTAATGGTCATTATAAGACAAAACCCATTGCAAAACAGGCAATATGTATCTAAATTAACTCAAAATCATCAAGTTGTACATAATCTAAAATTAATAAATTATCATTTGTGATGAGGATACTAAGCCTTTCAAAGTGTCTTCAAAGCTACATGAATTTGTCAAATTCATACTCGAATACAAACCAAGTTTAACACAGACATTACATATACACTTATTATAGCCAGGCTATTATTGAAAAATATGATAAAGTTTACATTAAGGTACATTCAAACCTTGTGGGTATCTACTGATGTAAAGCTGAAACTTCTCCAGTGAATTCTTGTCAACAAATTTATCTAACCAGTCCACGAAAAAACCATTTGTGTCTTTTATGTAGTCAATTTCAGAAGTTCTTCCCGTCACATGTTCTTTCACCTGCAATGAAATCACAGAATATATTCTTACGTAGAACATTCAAAAATGTATTCTTCAAAGAATGTTACTGTCATCACGAATCAGTGATTAATTTTTTCAATAAATTATTGTACAATGTATTGCTGTTATGCAAGAATATTCCTACTTTTGGTTTCTTTGACAGGGTTTATACAAAATTCTGAATGGTGAATTCAAAGACTTTTCCAAAACTTTCAAAGACCAAAAACATAGATTTCCAAGACTTATTTTTGCAAACATTGCAAACTACTGTAACAATATTGTTTACTGATGAAATAAAACTAAACAGGTCATCAAATAAAAAAACATGTGAACTCAACTATATCAGAAATTAACAACCTTGGACAATTTTAGTTGTGAGTATGGAAAGAAATTAAAATGCTTGCAATGGGTTTATTTCAAATTTCAAAGACTTAAAGACTTTAGGGTAATTTTCTCAATTTTCACCATTTTTAAAGGCCTTGACCTCATTTTCCCCAAACTGTCAATGACCTTGAAAGACTGTAGGAACCCTGTTTTATATTGTCTTTTCATGTCTATGAAACAAAGTGATCATATGTCTTTTAAAAGTAATCTCTAAGGTGGAAATAAAAATGTCCAAGAAATATATAATCGTGTAAATTTACCACACATGATACATGATAGCTACAGTTTCCAAAATATTACAATCTGATTCACTTTGGTGCTGTATGGCACACCAACACATGTAGGTTATATAGTTCTGAGCAACTGGAATAATGTCCCAAACTATTGGGAGGTTTTTCAAGTCAATTAACATGTCAAGTAAAACAAACTCTAGCATGTTAAAACTTGCAAAACATATCAGTGTATATATAATTTCATATTCTTTCTCTCAGACACATACAAAACACTAAAAAAAACATACAATTTTTTTTTTAAATTGCTTCTCAATTCTTAATGTAATTAAGTATATTTTAGTGCAGACAGCCAGATGTAGATTAAAGCATTAAAAAGGACATTTATGTGTTAGAAAGATTTGATCTTGATGCAAATGTTTTATGTTAATCTAAGATATTGTCTGATTCAACATGGTCTTGAATACTACTTTCACTTTTGTATTTAACTTTTAGAGTGATCTCCCCAAAATATATTGATACCTTTAACACATAAGAGAAGTATTCACATTTTATTCTATATTTCCCTAATTTATGACATGTTTTAATATCAGGCTCATTTATCCAGGAGTTTAAATATTTAAAATATTGTTTGTTTCCTCTTATATCATGATTACCACAAAATCATTCTGTACTAACTGTCATAAGGTAATTCAGCACCCTGTGTGTCAACCTGTTCCCTAGCACACTCATCATTCTATTAATCACAAAGACCTTTCTGCCAGTGAAAAATGGAAGATACAATTTTTTAAATGATGTCAACAAAGATATGAGAATATTGATATTCTGAATCAATTACCCCAGTCAAGACATTAATGTTTATTCAAATAATGACAATGTAACGAAGATAAAGCATATTTCTTTACATTAGGAATGGTGTATCAGTGTTATATCATTGTTTAATTTATTCATTGAATTATTATCAGAGAGCTAGAATATTGTTGCAAAAAGGCAATTTTGTCCTATGCCTATCTGATGGACAATGGTTACTTCAGGGGCACCAAGAGCCACCTTAAATTGTGTCACTCCACTATCACATCTTTGTATTGTTAAAATATGAATCCAGCCCAACAATTGTCATCAATTAATTAATAATACAACCAAACAAAAGTTTTATTGTTGGAAAACTATTCCAAAAATTAATGATAGAACAACCCAATACTTTTTACACATTTTCAAAACAGGTAAAATTGAAAGATAAAAATGAATCTTTATCCTTTGAATACTTGAATAGAGAGAAAAAATAAATTTGAAAATTAATAGAGCGGTACCCATTAAGTTAACCACTACTGATCAAATTATTTTACTATGTAAATATAAGAGCAAGTCATTAATGAAATGCAACATTCACTCCTTGTGACATTTTCCAGTAAATAAAATAAAATAAGAATTAAACAATCCCAACCACAACTACTACACTCCTACCTGTTTATATCGACATTGCTTATATCGACAAGCCGCCTATATCAACAAAAAAGCAAAGTCCTAGTCCCTTGGTCTACTATTACTATCAAATTGTCATGCTTATGTCGATGTCGAGATAAAAGATCAACGTACATGTCAACAGAAGCCCTTGGTCCCAGATTTAACAAATCCTTTGTTTTCTAATCATTTATGTCGACAAGCTACCAGTTCTGGCCCATACTTTGTTCAACAATTAGTTGATCTTGCCACCAGGCTTTAATGTCATGGTCGGATAAAATACCCACATAGCAGCACATTTTCTCACCACTCTTCAGCTAGTTAAGTCTTTGATCTTGCCGCCTAGCTTGTGGGTCATGTTCTTCAGATGTACTCTTACAATGACAACATGTACATCTGTGGGTCTTTCAGCCAATGAATTTTCTGATTGTAAATATCAGCACAGCTAAAAGGATCAATTGATCAACACAATTTCCCAATCAACAGGTGGTTGAAGCAGGACTAGCAAGCCCTTAAATTTGCCATCCAGGAAATTGATGCGTACAGAGGACTCCTGTATACATGATTTTCTGAATCCCATATATAAAAATTGCATGAAAAAACGGATTACATATTTCCAAGACCTTTGAAAGTGATTGGTGATTAAAACAAGTTTTCTTTCTGCTGTGAAAGTTTCATTTTTAACTTTATTTACATTTACGATGGCTACCAACAGCAGGGTAAAACACAAATTAAATTTACAGTCTCTGGAAACTAAATATCTGGCTGTTAAGGAAGTTAAGGGATGAACATCTCACAAAGAGGTCTGTGAAATTTTTTGACTTAAAAGTAACACCCGTTCAGGAAGGATGAAAGCTGCTGAGTCTATAAAGAAAGACTACGTTGAAGGTAACTGCGCTCCCCAAAGGAAGAAGCAAAAGACTGCTACATTTGAAGACATGGAGGAAACACCAAAATGGTTCAATGAAGCATTTGCGAAAAACTTAGTGTGGACAACTTCGCTGCAACAAGTGGTTGGTTCAGTCGCTTTAATGTTCGTCATAACATCAGATACAGAAGTATTTGTGGAGAATACATGTTTACAGTTTTTCACTTCCCTGTGAATTGCCCATCCCCCTTGATAGCCTCAATAAGATAGGAATAGACTGACCAAAATCTAGGTCAATTTAAGTACATGTACATGTACTTGAAGCATGTAAATGAGAACTATCCAACCATGTGCTTATGCCGACGTAGAATATCGTAATATTTTTCGTATCAGGATGTGATCGATGCAATATTTTAATTTGGATTTTACTACACAAAGGTAACCAGAATGTAATTTGTCAATATGCAAATGTATTTCACACTGATTCTCTGTCTTCATGTACTCAAATTTCCATTGTTTTCTCAGAGTGTAAATACTATTCACTGATGACGGGTCACCCTTTGCTGACGAATTTTTACTTTTATCTTTTTCAGTGCCCCCCCCCCCCCAACACTTATCTCAACATCTGCCTATGTCGACAATATTTCCTCTGGCCTGAGAATGTCGACATAAACGGATTTGGACTGTACTATAAAAATAAAAATATATTCTAAATGTGCCTGATGAATTACCCACTCCCACCTGTTGATAATGAAGTTGATCAAAACCAAAATTTAACAATATGGAAAATTTACCATATTGTGGTGAACCCCATTCTTCATTTTCTTAATCTATTTCTTTTGGGGAAATCACACTCTCTTAATTGGAATCACAATTGGTTACACCAATCTCTGATTTTCGCATGTGTATTTTTGAAGGTCATGTGTCTGTTTTTTAAATGACTTTGCTAAACTTAAGACATAATAGGTGTAACTCTTTAACTATTAGTGGAAACTACTGAAATATTATCATACACTACCAACAGATCCCATCATCACTATATGACCATGTTACTATGTCAGTGCAAAAGATGAAGAGCTTATCATGCACCTGCAGGTACAAAAGATAACAGCTATGCGACTGAGTAATTATTCTGGATTATATTAATTTAATACCCAAAAGGTAAGAACAGGTGTCATTTAAGTAACTGGGCTTTAGATTATGTGACATGTTTTTTTTAATAGATTAGTTTTATAAGGAAACATACAAGCACAGTGTCACAGCAGACAGCATAGTGGTGGGTTCTAAAGTATAGCTGGTTGAAATGATAGCATAGTGACACCAGTGAAGTCAAAAAGCACCTGACAAAGCCTTACAATATCACATCCAACTTACAGACTTCCCAAGTAATTTGGCGGTTTGTGGTGGCTTGCTTTCTACAGTCAAACCAGGACTTCGAAATACTGCAAATGTTTCGGAGTCATACCATACACGAAGGAAAAATGAATATTTGCTTCCTTCTTCAAGATGTTTTTCTTTACGTAAAAGAAAGAAAAATGAAGATAAAAGTGATGGTGTTCATAAAAGATTACAAAAGTGATTCTGCAATAAAACAGGTTTTTAAATTTCCTTAACTTAATGCCTGGAATTCATTTTCCTCATCTCAGGATGTATCCATTAGTAACAGAAAGAGTCAAAATAAAACGTTTTCACAATTAATGGACTAAGGAGTCTCATTTCCTTTGATCAATACAATCTTCAGTAATTGCTACTACTCAAACAAGGACAAATATTTATCTGATTTTATAAAAGAATTTCTCTGAAACTCTTGTTACTTTATTATGTGAGTCTCTTTAGGTATTCAACAAAATTATAGCCTAATCATTTATATATAACTGTATTTATTCACTCACCATGAGGGAGACTGGCCACCATTTGCATTCTTTGTCCAGCATCAAACCAAAATTGCTCTGTCTCTTGAAAAACACCCTTTGGGTAGCTGTTGGAACTGTATCCAATGCTCCATTCATACCTGTAGTAATGTGAAATAAATATAATGCTTTATAATTTGTATGGAGCAAAGATTTATTGAATGAAATTACAAAATATGAACTGCTGTGTCCTAAACAAATGAATCCCTTGTAAACTGTATTCAATGAAGGGAAGGAATGTGTGATGAGTACAAGGCATTTGATGTATAATGGGTAAAACATACTTTTAGTTGAAATGTTTGTCAAGCAAAAGAATTATACATTAAACCATCATTATAGTCACAATGAATCACCTTTGTTACTGCAGTAGTAAAGTTTTCATTATCCATCAAGATCTAACATAACATGTCTGTAAGGCTAAATATATCTCATAAAATCTCTTTTTAGATGATATGAATCAATAATAATCAGCAGCACTGAACTCTGAACACATGCTGTGGTATTGTATAAAATATTCATCTTACCATAAAAGCTCTTGAGAAAACATTTTCAAGATATAGAGCAGTGAAAGACATCTTTACAGATTAAAGCCATTAAGGAATGAAAATTAGGCCACAATAGCCAGTGGTTATAGGGCTTCTAGTTTGAGAAGTATGCTGCAATATGTCTTTCAGTGACAATACCCAAAACAGATCACAGTAATGACTAAACTTGATACATGCACCATTATTTAAATGGCTTAGAGCAACTCCCAATGTCACAAAGACCTTGGGCAGGAGGCAAAGAAAGTACTGTCACTGGAACTAACAACAACTCCTATTTTAAGTAAACCATCTATTGGAATAAAAAACATTATATGATGATTTTGTTACCATTGGGGTGTTTTGTTCTGAAGCTTTACTATTTTCCATTCCGCAGCAAGAGCAGTATTGGAGAAAGTGTAAGATGGAGTCCTAGCACCAGCAGGAAAGTTGAAATCAACAATGTCCATAATGACCAGCAGGCTGTTGTGATTATCTTTAAATAAAATATTCATGCTTTTATATGAAACAAAAGATATGTTCTATGTGATCATTCTTTATTAATGTAAGAAAATAATTTGTTGAGAATTTGAAAAAGAAACGAAAATGTCAAAGCAGTATTTTTAACATAATGATTTGTGATTTTGTATCATGAGCTTAATATGTTTATTAAAGGAGTCCTGATATTTGTTATAAGAGTCCTGATATACAACAGCCCTATTCTATACCAAGGAACGACTTTAGCTCCAACAAAGTTTGAGAGATGGCTTCAGTATTTATCAGTGTATGATGCTTTGTTAATATGTTATCTTGAAAAATGTATACATACTTTTTTATAGACATATTCTGTTGTTCTATAGAACTTCAAATGTTCAAATGTTTAATAATTTCAATCCAGGTCATTGATATTATGGACTTGTATACAATATTTCATTCAATTTAAAATATGCAATTCTTTCTGCATCAGACAAGGCCACAAGATATATATATATATATATATATATATATATATATATATATATATATATATATATATATATATATATATATATATCACACTTACACTCAACATAAAATTCATACGTCTGATTGGTCTTTTTGGCCAATCAAATGCAGAATAATTTGGTCAAGTCTTACTTCTCGTGTTAGATTTTGTAGTTTAAAAGTTAGGTAAAACATCTTTATCAACACAAATAGCACATTTTCTTCATTTATTTATTAATAATATTACTTAAGATGGGTGAAAACATAAACTCATAAGTAAAACAAAAATGTGCATTTTCTGAATTATAGAAAATGTAGACTTAAAAGCTTTCACTGAGTTAAAGCTGGTTTACGCATTAATATCAGTAACGACAACAAAGATGTCAGTATTTATTTTGGAATAAAAATGTGTATGTTTGAGTATTCCCAAAAAATTTAAGAATGGTTTATTAATAAAGGTGATGACTAAATGTTATTTTGTTTGTATTTAAATGTTGGGTTCAGTATGAAGTATTAAATACAACTAGTTACATTTCATTTGAAATAGAAATTACCATTGGTTAAATCTTTGCACTGCTTAGAGGCATCCACACACTTCTCACCATTGGGAGCACATACACAGTGTCCCAGACAAGAATAGGAGCTACATCTTCGTATAAGTTCAATGTCTCCTCCATCTACCAGTGTGAATACGGAGTGAATTACTGGGCTCATCAAGCCAACCTTTGAAATAAGCAGTGACATGCATTTTAGAAATAATAATAATAATTCAATTTGAATCATCATACCAAAATGTACTCAAACATAACTTTGACAATGCAGGTAGAATCGATATTGGTTTGTAATTTTCTGGATCCTCCTTTTCTCCTTTCTTAAAGATAAGTGTAACATTTGCAAATGTCAGCGTCTCTGGAAACTTACCACTTATTATACTTAAATTTATGATAAGCATTAATGACTTTGTTATTAATGGTGCAGCAATTTTAAGAATATGTCGATCAATACCATCCAATCCAGAGGATTTATTATTATTCGCCTTAAATAGCATATCAAACACATCAGCTTCAATCACTAACATTAACTATTGAAAAATAATTATCATCTGGAATTTTAGCTCATTACATAAGAGCATTAAGTTCAATCGAATGTTTCTCTGGTTCTGAATACTGTTACTGGAGATGCTTATGAAGAAATTGTTGAACATTTCCACAACGTCTTGTACAGATGTTGCTATAATGATATCTCATTTTGCTAAACAACTGTTATTGGTTGGATTCAGCTCATTTACTAGGTGCTTCAACAAAGTTTTGGTACTTTTACTTTCATCAATAGCCTGTTTATAGTAGTTCTCTTTTGCTTTATCTATCAGGTACTTAATTTTATTCCTTCACTTTCTATAGCTTTTCAGGTCTTTTTTTTTTCTTGTGGAAATTATATCTTTGGTGCCTAGCCTTATTGATTTCATGGTAATCCACTTGGGTGTAATTTGGTGTTTAACCCTTTTTGTTTTAAGTGTAGCATGCTTGTCTAAGGCTGCATGGAACATCTGATGGAACATTACCAAAGAGTCTTGACTGGTTGTACACTTTACATGGTGGGGCAGTCATCTCCTTTATTAAAAGTATTCTTTTGTTTTACACGTAAATCAAATATTCAGTATACAGTTGACATTACTTTTTGATAATGAGGAATAAATGAGTAGACATAGATGAACACAATTTTCCATGCCAGATCTTAAGATCTATTAATTCTAAATGACACTCATAATTTTATTTAAGAGTCCATTAAAAAAATGGACTTATTTTGCTAAATAAGTACAAAAATGGCTAGTATGAATTACAGATTTATTTCATGAGCAAATCCTACCTTTACTTGTGTTTTCAGAAATGAAATAACATTTGAAGGAGAAACCAATATAAATCATTACATACAGCAAACCATGTAAATGTTTAAAAAATACCAATATAAACAATCAGTCTCACTTCATACACACATCCTATGGTCATGCCAATCATTCCAGGGGGAAATAACATGGCTAGGCTATTATGGTAACTATGACTATAGAATGATACAAAGTATGCATAGTCATTGTAAATCTGTAGGAATATCTTGCCTTAGTTACAGCCCACACATTGATAAACAAAAATCTTACCTTATTTACAGCCCACACATTGATAAACAAAAATCTTACCTTATTTACAACAAACACATTGATAAACAAAAATCTTATCTTATTTACAACAAACACATTGATAACAAAAATCTTATCTTATTTACAACAAACACATTGATAAATAAAAATCTTACATTATTTACAACAAACATATTGATAATCAAAAATATTTCCTTAGTTACAGCCCATGTCACAGAATAAAAAAAAAAAAACTTTTGTTTTTGCCTGAGAAATATTTGACTGTGTTGTGCATGCGTACAATGCTATCTAGGATGAACAGGTGTTTTTCCAGACATGCGACGGAACCAACATATGTCTCGCTGCTGTAAACTACTTGCGGCTACGGACATCATAATCCCGATATGCACAGGCATTTTACCCGAAATATTACTCACTGTCCTATGAATTTAAGCAAGATTAAGATATAACCGACAGTGGTCACTTTGGGTCTGATGAAGAGAGCACGCATTTTCACGTGGTATTTCTATAAACCATTGGGGTGAGTGTAAAATTTATATTTTATTTGATATACGAAGTTAATTGAGTTTGTATTGTCATATCGTGTAATAATTAATTTATTACAACACAGATTTGAAACATTGTGAACTGTGAATTTCAAGTTGTTATTAACAGATTAATATATTAGTATTTTCCAGAACTCATTATTATTACCAGTTTGGTTTTATTGTAGCTTACAAGGCTAATGGTCTAACTAGTCTAACGGATGTAGCGAGACTGATGAGTTTAGCTAACAAATGGAGCTATCTAGATGTCTATATGTATGTACGTATGTCTGTATATGTGGTGGAGTCACAACTGTAGACGTAGCTAATACAAGGGTGCTATATGCTGTCTGTACGTGTATACGTATGACTGAGTGTACATGTAGTGGATTCGTGAAGATGCGAGTGGCTGATAACAGTTTGGGCTAACCTGAGGGACATGGTGAAACTGTGAATCTTACTGACAGAGATTTGTGAATCTTACTGACAGTGCAGAACATTTGAAATGTATTTGAAAACTTGAGATTGTTTGAATCCCAAGCCTAGTCTATATGTGAAGCTATATGAATATCTTAGTGTGTACTATTATTTGAAACTGAGGTTTCTTGAAGCTGTATATCAGATAGATATAATATTATTGGTTTATTTTCAATGTGTGAATGGTAGTGTAAAGTGATTGGATCAATTGTATGTTGAGAGTGTGTGAGTATCATTGTATTTTTACATCATACATTTTTCTTTACTACTTAAGTTAATGCATTTTCATCTTTCACACATTGTGTTTGAGTTATTCATTTAATCCAATACCCACTCGGTTACAATTCTGTGACAGCCCACATATTGATAAACAAAAATCTTGCCTTAGTTACAGCCCACACATTGATAAACAAAAATCTTACCTTATTTACAACAAACATATTGATAAACAAAAATCTTACTTTATTTACATTGATAAACAAAAATCTTACCTTATATACAGCATACATAATCATAAACAAAAATCTTACCTTATTTACAGCCTACACATTGATAAACAAAAATCTTACCTTATATACAGCATACATAATCATAAACAAAAATCTTACCTTATTTACAGCCTACACATTGATAAACAAAAATCTTACCTTATTTACAGCCCACACATTGATAAACAAAAATCTTACCTTATTTACAGCACACATAATGATAAACAAAAATCTTACCTTATTTACAGCACACATAATGATAAAACAAAAATCTTACCTTATTTACAACAAACATATTGATAAACAAAAATCTTACCTTATTTACAACAAACATATTAATAAACAAAAATCTTACCTTATTTACAACAAACATATTGATAAACAAAAATCTTACCTTATTGACAGCCCACATACTGATAAACACCTTCTCATGAAGTGTCAGGGACTTGGTTTCTATTCTTGCCATCTGGATATAACCTTCATCTGCATAATGTGTTGTACTTGCCTCGTGTTTTATTTTTGTAGGTATCTGAGACTCCTATGAACAAATACAAGGAGACATTTAAATTCTCCCACTTAATCCAATTCAATCTGGATTTCTAAACTGATGGATTTAAATTTAAAAAAGAATGAGTGTGTGCATGTGTGTGATTTGGATCTTTAATGCAGCTTTAACACTTTTACAGTCACATCATTATGATGTCTGCAGTGTGCCAGTTCATAGTGATGTCTAGTGATGTCCCACCCATTCACATTATCCTGACACAAGGCCGACCAGTCCTAACACTAACCTCTTAATGCTGGACACCTAGCAGCAGCTGTCAGTGCCATTTTTAATATGATTCGGCTGGGATTCAAACCCTTGACCTCCTACATCTGATGCAAATATTCTAACCACTAGACCAATGGAGCAGTCATAATTTTTTTTTAAAAGTATGCCATTCAAAAGTAATTTTTACAAAATCAATTCTTTTCTAGTAAAATGTTTCGCTGATATTACTAATCCAATCCTTATACTTTTGGTAAAAGTTATCTTCCCAAATAGGTGGTAGTTACAGTTATCTCCCCATGATACTGGGATTGGTGCCAATATGGATGTAACTGTTGGAAGGCTGGGAGGGTATATGTGTATTATGTTTGTGTAAGGAATATCAAAGAAACATATTGTACTAAAAGAAAACTGGCTTCTTCAAAAATATGTTGCCCAGTCATATATTTTGAAGAAGAATTTGTTAAAAGTATTTAGAAAATGTAATTTATTTTTATTGTACAGTGCAAAAAGTCCTGAATTGGAATTTGGATAAGTTTTGTAAACACTATACAAAGCCAGGATTAATGTTAGCTGACTATACACATATTTCTTCTGTTGAAAGTAAGTAGTGATTTGATCGTGATGTACCTGAAAAACAATGTGTCCTTGACCTTATGTTCAGAGTGCTTAGATTTTCTATTACAATTAAATGAAAATCTGTATCATGTACAATTTGAATTGTTACTCTCCATCTGCTTACCTAATTAAGATTGCATGTATTACTAATGCTACCTGACTCTATTCTGATTACCTAATTCAGATTTCATGTATTACTAATTCTAACTGACTCTATTCTGATTACCTAATTCAGATTGCATGTATTACTAATTCTAACTGACTCTATTCTGATTACCTAATTCAGATTGCATGTATTACTAATTCTAACTGACTCTATTCTGATTACCTAATTCAGATTGCATGTATTACTAATTCTAACTGACTCTATTCTGCTTACCTAATTCAGATTGCATGTATTACTAATTCTAACTGACTAAATTCTGCTTACCTAATTCAGATTGCATGTACAGTGGAACCCCGCTATAACGCAATGATCGGGGTCCATAAAATCGGATCGCGTTAAAAGCGGGGTCGCGTTAATTACAATATTTAACTTTTTTCCGAGAACATATATGTGTATATGTGTATATGTGTATCGCGTTAAAAGCGGGGTCGCGTTAATTACAATATTTAACTTTTTTCCGAGAACATATATGTGTATACATGTACAATGATCAAAAGTCGGCTTATCATCAGATAAATATTAACTGGAATGCATTAATTAAGATATATTCAAAATAATCGATGGCTAATATATTTTAGGTTATTACTGTGCATTAAAAACATTTACTAATTTTTATTTGTTTGAACAATAATACAGATTGACCGATAATACCAGACTATCGCTATATCATGAAAAGTGTATCAACATCGTATGCTACCGTGCCGTCGTGGCATGCAGTTCATCCATAATGGATGTAATTTCATTGAAAATCATATAGATTTAAAATATTCAATAATTTTGTAATAGTCTGAATTCGTCGTGTAAAATATAGGATGAACAAAATATTGAAACCATTTACTTGCCGTCTGATATCGTACGGTCATTGCATGCAGCTATTCCCGGGTGTACATACGGTGTCTGTACAAATTTCATACCGCTAAAATTTTATCATATGCGACATCTGCAAGAATAATTAACAATCAACGCATGATTTCAGCGTGCAAATAACTTTTATTTCAGATTTTGTGAACATCGAAAGAAACATGTGAAAACTGCTAAATTAATTGTTGCGCAAAGTGCAAAGTCAGTGTGGTTCCAAACTTAAATTTCATCATTTCTTGAAAAATATATCCAATGACGTTTGCTTCTTTGCTCTAGGGCATACAGTTTCTCTTTAGCAGAAAACGACTTGCGTTTTTGAACTTGCTTTTCCATAATAGTAAAATATTTTTTTATATAAGCAAACAACGTACACAGATAAAGCTCGATAACAAAGTAATGAAGGCCTGCAATGGTTACGAATCACTTTTTATATAAAACAAAATTAAGCTGAACGGATGTACAATTTCATACCCTTTTAATTTACAGATAATAAAGTGGATATTATTTACTTTCAACTGTTTGTTGTTTGATCACACCGCCAAGCACAGCATACATGTTGGCGGCTTTCGTCCTTTGATGTTTATTAAATTGTGCGACTCTTGTATCAACCACAGCTTTGTCTGCTGCTTGGCTGTGATTGCAGTTAAATAAGAAGCCCATGTCGGCTATTGTTTGAGCAACGACTGTATACAGAATTCATGGAAGACAATCACAAAGACGATTTACTGGCTTTACTCATGGGTCCGTAATAAGTAACACTTCCGATAATGTTTACTTCGGCTTAACAATTCAAAAACCTAATGAAACCAGTTTCCTCTTCTAGAGTAGAATACGGAGCTTCACCACAACCTGTTCAAATTGATAAATTTCAGAAGCCAAGCGTTGTACACACTATTTCTCGTACGTTATATATATCGTATTATTTTAGAATTCATACACGATCACTTCTCCAAAATCACTTAAAGAACCTGAATAAATTGTTCAGTTCCGATCGTTTATTATTAAAAGTCATACGCGAATTCTTCCACCAAATTATAATAAATGTTTTACACACTATTTCTCGTACGTTAAACAAATATTTTCACGGTCCAATAAAAATACACGTAAATGAATTTCAAATTTCAGGAACCATGCCACGATCATATTATTTTAAAAGTCACAACTAATCTCATGCCCAAAATGAAGTTAATTTCTTGTTTTTTTTTTTTTTACTTTTCTCCAAATTTTTTTTCTCCATGTGTGAATGAATATACGAAATTTCGGGAGCCATGCTACGACCGCGTTATATCCGAATTCGCGTTATGGCGGGGCGCGTTATAGCGGGGTTCCACTGTATTACTAATTCTAACTGACTCTATTCTGCTTACCTAATTCAGATTGCATGTATTACTAATTCTAACTGACTCTATTCTGCTTACCTAATTCAGATTGCATGTATTACTAATTCTAACTGACTCTATTCTGCTTACCTAATTCAGATTGCATGTATTACTAATTCTAACTGACTCTATTCTGCTTATCTAATTCAGATTGCATGTATTACTAATTCTAACTGACTCTATTCTGCTTACCTAATTAAGATTGCATGTATTATTAATTCTATTCTGATTCAGCACAAAAACACATATCCATTTATTCTAACCTATCCAGGATGTTCTCATCAGTGTATATTATATGCACTTACACACATGGCCTACATTTATTACATGTCTATACTAAGGTAAAAAAAAACATCCCATCTGGTTAAGTAATGAATAAAATGGATGAAAATATAAAGCAGTAAAGATAAAAAGTACTAATCAAATTTCTCAACAGACATTACCTTATTAAGATCACTTCCCATGTACGTGCTACCCACATTGACCAGGTATGTGTCTATGCCAGAGTGGATATCAGTAAAACCAAGCCAGGCAAGGTTAATGTAAAAGACAGACCAGGTCATCCATCCTTCTGGCTCACGCTGAGGCTGAGATGCATGGTCAGTTGATATGGCAAATGTGCCTGGAGAAATTCAAAATAATTTGAATGGAACTTCTCAGTTATATTAGGGTAGAAGTATGATTATGTATGGCAACAGCAAGATGTAAACAATTTAAGTTTTACATTTTAAAATGTTATCAGAAATTTATTAAAGAAAACAATTAATTATTAGAATAATTACTTCTGTTAATTATATTAGCCAAGTCATTCTATGGTGTAAATGACCAAAAATACACCTACCTTTAAAACCAATTCATCACTTTGACACAAAAGTTTGATTCTATGCATCTGAACTAGTCTGTAGATTGGTTTACTAAGTTTGTCTATATTAAAATTAAAATGACTGGTCAGGTCAAGTGTGAATGGAAAATTGAAAAAACTTTCCACCAGTGCTTCATTGCCTCCATTATGTACAGTATATTTTCATTCACATTCTTCATAAATTATTTCAGTGGATTGATTTTGTGCATTATGAATATTTTTTCTTTTTAAAATCTTTTATTGTTACAAGTATATCAGTCTGCAAAAATTTTAAAGTTTGGATCTAGGAAAGAGAGACATTTTATCTTGGGTATAATTGGATTGAACTATGCATCAAGTCTGATCAAGCTGAGTCAATTTACATTACCCTGTAGTGGCACAGCAAGCCTGGCACATGTGTTTATTATTTTGTATGCAAAATTGCTGTACAATCAAGAAAATTCAGATATGAACCATCACTTAGTATTGTGCTTCTGTTGTCCTCATAATGAAGATAAGAAATTTCAAAGTTTTCCTCAAAGACAAACCTGGTTTTGGTGGGGAGCTGTCTATTAATATCCCTGAGAGAGTGCAGTTAGAACAGAGTCCAGCTCCATTGCAAGAAATTAAAGTCACATCATAGTAACTCCCATCATGAAGATCTAAACCAGTAAATGTGTAATCACGTGCAATTCCATTGATCTAGGAATATGAAAAATATTTTGAAAAGTATAATGTACAAAATGACAAATTGTTGTTATATATATATATATATATATATATATATATATATATATATATATATATATATATATATGTAGAGTATGTACCCTGTATCAATGATATACCACAAGATGTATGGGTTTTTTTATTTAAAGGAAACGAGGTCTGCCTTGTTCAATTTTGCTTTTAATGAAACATTTTTACATCTCGTGGTACATCATTGGTACAGTTTACATCTATACATGTATTTTATTTATATCATATACAAATACATATATTTGCACTTTGAATAGATGTACAATATGATTTGGGCAACTGTGTATTGACCAAGTGAATGAACTCCTCACAGCCCTGATAGTGTGTCCGCTATAAAATGTAGTTCTATGATTTTTCTTGTTGTTCACAATCACATACTAAAATTGATAAGCTGATTGTTTTCTTTGTTAGTTTCTATTTCTATTTTTAATCACTTAATAAGACACACTCATGATTTAAACATGCAATATGGTTTTTATAAAGAAAGTAGTGCAATACAAACACAGTTAGCTTCTTGTACACTGAACCTGAACTGTCAGGCATTCAAGTACTGGCATATGGAAATTAGTGTGGAATAGAAACTAAAAGAAACGATAAAGCAACAATAGAGGTAATTAAAATATTTTAAGATACTGACAGTTCATCTAAGCTATTATTCTGTTTTAATTAACATTTATAAAGACATTACAAATCTCTTTCCCTCTCTCCCTCCCCCATTTTGATGGTTTGACTAAAATTTACCATCATTCATAGGTCCAGAGACATCATCATATGATACATGTGAAAATCCCTTGTCTTTTCAATAATTTTCACCCATACCTAGCTACAATAATCCAGAGAGAGAGAGAGAGAGAGAGAGAGAGAGAGAGAGAAAGGGGAGATAGGGGTGATCATTTGGACATTTTTGTATTTAATAATTAATAATTAATTTTTAGAACATTATAATAGGTTTAAGAAACAAAGACAACAAAGCCTTAAATATGCTACAGTATAGTTGCCTCAAAACCAAGTTTAATAAATCTGCCTAGTGTCACTGGCTACTGCAGCTATGTATCACTGATATTATGAACACTGTAGATAGATCCCAAGGAAAGCGTAAACATAATTACAATGAACCAGAATACTGTAGGTTACTTGGTACAAGTTCACTTTTAATATTTTCATCCAGCGCAATATGGTTTTCTCCCTCAAGCCAGATTTTTGCTTTTCTTGTCCACTACACATGAGGGGAGAGGGGAATGGAAAATAGAAAGGGTTGTGTACCATTTTAATTTCATTTAGAAAACAGTAACTATTAATGCTTTTTATCATTAGATTCAGATGTTATTTATGATTA